>JACEII010000063.1:1193210-1206469 GCA_014332785.1 Antheraea mylitta | reverse complement strand
TTTAGTGACGAAATACATTCAATGATGACGCTTAGTGACGCAATACAGCCAATGACTACGCTTAGTGACGCGATAATTACAGCCAATGACAACGGTTAGTGACGAAATACAGCCAATGAGGGCACTGATTGATAGATAATGATTGGCTGGAATGAAGGATTGAGTAGAGTAGATTGATTTGGCTTCATTTTCTTCGTCATTAGACCCGGCCGAAACCGAAATGTTTAGTTAGTGATTTTCAAAAACGCTTAAAGGCATAAGTTTTAAAGAAATTTCCAAGTGTTCACCATTGACATGGTGCATGTTTGCTTTTCAAATCTCGATACGCTCTCATAACGCTTTTGCCTTACGTGACGATTTTTACCAATTGACCCCTACTTCAGACCGAGTTAAGAAATTCAGTTCCAATAATAACGTCAATCGTTCACTGTATCACAGCTAAACCAAAATCCACGAAATTTTGACGATTTCATTCAGAAAAATCCACAGTGCTATATTGTCCCCACATACAGTAGTAGTAGGAATACAAGAACATTTCTCAGGTCCAGGTTTCCCCACATGGCTTTTCTTCACCGTCAGCCGATACTGATACCAATAAAAAAAATTAAATGATTTCGGAAAACGTTGTTGGGACTTACCTGGGCTTGAACATGCGGATTTCAAATTGATTTTCCACCGGTCAAACTCTTATTGACTCTGCTTTGCCAATATATTCTTGATAATTTAATGTATGTCCCCGAAAACTTTGAAAAAGTGGATTTTGTAAAAAACCTGCATAATTTAAATACTAGAAACTGACAAACTGGTCGTTCCATGTTTCAGACTTAGCAGGACCAGTAACAGTTTTTTAGGTAATAGTGTTAGGTTTTATAACATAGCCCCAAAGCATGTTACCGATTTGCCGAACTGTAAGTTTAAGTGCCATGTCAAGCTGGTTTTGATGTCAAGAGGTTATTATAGAGTGCAGTGCAGTACTCTCTGTGCATCTACTAAAAACGGTTGTAACGTATAATGTATTAGAAATATGTATGTTAAAAAGGTAAACTCAATAAAGTTTGTTGCCGGTTCTTCTCAATAACTGTGTTGTTTGTCCAAACCGGTGTTGGGTTTTGACATCCATCAGCACCTCAGGGTGTAAATTGGATAAAGTATTTATGGTTTTGATTTTTACTCAAGAGAAAAAATGAATTGAACTAATAATGTTTATGTTTATCGTTAAGAGATGGCGCCACAGTACAATTAGCTCGCGCTTTCACGTGTTCACCGACTCTCAATGACGTACGGCTGTTGGTCCGACATAAATATGTCCCAAATAATCAATAATTCTCTTGTTTTTTCGACAAACAACGGTCGCCTGTTTGTTTGTTTATTTGCTGTCTATCCGTCAAAACTTCAATACACACCCCATGACTATAATCTATAATGCCAACTCGTTCTCTTGTCCGCAGGGAGTTTATAATAAACGCAGAGAATGAAAATTTCCGAGTGCATTTAAGAGATGCTCTGTCTTCGGAGATACTGACCCTGGATTCTGCTCACATATCTGTCGAGGATCGAGGGAACTGTGAGTAAATATTAGATTTATAAAATCATTAATTCATTGTATAAGGTTTCCTTTATAGTATACATTTCAATGTGGCTACAATTTTTTTTAAGGGATTTAATCGAAATTAAAAACATTGTGATACGTCGCGGGATGCCTGACAGATGTGAACTATCGGAATTATTCATGCATATTATATCATTTAAATTATACAGGCTGAAAGTTTAGACAGTAGCAATATTTATGGTGAATAATCTGCACTCGATTCTCGTTCTAAGTTAATAAAAAAAAATTATATATTATATAAAATTTATATAGTTATATTAAGGCGGTAAATATTTATAAAAAAACTGGGTCGGCTCGTCCGGGGAAGCACCACCCTCTCACAGAAAACCGACGTGAGGTAACAGAGCTTGCATTGTTGCGTTTCGTTCGGTCAGTGAGAGAGCCGGAGACCCACGTACCCTCCCCTTCCCCTTCCTCTCCTGTCCCCCCCGCCCTCCTCCCCAACACAGGCTGGCAACGCACTTGTGACTCCCCTGGTTGTTGCAAGTGTCTATGGACGGTGGTGATCACCTAACATCAGGTGACCCATCTGTTCGTTTGCCTCCTATGATATAAAAAAAAAAACGACTTCTTGGGTCTTGAATATAAAAGTTAGAAGTATGCAGTCGATGACTTTTCGTAGGCATTATCAAGCTCTAAAACTTATCTCTAGAACTCGATCATATACCGCTTATCGTAAAGGAAACAAGTGTAAGCAACGTTTTCGTTCGCCCTTTTTTCTACGACTTAATTTGCGTATCCGACTACCACAAAAAGGCTTTTAATTTTTCGGGTTAATATATAGCATATGAAAGTCACAAATAACGTGGCTTTCTATTGGTAAAAAAATTTTCAAAATAGTTTTAGTACATACAGTGATTACCACCTATCAAACATTATCACAAAATTTACCTCTTTATAATATTAGTATAGATCACTCCACATTGCCTATAATATAAGTATAGGGGCGACCGAGCTTCCTTAAAAATCATTTTTAAAATAAACTGTTCCGTTTACCTCAAAAAATTTGCATTTTTTTCACATAAAAAAAATATTAAAAAAAGATATCTCTCTTATAATTATAAAACTATTTATTTGATTAAAATAAATTGTTAGGTTTGCTTTACAAAATTAACATTTTTTTACAAAAAACTTGAGAGGTGTCAAGGAACACCCGGATGGATCGAAGTTCCTTTCGATTAATTAGTGAAGGAATTGTAATAAAATTTTATTTTTTTTAAGTTATAATAATATTTTTTTTCTTATTAACTAATATAATGTTATATAAACTTAATCAGTATTATTAATATTTTTTATTATTTATTATTTACAAAAAACCTGTATACACTCAACAAAAATAATCGTCGCGACACCACACTGTTCAACGCGAAATAGAAATGAAAATATCTGGCTTGTTTTCTATAAGAGAGAGAGAGACAGACAGAGAAACATGCGACGCCGCACAGCTTACAATAGCTTACTATAGCAAAAAGTGTCGTGACAACTTTTCGTAAGAATTGTTTCCGTCTAGCCCCCTTTCACAACGCGCGATAAGGAACTTCGTTCCAAAAAGAAAAAAAATACACTTGGATTCGAACTGGGGTTACACAGTTATTCAAAACAACTAATTTCCAACTGAGCTATTTTTGTTTTGACAGCGCCGCCGAAATTAACCTTCATATTCTAGCTATATATTTTCATTGCCTGAAAACTCAGATAAAAAAAGTTTTCTATGAATAAAATTATGGCTAGATCGATTTATCGTCCCCGAAACTACCTACATACTAAGTTTCACGGAAGTAGATGACACCGTTTTCGTGATCCTGTATATATACAAATATAGAAATGTACAAGAATTGCTCCTTTAAAAGTATTAGATATTATAATGCATACATTGCACCCGTGCTAAGATGGGGCTGGTGGCTAGTATAGTTTAATCTCATTAAATTAATTAAATTGCTCCATTTAAGTTGATTCATTAGTAACTTAATATATACAGTACAAGATGTATCGAAGGAATACTTGAGTCTATCCAAAAAGTTGACCCTACTGGCCAAGTTCCTAGGGTTCATGACTTCGTTACCGTACTGTCAGAGTGTCGAGTATGTCTCGAAGACCAACTCCAGGGAGTTCAAAGACCAGAAGTACGTCGTGCCGAAGGAAAAGGTTCTGGAGAACGATATAGCCTTGAGGAATTATGTAAGTAGTACCTTAATAAAATTTATAATTTTTATTTTTAAGTGCTCACAGGTTCGCGATATAGGTTCATATATCCGAGTTCCCATATCCGAGGTATGCAATGAAGGTAATCACTATGACAATATAATTTCATTGTGGTAGGGTTTTTTTTTATCATATCATCACAGGCAGGTCACCTGATGTTAAGTGATCACCGCCGTCCATAGACACTAGCAACAGGAGATTTGTAAGTGCGTTGCCAACCTGTATTAGGGGAGTGGGGGAGTGGGGGAAGAAAGGAAAGAGGAGAGGGGGAATTGAAGAGAGGTGGGTCTCCGGCTCTCTCACTGACCGAACGAAACGCAGCAATATAAGCACTGCTACTTCACGTCGGTGTTTCTGTGTGTCGGGTGGTACTACCCTGGGCAACCCGACTCATTCATATTGAAACCAATAATAGCTTCATCGTGGCTTTACCACTATTATGCATGGTTCTACCACTACCGCTACTAACCTGATTTATCTTAACCTATCTGTGTATAGATTTTAAAATTTACTTTAATTTTCTTTAAGGAATATAATACAATTGCCAATTAAAATGAAAAAAAAAAAACAATACTGTGATTTCGTTCCAGTGCCAACCAAACATAGATCTCAAGGGGGTGTTAACAAGCGCATATGAGAATGGACGACTATCAATCACTCTGCCCTGGATAGTACACTACCTGTCCATGTTGGACTACACAACGCTGAGGATAAAATACTACCAGGACCTTGTAAAGACCCTCTTCGATATCTACCTGAAGAAACTGATATTCACAACGGAGAATAATCTGAAGAAGACCACAGTGATATTTCTAAAATCGATTCTCGGATGGCTATTTGATTTACCACATTTCCCACAAGAGTTGTTCTACGAGGAGAAATCTGTGAAGTGCAGTGTTGTGTCTGAATCGAATATCGATTGTATCGATTTGATCGACGAATCGATTATATTCGATCTGTGCCCATACTTGAGGGAGGTGAACGTTCTTCTATCGACATGTCGAGTCACTCAGGATCAGAAGGAGAGTACGTACAGACATATTACACCTATCAGTCTGACTCTGAAACCGGAGGACCGGATCAGGAATAAGGAGAGAGAATTACAGGTACGTTTTTATAATTATACAAGGTTACCCGGCTTTTTTTTCCTCGATCGGACTACGCTATCGACTTAGCAAGGTCGTAACAGCTTCACCGAACTACAGGTTACCCGGTCATACGTTGCTGTGTTGTATTAAATGTTGTATTAAAAATAAGAAATTCACAATTAAAACGTGTCGCCATCTATTACATATCTATAAAAGTTTGTCCTACAGTTTTCCGTCAACAAACTAGTTTAAAGCGCCATCTATTCGAGACTGATGAGACTTACAATTAATAACAATCATGAACATTGATAATCATTTAATTTGTGCTTAAAAAATGTCGAGACCATTCATCGAAATATGAATTATTCTAACTCTCAAGTTGGACCGAATTATACATAGATGTCAAAGTTTCATGAAGGTCAGTTGAGTAGTTTCGGAGTTCATTGTGGACAAACATCATGATATATAATATTTTTGTATGTAATTTTTCTAGAATCGTCTAGAAGAAGAACTGCTGAAAAGCCAACCATCATCGACAAGGCGAGTATTAGAATTGGTGATAGAGCGAGTTACTTCTGCTTCGGTTAAGGAGTTGACCGCTACAGCTCTCCTCGAGGCTCAGGAGCAAGCTCGCGAACAAGCTCGACGTTTGCTGTTGCACAAGAACACCGAGGATACTGTACGTATTACATATATCGAGGATTTACTACTGACCTGCGTCTCTACTACTGACTATATCTTTGGAGTTACTACTGACTATATCGGTGGAATTACTATTGACCTGCATCCTTACTACTGACTATATCGGTGGAATTACCATTGACCTGCATCCTTACTACTGGTGTATCGGTAGAGTTACTATTGACCTGCATCCTTACTACTGATTGTATCGGGGGAGTTACTAGTAATCGGCTTCCGTACTACTGATTGTATCGGAGGACTTCCTAGTGACCTACCTCCATACTAGTGACCATATCGGTAAAGTTACTATCGACCTGCGTCCGTACTACTGACCATGTTGGGGAGTTACTATTTACCTTCGTCGGTCCTACTGACTATATCGGGGGAGTTGCTAATGATCTACGTCCATACTACTGACATTACCGGGGAAGTTACTATTGACCTTCGTATTTACTGCTAACCATCTCGGGGGAGTTGCTAATGACCTACCACCATACTATTGACCATATCGGGGGAGTTACTATTGATCTGCATCCGTACTACTGTCTGTATCGGGAGAGTTACCTGTGATCGTTCTCTAGACTATCGATAGAGACCATAATGATCTGCGTCCGTACTATTGACTTACCTCCGTACTACTGACCATATCGGGGGAATTATTGTCGATTTGCGTTTGTCCTATTGACTATGTCGGGGGATTTAGTAATGATTGGCATCCGTACTATTGACTATATCAATACTTATTTCTGAGCGTATAGCATAAAACTAAAAGGTAGGGAGCGCGTCTTTGATGTTCAGAACGATGTACGGTAGTTTACTAGACCAGAAAACTAGAATAGTTATATGGTAGATGTTTATGTTGTCTATGCAGATGTTTCAAACGCTTTTTAGTCGTTTGTGATCTGATGAATCTGTAAAGACCTTGCTAGGTCAATAGCGTAGTCAGTTAGAAAAAAAAGAAGATTTTAGTCATAGTGCAAGCGTAAGAAACAGACAAATTAATATCCACATACTAGTAAATAGTATAGTATTCCTAATATTAGTAAGGTTGAGGGTATCGAGTTACTGAGAAAAATATCCGGTCTGAACTAGCTAAACTATGCTAAGCTATACATGTATTCATTTTTGGATCATACAGTTAAAATTGCATGATACAAAAACACAACATGTAATTCGGAAAGAAACGAACTACTCGAATCGCCCCGAAGACTCAACAGACTCGCCTTTTATAACATTCAACTGAGTCATGAACGGGCGATAATGTCGAGCAATGGCGTCTAAAGTCATTAGCAACACCCCCGATAGAGTCATTAGTAAGTCAATAGCATGGAGATTGGCTAAAAATATTAACATAACTTTTTCTGTAATGAGATAGCAACTTTTTTTTTTATGCCAAAGGAGGCAAACGAACTGGTGGGTCACGTGATGTTAAGTGATCACCACCGTCCATAGACACTAGCGACATCAGGGACGTCGCAAGTGCGTTGCCAGTCTGTATTTGCGAGAAGGGGGAGGGGAAGGAAAGGGAAAGAGGAAGAGACGTGGGCCTCCGGCTCTCTCAATGACCGAACGAAACACAACAATGCAAACACTGTTATTTCACGTCGGTTATCTATGAGAGGGGTGGTACTACCCCGGAGGAGCCGACCCATTCATGCTGAAACCAAATATAGCTTCAGTGGGGCTCTACCACCTACAAGCGGTGTAGGTGCAAGTGTCTAAGATATGAAACTAAACAAAAAAATAAAACAATGTCGGTAGTTTTTTTTTTTACTTTATTTTTGGCAATCAATCGGGCAGATTATTACTGCCATTGTCACGGAGTCGATAATATTACAAGTGTCGTACGATCTTTTCAATATTAAGCATCGTGTGAATCAATATTCTAACAAGATGGTGGAACCCTCGTTAGAACCTTCCAGGGAGTTTTTGTGGTACCTCAGTATTTCATGCTCCGTGGTCTTATTTTCTATTCACTTCACATTTTTTTTTTTTTATCGAAGCACGACATAGTGACTCCACTATGCCTGTTGTTAAGCATAGTATAATCCAAAAACATCAGCAACCACCGAGAGGCAGATTATCCATCGTCGGTCGCCGCTGTCATGCCGGACATAATGACGAAAGTCACCCGGTACTGGATATGCACAGGCCGATCCCGAAACGCGACGCGCAGAAGCGAGTCACTATGACGGGCTTTTTCGCCATGTACATAGTGGTTGCGACCCAGTCGGGCTGTAAAACCCTACCACCCCGCTGCACAATAAACTAACTATATTACGTAAAACACCACCAAATTTACAAAATATGGAGTCGAATAACACTTAAGATTATGAATAAAATATAAAATCCACTACATGACATATTAAAATCCCGCTAAAACCTCAATGTCGGTAGTTACTAAAACAAATGCCTGTGTTAATAATAGGCGATACTTCTGAGGTCACTCCAGAGCCTATACACGGAGCAGCTCCAGGGTTTGCGTGCGAAGGCGTTGCAGAGCGCCGGGAAGCTAATGTCGTCCAGAGCGAGCGGAGCCCTCGCCGCGTTACTCCCGAACGCGAGCGCGGCTCTACACGCGTTGGCCGGTAAAGCTGCTAACAACAGACTCGCCAAATGGCTCGCTAATAACTGGAATTCCACTGGTATGTATTTAAAATCAAATCTTTTCTTTCTTAACAGCATCACCGGACTACTAAGGTGAGCGTTTGCGGCACTCAACCGATTTTATTTGGGCAACTAGCTCAAGGGTGCACGGCACAACTCGGCTCGGGCTGTTGCTTGATACATGCAACTTTTTTTTTATGTCATAGGAGGGAAACGAACATGTGGATTATCTGATGTTAAGTGATCGCCACCGTCCATAGACATTTGCAACACCAGGGGAGTCGCAAGTGCGTTGCTAAACCGTGTAAGGGAGAGGGGAAAGGAGAGGAGAGAGGAAAGGAGAGGAGAGGGGAGGGGAGAGAAGATATGGGTTTCCGGCGTTCTCACTGACCGAACGAAACAAAATAATGCAAGCACTATTACTTATTGTCGGTTTTCTGTGGGAGGATGGCCTTGGCGAGCCGACGTATTCATGCTGAAATCAATAATAGCTTCATATAGCTCTACTACATACTAAAAAAGCTAAAGGGTCCACGACACACCTCGGCTTGGGCTGTTGCCTCCTACATGCCATTCGCGACCTTTATTCCCCCAACTCCCCAATTCCCCCAAAACACAGGCTGGCAACGCACTTGCGACTCCTCTAGTGTTTGCTAGTGTCTATGGACGGCGGTGATCGCTTAGCGTCAGGTGACCCGCCTGTCCGTTTGCCTCCAATATGACATAAAAAAAAAATAGTATCAATTCAAAATCAAAAATACTTTATTCAGTTTAGGCCCTAATAAGGCACTTATGAACGTCAAAAACTACCAACTAAGCTATCATCCTATAGATTTTCATTTAGAACCCTGGACCGTTGTCCACAGCCATCCTCTGCAAGGATATAGAGACGGAGATGAAGACACTCCTCGCACTCGGTGAGCTCGCATCAGCAGGAACGAGACGCAAGTCCACTCCGGACTCGGATACAATAACAGCACCCGCAGCTCACTTCGAAGCGGACAACATCAGCCCCTCATCCTGCATCATCATGCTTAAAGTGAGTGTTTCAATTGATAATGTATATTTAAATCCACTAAACAACATCCTTATATTATTGAAGATACAAGTATAAGTACTAAATGTTAACACTTGTATTAGTGAAAAACCATAAAGATTTAAGCGCCATACAAACGAAAATAGACCTTATGATGCAAAGGTTAGCAAACAGTTTGGCAGTATAAGGTTTAAAAAAATACTAGATTTATTACAAGATTTGATGAATGATGTAATGTGAAATTCCAATTATTATGCAAAATGTATTATTACATTATTATTTAATTTTTAAGAACTATTTTTTTGTACTAAACCACGAAATGTCCAACTTAGCTATTGTATTTATACTTTTAGGTTAGAAAAATATTTTACATTAAATACTGAACTAAATATACATTAAACTATTACAATATGAATATATCAAATTAAATATTGAATAATTTAGACAAATGAATATGATAGCAATAGTCTTTAGCCTATTAACTTTACTATTATCTCTTTCTCCTTATTTCATATAAAACATATTTCAAGAAAATATACAATATTTTATCGATCATAAGAAAAAAAAAACGAAATATATTTTAAATTAGATATAATTTTTATGAAAATAATATAAAATACATGATAATATAAAAACCATATATAATCTGAATATAATTAAATATATTATTGCGACCATAGGTTTATAGACTCATATGGTACATGTATTAAATGTCTTTGCCGATGGCGGGAAATTTAAAATTTTTTAAAAAAGCGCGCTGAGACCAATCTGTCCCAAAGCTAGTATCCAGGTTAATTTTAATAAAACCAAGAATAAATATTGCTCGAGGATATGCTTTATGATTTTCTTTGTAAGGTTTTATGAACGGAGAATTTTAGCAGGGATGCATGTTTAAACAAACAGACAAATAGAAATTTCTAATGATGATTTAAAATACATTTTATTACTAACCTCTGCCCACGACTTCGTTCGCGTGTAATACACTAACACGAAGCAGTTCTCAAAAGGGAAAGACATCCCGATTTTGAAATATTTTTCATCTGTGCTCCGCTTCTATTGGTCTTAGCGTGATGATATATAGCCTATAACCATTCTCGATGAATGAGCTACATAACAATGAAAGAATTATTCAAATCGGACCAGTAGTTCCGTAACAAATTCACAAATTTTACCTCTTTATAATATTAGTACACATTCAAAGACACCTGCAAACATTTTTTTCATAAGAATCTAATATTCTTGATGATAAAGAAAAAATCTAAAAGTCAACCACAGCACCGCCTTCTGGGTCCAATTGTGAAACTCATTCTTGAATACACTGGAAGACACAAAGAATGACATTAAAATCTGTCCAGCCGTTTAGGAGGAGTTCAATCACATACACACAGACAGAAGAATTATATATTTTGAAAATGATGATCAATGAATGCTATTTATATGTAAAAGTATTTCAGAATATAATTTCTAACAATGGAATTATTTAACAATATTATGAAAAGTACTGTTTTTTGGTGTTACAATTATCTATCGGACGTAGTGAATGCTTATTGCTAGGTGAGTCGTGCGCTTGGTTGTTACAGTTGTAGTATAGTAGAGGAAACTTTTTGATTTATGACGAATCCGTGATGGATTTCAAAGAAACTTTGACGATTTTCCACGGAATCCCAATGATTTTCAAGGGTAGCCTAGTGATTTTCAACAGAATCCCATTACCTTTCAAGGGAACCATAGTGATATTCAACGGATTCCTGGTGACTTTTAAGGACGCGCTCTCAATTTTCGCGCTTAAATTTCGGCATCGAGTCATACTACTAGACTTACATAGCTCACGCACACAGAGTCAACTGATAACCAGGGGGACGCGTTATTCACTATAAACGACTTTGATACTTTTATAAAAAATATTATAGTTTTTTTGTATTATTAACATTACACTTTTGTTATATGTTATCTCATAGTGCGGGATCAAATTATCATTTTTCAAGGTCATAATCAAGCATCTAATCACATAGTGTCAGATCAAGGTTTTATTGATCAAGGGCCAGGTGAGGAGGTGTATCATGGTAGCAGTATCCTAGTACACATAGTCACTTAAAACATCAACTTTGCACTCCCGAGTTTAGTATGATAATGTAGTTTATTTATTGTATTATTAGGCCGAGCGTATAAGAGATCCAGTACAGGTTCATAGGCCTATTTCCGAAAGAAAGTATGGACATAATCACGATGACAACCCACGACACGACAAATTACCAGAAATCGACTATCTATTATTTTGACATACTGTGATACTACAAGATTTTTTCTCAGGTTCAGGTTTCTTACCTTGTTTTCCGTCAGCTGATAGTGCTATCAATTTTCATTAGTAATTAGTAAATGTACACAAATTCCAAAAAAATCGTTAATACAAGGTTCCGAAATTGCTGATATCGGATTAATATTTCACCGGTAAAACCAATTGAACACCATGAATTTCCTATGCGCATGTACGAGTACATATACAAACATAAATATGTCTTCTATACATACAGTGAGCGTTATGTTCCTGGGCTTATCAGATTTCTGCGAAAAAAATATTGCAAGTAACTCAATAATAAGTAATGAAATACATTTCAATCATACATATCAATGGAAATGTCTATCTATCTGTTTGTCAGTGCACTTACTACTGCTAAAGTATAACACTTATGGTAAAATATTTAAAAAAAGCATAAAGGCATACTACAAGATAGCATTTAGTCTTTGTTTCATTAATTCGGCTTATTCTTTCAAAATATATTGTCAATCGAATGAAGACATGAGTCAAGTATGAGAGAAAAGTAAGTATGTAATTAATGATCTCTGCCTCATTGAAAATCCTGGTTTTTTATAGAATACTAGCTGACCCGGGCTACTTCATCTGCGCTAAATCGGTTATTACCTGTTTCACTTATACTTTTAAACGCCAAAAATTCTGAATAAACCTAGAACACGATTGCAGCGACATCTTCCGTTTTTAATTGTAAATCCGAACTAAACAGAGACACACTCAAATATATACCCAGTTGGTATGTGAGAAATCTTTAACAATAAGCTTACAACCCGTTCGCAGCATCACCTACCGGGTCCAATTAAAATAAAAACTAATACATATATTGCCGTTAAATGTCTTCCCACTATTGGCAATAAATTATTTTTTGCCGATTTCAATTACATTCCTTGTGATTAACTATTGAATATATATATTTGCCAAAATAAACATTATCTACGTTAAAAATATGAACTATGGCTTAAATGTTTACCTAACCTGTCTGTTATATATAGCACAAAGAAAATTAACCAAAATCCATCAAGAATTTCATTGAATACAAATATTTGTCCTTCGTCCGTTATTCTAAAGAACCCCTTGCCTTTTATGGGACAGTATCCTAGATGCAATCTTGTAATATTAGCTATCTCTGTGTCAAGTTTCGTTAAAATTGGTTAAGTACTTGAAGGGGATGGTGGGACCGTATAAATAGGCCCCACCAGGATATGCGGTAAAAATAAAAAGAGAGCGAAAGAGCGATTGGTGGCCTTGCCTATAAATAAATACAATAACAAGAACCCCAAATAAAAAGCGTGGACTAACCTGCAACTCAGTACCCCGTACGGAGCAGCGGCGTCCAAGGAGCAATATGGTGTATGCGGAATATGTGAATGATATAAATCTTCAAGAGCGGGCGGCACTAGGGGCTTCAATGCGTTCACATATAATACATTAAAATTAAGCGGTGCAAAAGCGTGGTTGCAGCGAAGTATATAGAATGTAATAGAATAATAATGACAATTTTGATTTATTCTTTTTCTTGTTTTAATTTTCTTCCCATTTGTCACAATGACATCCAAAAAGTTCTCAAACAATGCGTCTGCATACTCCGTACTAGATCAATGAGATGAAGGCCGGAAACACATCTCATTATCTGGAGCGCAGCTATTAAATTTATTTATAGGGGGCCAACCAGTACTTTTAGAGTGATGCGTGTTCAGAGGGACAGATAGACAGACAGACAAAAAC
>JACEII010000063.1:1153132-1178210 GCA_014332785.1 Antheraea mylitta | reverse complement strand
TTGTCACCGGAATTCCGTAACTTTGATGACGAGGAACAAGCCCACACACCACTCAGTGATGAGGAGCCCATCAGAAACATCAAAATTGTCATCAATAACGTGCAAAATCCCGATCAGAATCAACCCGTCAATACAGAACCGAAGCAAACACCTTTGAGGTTAATCCTGGACGGTCCAGAAATGAAAACGACAGCTCAAGAGTCAGTCTTCTCTCCGTTGCAAGGATCGAAGACTGACAATAACGTTACCTTGGAAGAGAATGTGGAGTTATTGGAGTTCTTCGACCGTATATTGTGCCCGAGGAATATAGTGATTCTAAGTACTTCGAAAGAGAAGTGTAGTGATGTGTGGCAAGCGATGGCTACAGTGTTAGTGTATCTGTTGACGCATAACTTTCTAAGTGAGGACTCGTTGACAGAGCAGTGCCTTGCAGTCTATCGTCAGGATTGGCCTCAGGTATTGTATACTGTATTTTCTTTTTATATATATATATAACTTTTCTGTCCGTTTGTATGTGATTGAATACGTTCTAAACGGTTGGACCGATTTTGATGAAATTATTTCTGCGTGTTCAAGAATGGTTTAGATTCACAACTGGAGCGGGTAGGTGGCGCTGCGGTTGATTTTTAGGATCGTTTTTACTTGTCAAGGTAAGACAACGTTCGCCGGGCCCGCTAGTAACTATGTAAAAAAAGTCATAGCGCTCCAACGGTTTGGTCGGTGGAATAACAGTCTGTTGTCCCAGGTTTTAACATCAGCATGTACCAACGAATTTTAATATACCAGGTGGCTGTTTAAAGTTTAACACCCATCAATCCTTTGGTAGTTCATGCTCCTATTTAACAAGTAAAATAATACTATCAAAACAAATAGTAACAAACAACAAAGAAAACCTTAATTAAAGTTTGTTCTAAAACTTTGTATAGTATGGGAACAATACATTTAAACGTAAAAAATGACATCTATGTTCAATGTACAACAATAAAGGGGTGCTTTTCAAGGTTAATCATTACTTAACTGCTTATCATGGGAACGCCAAAATACGACAGTTTATCTGTTTGCATTATATAGACACATTTATACGACATATATATATAAGTATGTTGTATGTATGTAGCATATGTGTAGACACATATATAAGACAAATAATAGCTCATCTGTCCGTAACACACATATTACATTTTCTTGCAGGTTTTTATTTTTGTGTCATCTCGCAATAGTGAGTCTATACCACATGTTGTGGGATTACTTCACAACTGTATTGTTATTTAAGTCAGAATATTCCATTCCATTCCAATATTCCATAAATAAGACAGGGTTTTTGATGAGTGAAAATATAAATTATATATTCACAGAGCACGTTGGAGAACCTCTCTACTTGCATGAAGTCTGTTTCCTCACGCTGGTCGCGTTCCTCCACGGGGAAGTTCACACTGTTCCTCGAATTCCTCGCAGAATACTGCGGTGATATGGACTATGAACCTGTAGACTAAACCTGGTGAATAACTGTGTATGTGCCAAATGATGGCCGGATGCCATTTTGGACAAGGACATGTACAAGACAGGAATATGTTTCGAAGATCATGAGCTGTCGGTCAAAGAACAAGAAGCCATTGGAGATGAAGTTTTCTACAGCAAGTTAATAGTGACTCTCAGTTTTAAAATTAGCAAACAGTATAAGTGTTGCGGAAAGTGTACAAGTCTTTTTCAAGACTAGGTGTTGATTAAACACACTTAACTTCAGGTGAGTCTGTCATCTGATTGTAAGATTTAAACTGAATGTCCTTAGACATAATAGGAGTTAATTCCTATAAAAAAATATTAATAAGTGTTAGGAGAATAGGAATATTTATTATGAAAAAGATGTAACAAAAACACCACGAATCGATGTCTTAATGTTGTATGTAAGTGTTTATATGAATATACGAGTATTATCCTAGTTTTCTGTCCACGGATTTGTTGAAATGTGTATTATTGACCATGTAAAGTGTATTATGGGGTTTAATATATTCTATAGAAACTCTTAATAGACTGTTTTGGTTAATTTTTATGTAGGGTATATTTAGATTTTTTCCTGTCTTTTGGACATGGGAAGTTTTTCATCTATAACAAAGATATGTTCTATCTTTATTTATTTTTTGGTAATCAACCTTCTAGTACAGTGTTTTTCAAACTTTTTCATGCCACGACCCCTTTCCCCCTTTCGTATGAAGAAATATTTCACGACCTCCCTACCTGAGACTCCCCTACCCGTTTCATATTTTTTTATTTATTTTTGTTTATATAATATAAATGATTATGTCCTTTACTTAGTATTTTTCTTAATAACTCTTTAAACTCCGTTATAGAACTTTTCTTTTCGACCCACACTTTGAAAAACACTGCTGTATGGTATATTATGAATGGGGTTTAAGCTAATATATAAAAACCCTTAATAGAATCTTTTGGTTAATTTTTCGGTATTCAGGGGTTATTTAGATTTTTTTCCTTCTTTTAGAAAAGGTTAGTTTTTGACCTATTACAAAGTTATGTCTTATCTTTGGTTACCATTATTCTAGTACGTTATTACCGCCATTGTTAAATGGGTAATGATATTATTGCAAGATTCTTATGATAATTTCTATAAGATGGTGGCCGTTTTGTTAGAACTCTCTAGGGAGTTTTTGTGGCAAGTCAGTGTCCATGCTCGGTTGTATTATTTCCCTTCAACTTCTGCACGACAGCCGAACTACATAAAACACCACCAATTTTAAAGGAACTAAATAATACAAGATTATGGATAGGATATAAAATCCACTATATATTGTTCTTTTTTTTATTGTATGAACCTAATAAAGAGTGGATTAACAACGTTTCTGATTGGCTGTGAGGCTTGTATTGTTGCTGTGTGAGTGACAGAGACAATATACTAGAGAGTACGAGTACGACAGAGAGCACAGTCTTATGACGTAATCCAGGCTGTTTTAAAAATGTTTGATTTATTACTATATCGAAATTAAATTTTATGATTTAACTACAGCCCTCGCCTAACTTTTTGACCGACCCCAAAAGAGATGCAATGAGCACAAAGGGTACAAATTTTGTCCGGTGAAGCTGTTAAGACCTTGCTAGGTCAATAGCGTAGTCAGTTCGAGAAAAAAAAAGCAAAGGGTACAAATACGTATTGTATATTATATGTACGAGACAATTTAAGGACAAATTAATGCAAAATTTAGATTGTTATAATAATATCTTAACTTGGTTTTGGATTAAACTCTTGACTATATTATGTACAAGCACGAACTTACAGCTATATTTAAAGCGGTCAAAAAGATCGACGAAGACTGCACTTGACACGGCCACGCGTTGCTGTGGCTTAGTTATTACATGTTGAATTAAAATGAGTATAAACTATTTTCAAAACTAAAATGGCGCCATTTATGAGATATCCATAACAGTTGCTACAATTTGTGTCAGTACACTAATTTAAAGCGCCATCTGTTCGAGATTTATGAAACTGACAATTAGTAATAATAATCAACATTGACAACCATTTAATTTAGAATTAAAATATATTGAGGCCATTGATTGAAATATAAATTATTTTATCTCTGGAGTTAGACCATATTATACATAAATCCCAGCTTTCATGAAGATTTGTTGAGTAGTTTCGAAGTCCATCGTGGACAAACATCATGACAGTGGATTTTTATATATTAATATAATTTAATTTTATATAAAAAACAATGGAAATTGTTTGGATTTATCCGAGGATTTTATTTAGGCTGTATGGAATGTAACAAATATTAACTGATAAGAGTCGGTGATATTTATACATATAGCGTTAGACGAATGTAGAATGTAGGGGGAGTGGTAGAAGCAGTGCCTGTTATGCTTTTAAATATTGAAAAAAAATGGTTGTCTGTTCGATTGAAACTATTATGAATAAAATAATCGAATGTCGATAAAATTATAATTTGAAAAATGTAGTTCTCAATTGATCTATTGTTACAACTTTGTTACAGTTGAAATTTAGAATTATTACCTTATTTATTAAGCTTATGACTCTTTCCCTCCCTCTCTATGGCTTTCACGAGTTAGTGTTCGAGCGTGGTTTTCTCACTCGGTAAATTTTCAATAACGTTGGTGTAACCTTGGTGAGCGAGCCTCGAAACTCCACCAGTGTCTTGAGATCGACAGGCTCAAGAATACGAGGTAGCGAAGTTGGTAGCAATAAGAGTTGTGATTGTGGTCTCATGCATTAAGAGAACCCGGCTCTAAGCTAAGAGCTTCATAGAGCAGTTGCTTAGATGCTGGGTGAACATGGAGAAGCGTTTTGTTTGCTTCCTACGTTTATCCATAAATCGGGCCAAGGGAAGATGGGTCGGAGGGCCCGTCTCTTCGTTCTCTATTTCAGATGTCTGAGAGATGATCGAGGTAGACGCCTAGAAGCTTCGAGGGAGCATGGGTAGCATAGAGTAGAAACTTTTACTTCTGCCGACTAAAATAAAACATGTCCCCGCCTCTTTACCCCTTGGTTTACCCGGCAGTGTAGAATATACGTCTTTCTCACAGCGGCCTGTTCGTTTTTTGTCGCGGTTGTATCCGTTCAGTAATACGAGGTAGCGAAGTTAATCACAAGAGGAGTAGCGATTGCGGCCTCATGCATCAAGTGGCCGGTCTCTAAGCTCTTGATAGCTTAGGGAGGCTTTAGAGTAGCGGAGCAAATGTTGAGGCCCTTCTCATTCATGGCTCTCAGCAGGAGTCTCCCTTGAGAGACAGCCTTTTGATTAATGGTGACGGAGTGCGGTTTGGGACCCAGATAAAGTATCTGAGCATCACGTTCGATTGGCTCGGCTATGGGTGAGCCATCAGAAGATTGAGCTATACCATGCAGTCATTTCTTTTTTAATTTAAAATTTTCATAGCAACTTTATTGCATTTCTGCTAATTTGACGAATATCATACAACAGTACTTCTCTAGGGCTTGATCTAGATGTGAATTCGATGCATCGTTTGTACCATTTTTTGAAGTGAAACTTCTGATGCGATTTTCAACAAGGTTGCGTTAAACGTTTAACGCTACCATGGAGGGGGTATGAAAGCACTGTTGCGTTAAAAGTTCAACGCTCCTGGGAAGGGGGAATAGAAAGAGACAGAGCGAAAAAAATAATCAAACATTTCGTATCTTACTTTAGTTATCATAATCCCATTGTAAATGTTATTGATTTGTATATTTTTCCATTCGACAATGATAATTAAAAGATGCGACCAATTGTGAATTGTAAGCAACGTTAATAAAGTGTGTCTTAAAGAAACAATATTGATTCCACTAAAAATCAATTTCTATCCCTTCCTATTTTCATTTCCACATTATGAACTTTCACTTCTTCAGCGAGGAGGGATTCCGCGCACTATTTTTTTGAATTATGATTACTTCTTCAGATTTTTTTTCAAACTGACTATGCTATTGGCCTTAGAGGGCCTTTATAGCTTCACCGGACTATATGCTATTTCTTCAGATAGTTTCTCAACACTATATGTTGTTGCAAAATGCTTTGTTACGATTTCAGTGTCCCAACAAGATGGTGGCCTCCTTTTAGGAATTTTCCAGAGTCTTTGTGACATCTCAGAAATTATTTACCAAGTACTTGAGCACATAATATGGGGTCAAGTAAAGCAAGATTGTGAATAATAAAATTAAAACCGTTATACTGCCATAAAATTAACGTCAAAAATCAACACAAAAGGTCATTTGGGAATCTTTGAACAACGCAATAACTAAAACAGGGTTTATTTTATTAGAAAATAATGTCATTTTTTTTTTGTTGTTAAAGGACTGATGATAGAATAAAGCGCATATAGAAAGCTTTTGTATGTCAATTTGTAGTAGTTTGTGTAATAAAAAATTAAATAAATGCGGACAGAACAAAAACTTAGCATAGTGTTGTAAATTTACAAAGCTTTTGTATAATCGTCGCAGATGTATATTTATATATAGCTGTTTATTAGAATTACTAGATGATGAAATTTATAAGTATTTAATTGACCTACATTTTAATATATCTTTGAAAGAAAGATGAAAAATAAATATTGGGTTGATTATTCAAGGAGTGCTCTTGATCAAGCCATCCTTTTCCTAACGCTCTTACTAATGACTTACTATTGACTAGTTATAACTGAGTCGTACTACATTCCTATTGGCTCGTAATAAGTAGCCAATCCGAATAATACTTAAATAATAGTAACATAACGGTATTCTGACGTTTGTACTAATGACCTCGATTGACTAGATACTACTGACTCCGAACTACATTCCTATTGGCTGGGTGCCTTAAATGTAAGAACAATAATTAGGCACATAATATTCTTTTTTTTTATCATCACTCCATTGAAATTTCTACAAATATCCAGTTATATTTTGTTTTTAATCTTCGATTAGTTATAATCGTCTAAAAAAATTAAACAATAAAGATGGCATCATTACAGACATCATATGGGTGTGGTTATCTAAAAATATTAGTTTTATGTGGTGTACGTTTACGATGTTTACTGACTTCTGTGAGTTTTACTGATTTCTTCGAATTTTTAGTGACTTCTACAAATGATAACTGACTTCTGCGGTATTATTGACTTTTTAATTGTTATTGACGACTTTGCGATTTATAGTTGACATCAAAACATACCTGTGTACTTCACGAAATATGAGTACACCTTATGCTTTTAAGTATATTATTTTCAAGGATATACAATGAAATTGTTTTATTTGTTAACGAATGATTCAAGGTATTTAAATTGTGAAAAAACCTTGCAATATATTGATGTCCATATATATGTAATTATACTGCCAATTTATATGTAAATAAATGTCTATGATTTTTATATTATATGGTTTAATTTATTTGGAAATCCTGAACAGTTTTATTTAAAAACTGACATGTGTTTTTAGTTTTACAAATTGAATAGCCTCTCACTTGATATTAAGTGACCGCGTGATCTAAGATTGTCCTAAGCCTAGAGTGAATGAATAAATAAATAAAAAAACCTTATTCAATTTAGGCCCTAAGGCGCTTATGAACGTCAAAAGAAACACCGGTTCAGACAAACAAATCAACTCATGGTGAGGAGACAAGCATATAAAGTATAACTATGGAGGCATATACCAGGTGACTGTTTAAAGGATAACACCGTTCAATCGTGTGGGGGTTAATGGTTACATTTAACGTATACAATAATAACATCGAAACAAATACTAATAAACAACAGAGAGAAGGCTAGAATTTGTTTTTAACTTTTAAAAATATAGAACGACATTTTTAAACGTAAAAAATCACACCTAGGTTCAATGAACCAAATTACAGGGGCGCTTTTCAAAGCTAATCATTACGTAACTGCTTATGGTTGGAATGCCGCACTGTCAAAGAAAGCGAAGCGGGGCGTGGGTTGAGGTGCAGGATGCGGGATGGAGTGCGCGGCAAAAGGGCGACGCCCATTGAATGCGGTGATTCACCGCGCCGGTATTTATTGAGAACAAATTGAGTCAGACACACATGAGATAAAATATCTAAAGATAGGTCGTGCGTTATGCGTTAACATTGTATATTTCCTAGACATATACATTAATTTCATTTATATCGGTTTTTTATTTGTACTTATCTAAAAATAATATTGGATAAAAGCTGGGGTTGGGTATGATAATACTCGAAAATACACAGCTTCAAAAAATTGTGCTTTTATATCGGAAGATCTGGCTGCTACCACGAATCTCGTGTGAATTTATGCTCTTTTCTTCCTACTCTCCATCTCACCGTGCATTCTTAAGGCGAGATACAGCGGTTGCGGTTAGACTATAGTAAGGAATAATAACACCATATTAGGCCCCTCTTAGCAGCGGCTTAAGCCTAGGTCCGTTCCCACGGCGTGGAGCCCTTGAGTACGCTGCTCACGCAATACAGTGACACAAAACCTTACATTGCTACATTACACATCACCTATACACACGTGCAAGCCTACACAACACGCTGTTTTTGTTTTTCAGAGAAATAAACGACAAAGAGTTCTACCCTTATTTTTCCTTATCCTATCCTATCCTATATAGTTTAGAGGAATTTATCTGATTCAAAATACATATAGGAGTTGTTGAGGCACGCATGCTTGATACACATGCATGTTTCAGTAACTCATATACGTATTTCTAGATAGCTTAGGTTAGCTCAGATAGGTCGCGATTTTTGCACAAAAAAGGAGACAGCCCAAGTCGAGATGTGCCGTGCACCCTTAAGCTAGTCGCCCAAACATCCCAAACCGGCTGAGTGCCTTCAGCGCTCGCCTCAATAGTTCGGTGAAGCTGTAAAGACCATTCCAGGTCAACAGCGTTTTCATTTCGAAAAAAAAAAGGTAAACTGGTTTTAATTACCACATCATCTACAAATCCTTCAGCGTGGTGTAAAGCCTTGGTCATTATCATAAATAAAAAAAATCTAGTATATTAAGTAAGAAAATATATTTGTTCAATTTTGTCAATACATTATTATCAGTACAATAAAATGCATAGATTAACTTAATCATAACCCAAAAAAAACATCGCGCTTACAATAACACGAATGTTACGTATACTAAAAACCCATTCGCAATTGAAGAGGTAAATGGACAAAGGATTCAACCGATACAGGAGACAAAACTAAGTAATTTCATATAATTATCTTGGAACGACTTTGAAATCCTGACCGGCAACCTTTTTGTCTGACGAAAAGTAGTTGAGGGTAAACACTGTCGAGTAAAGTGGTTAAAACAGGATCTCGTCCGATCAACGAAGTAACGTCAGGCGCGGTTAGTGCTTGGATGGGTGACCGACTGGCAAAATCGCGTCTCACGTTGGCTCTTCGTAATATAAAAGTTTCACTTCTATCGTGTTTTTCCGACATACCCAGTTTTTTAGCGTATTCTTAGAGCATATCGTAATTTAACAGATGACATTGTCAAAAACGAAAGTATATAAAAATTAAAGCGGATATAAACTAGTCTCTTATTCGATTATTTTGGCATTTACCCCTTGCATTAAACATTATACATAAATTAATCTAATAACCCTGACCATAAATACTTTTATATCAGTACCAAAATTTCGTATCACCGTTGCCAGATAACATTTACCCCTGAAACCCAAAGAATTGTAACGTTTGAGGTTCTAGAAGACCAATATTCAGAGGACGTGGTAAAAATAAAGTAAGCTAAGGTAAAATTTATAAGAGTTTTGAAGCAGTGAATAGTTTGAGAATGACGATCTTTTGCAAAACAATCGATTTTCAAATCAACCCGAATCGTGGTCTATGGTATCGATTCATGAAAATATGGAAGTCTAGGGAATCGAGTATTCAAAAATGGATCTGTTATTTTTTTATGAATGTATTTTTTTATTATAACTTATGGTTTTGTTTTTTGTACGAATACAAAAAATCGAATCACGATCTTATAGATCTGGATCGTTTCAATGTTTAATATCCATTAAAATAACTGGTGGTACACTTGACTTAAAGATCAAGTTAACGTGTACCATCGGTGGTACACGTGACTTAAATACCAAGTTTAACGTGTACCACCGATGGTACACGTGACTTGTTTAACGTGTACCACCGGTGGTACACGTGGCCTAAAGATCAAGTTTAACGTGTACCACGTGAAATGGAACGTGTTAACCGACATAAAAAAAAGGAGAAGGTACTCAATTCGGTAATCTTTATAAATTTGTCATGAAGTGATTTAGATTTTTTTAAATTAAAATTGATTGCAAGGAGGATATTTTCAAAGGGGTCCAATTTTCATTAACATTGGACCTTTAGTTTCAAAGGTGCATCAGGAGAATGTTGAGAACCATTTATTATAACTGTATTTTCATTGAGATAATGGTAATAGTATTTCTAGAGTAAATATTTTTCAACTCGATTTTATATATTATATATATTAAATAATTATTATACCAGAAATCGCATAAAATGTAATAACAATAAACGAATAATATAAATACGAAAATAAAAATTAAAACAAGTTACGGTTTCAATATTCATTCTCAAAACAAGTTAAGCTTCAATGAACTCATTCTTTGACAGGTGAAATTTGGTCTTACATTTAGAAGTGTAGAGGTAGAAGAACCATCTCTGTGTATGAAAAAGTGTCCGTCAAAATGCGTTAAATTAGTGCGACGCTACATAAGCAACAGGGTTCATTATTGTTTAATTAGTCCAACAAGTTTTATAATAGTTAACACTCAAAAATTACTAAACGTAGTGTTTCAAGTTCACAAAAATTCTATCACACTACACGTTTACTTATAGCAGTTATATCTACAAGATTATTTTGAACTATCCATAACCTTTGCTTATGCCAGCGCCATATTGTAGAGTCTTTTAACTATTATTTCGTGTTTAGCGCTAGACACTGCTTCAACACGTTCTGCATGTGAGATAATTCTCCTTACCTCCACAATTACATCACTATAATGGCGTTTTATATTACAACTAATGAATACAATCTGCTGATAAATCTACGACCTAATTTTAATGTAAACCTCATTTAAAGAGGATAGAAGAAGCCTGAGGGTTCCGTAGACAAAGCTTCGGATGAGCGGGTTCTGCAGCGCGAATCTTAACACCAGCATCAGGATGAAAGCAATGAAGCTTTTGTGGATGTAGTACATTCTAGAATGAAGAATAAATGAAAATAAGTATTTTTTCTGCAATTTTAATTATAATCACTTTTTTTTAAGTTTATTGGTCCACAAAACTGACTATAATCTAGATAGATTTATAAGTCTTTTAAATGTAGACACAGCATGCACGTTCTTTATAAAGAACAGACATTAGGCGGTACAAAAATTAAATAAATATCTCATAACACTAACAACCTAGAAATTACATTATTTAAGTGTTTTAAGAGTATTTTTAATACATGTAACAGAACCTGAAAATATGTCAATCTTTGTGCGAACAGCGTTAAAGAGGACATACGATATACTGGGGAATGTTGACCGATATTTGTTCTGCAATGAGGCAAGTAAAAAGTTTTTCTGTTATCGATCGGACTATCCAAACGTGGAATCGCAAAGTTCAAGCGTTCAAGAATATAGGGGGAGTCTGTGATTCCGTGTAGCAATTTAAAAAGAAACACGATATCAGCATTCCTTCTAGTACGAAGTGGTATAATTTTGTAGTAAGAGAGGCGTTCTCCGTAAGTTTTCAAGATATTGCATTTGTTATCTGAATATGCCAGGTGGTACACGAAGCGCTTTTGTACTCGTTCAATTCTGTCAGAATGCAATTGGTAGGATGGATTCCAAACAGGACTATTGTACTCTAAAATGCCGCGTAGAACAGTGTTGTAAATTATTGTTGTATCATAATGGTAAGCTTCTTCTTCTTCTTGAAATGGCAACATGTGTGTTGACACAATTTTGCCAATGTCAAGTGAATGAAGTCATAGCCAATGGAGGTTGCGCCAGACAATTAGACAAATATTTTTATATTCAGACCGGGCTATCTACAAACAAACACCACATACAAAATACATGTAAATTAAGCATACAACATATTGTTAGATAGCGTACATACACAAGAGCATTACACTGAAATGTAAAGTTTAATTTTGTTAGTATTTAATGATAAGCTGTTTAAAATACAGGTGAGTGACGTTTTGACCACATTTTGTAGGTTATACTTTTTTGGCGCGATTGGAAATAGTGATGACAGTGACATATATCGTTGCGCGCGCATAGCGACACCTACACAGGACCCATGACTACGTTCCACTAGAAACTCACAACGCTCACGCTCATGACCGCGAGTTTTCCCGTTCCACTAGCTCGCGAGCGTTACGATCGTTAAAGCTAGTGGTACGCATTTGTGGGCGTTTTGAGCGTTCAGATAAATAATAAAAATGGCGATCTAGAAAAAATAAAACAAAAACTTTGAGAGGTTAAGTTACACTTTGTAAGTCTTAACAGTAAATTCATATAATTATGAAATTCATTTAAGTATATTAAAGAAACAATGAGTAATTCAATTTTTTTATTTTAATTTTCATAAAAACATAAAAAATGACCTTATTGGTTAAATGAAAAATATTAAATTGCCATGACATGATTATAAATTAATTTTTAAATTGAATTTTAGAATTCACAACATTTTTCAAAACAAGTAAAATTATCAACACTTTATTAACGTATTTCATTTCATATTTCATTTACGTATTTCAATACAATATGTTATTTAATATAAATATCCTATACCGTATCAAGTAATGACATTTTCACACTCGCCATCTTTATTGAGAATCCCGCCAATTTTGACAACGCTCACGTCGACCCACGTCCAGACATGGGGCGTCGTGAGCTTCGCGTGAGCGTATGTTATGACGTCATCAATGACGTTTTCGCCACGACCGCAACGCTCGCGGTTGTCTAGTGGAACGGCGAATGGGGCGTTGTGAGTGTTGTGAGCTTCTACCGGAACGCGCCCCATGAAGTTAGTTTGTTGGTAATTGTGTGACAAATTTTCATTAGACCTGATAACTATATTCAAGTTATACAAATATTTGAATCTACAATACGTGTTTTATATCAGTGGATATAAAGTAATATATTCATACATAAATACAATAAAATAAAAATAATATAATAAAATAATACATGTGTATTTGTATTTTATTTTAAATTATATATGGTGATAAATGATCATTTATTGTGATCGTGATGATAGTGGTTTCTTTATCATATAAACCAATTTAAGTGGGTTTATTGATTGAGGTTCAATATCGGTGTACTGGTGCATTGACAGATGGTTTAGAACCATAATTGGCTGTAGTAGGTGGCGCTGAGGTTGAATTTTAAGATTGTGATTTTTCTCATCAAGGCAAAACGACGTACACCGGGCCCGCTAGTAGCTATAAATCCTAATAATGAAAAAAATGGTAGATGGGCTGCTTCTTTGATTACGTCAGTATAACTGTGTCGGTTTATTGAGGTGTTACTGACTTCGATCAAACAGACAAAACGCTATAGTTTTAAAATATGCAGAGTGTTCTTACCTTCGCACATTCCTTCTCGCTTTCTCTATATCTTGGTCTTTCTCTTTCAATAGGTATTTCCTTGTGCCTTTGACAAACTCTCGTAAATGCTCATTCCACCTACAATGCAAATCGTTTCCCTTTGTATTTCAACTTACATACATCTACACAGGAGTATTATTAAAGATTTTTTTTTCACTTTATTTTTGGCAATCAATCTTTCAGATTATTACTGCCATTGTCGAATAGTCAATAATATTACAAGCGTCGTGCGATCATTTCAATATTAAGCGTCGTGTGAGTCAATATTCTAACAAGATGGTGGATCCCTTGTTAGAACCTTCCTGGGAGTTTTTGTGGCACCTCAGAATTTCATGCTCCGTGGTATTATTTTCCATTCACTTCACTTACGCACAATAAACTAACTATATTACGTAAAACACCACCAAATTTACAAAATATAGAGTCAAATAACACAAGATTATGAATAAAATATAAAATCCACTACATGACAGACCAAGATCCCGCCAAAAACCCCTATTAAAGATTTATTTTACTCGGAACAATTATTATATACAGTTTGTAGCGACGAACGAGAAGTGCTGGATTAGCATTTTCGAGCGTGAACGTAAGATAGCGCTCAGCACTGGCCAGTTGGGAAAATCGATATTAGAAAAACATCGATATTAAAGAATCGATGTACGATAAACATTTATAGCAAAACAGCGATGTCTACAAACATTGATATTTTTGCTAGCAAATAAGAATGTTTGTAAACAATCTAACTTCATAGGGTGCTTTCCATTTTGTCTATTCCGCTACGGGTATAGAAGTTTACCAGCTTTGGAAAAGAACCTTTCTGGAGATCTGCCTTTTCTTTTCCCTTAGGAATGCAAAGAAATATCTATTCGTACAACTTTGATTACGTTGATCATGTGTAAAATAGTTAAACCTGATAGTTATCTAGTCCCTAGTTAGTACATCCAACGCTATCATCAAATCCGGCCAGTAGTTCCTGAGATTACCCCTTACAACAACACAAACTCACAAACTATACCTCTTTATAATATCAGTGCAGATATAAACATGCCAATTACTCTTGATGTATGGTAGTCACGAATAGTAATGTAAATGGTATCAACAAAGAATATAAACTTACATTATAGTGTGAGGGTCTAAATTGTATATCTTCGAGTCTTGTGCCGAAAGCCTCCCTTTTAGACGTCGTATGTTGTCTGCTTTGAACTTCCACTCCCTCAGCGCAAAGAACCGTAAGACTTCGTTCATAGCCAGTAATCTCTGGTTCACTGTTATCAAACTTAACCTGCAAAATATAACATCTAATAAATAATTTATTGTACTTACTACTTCGTTTTTTTTATCCATACATATAATAAGAATAAACATCTAATGTGTCTCTCCTTTCTTTTAAATATAATTTTGTAAAAACAATTGTTGCAATGTGTTTTGGAATAAGTAATTTCAATCATTTTTAGAAATCTCTGCCTGTCGGTTTGTTTGGACACAAATTACTGCTAAATTATAACATTCATGATTAAACCTGACGAATAAAATCTAAATCTAAAGACCTAAATCATAAAGCATATTCTCGAGTAACATTTAATCTTTGTTTCATTAAAATCTATAGTCCGGTGAAGCTGTTAAGACCTTGCTAGGTCAATAGCGTAGTCAGATCGAGAAAAAAAAAAAAAGTTTCATTAAAATCGGTTCATTCTATCAAAAGTTATTGTAATTTGAATGATAGCTCGAGTTCAGTACGAGAGAACAGTAGCTTACCTACTGCAATTCAATCTCTTACAAAAATAGGATATTATATAATACTAGCGGGCCCGGCTGACGTTGTCCTTTCTTGATAATAAAAAAACTGCTAAAAATCAACCCCAGCGCCATCTACCGGTTCCAATTGTGAATCTAAACCATTCTTGGATCCACTGGAACACGCACACAAAATGTCATCAAAATCGGTCCAACCGTTTATGAGGAGTTTAGTGACATACACACGCATAGAAGAAATTTATATATAAAGATATAAATAATATCCAAGTCTCACTAAACGAAATACTAGTTTCTGCATTTAGTTTCATACGAACGAAGTCTCGGGCACAGCTATTAGATATATTTTCGGTACACAATCTTTAAGATTATGAGTGTCGTTATTGAGTAAGAAATAAAATTACAAGTGTGTAAAAATAATCTAAATGTTCCAACAAGATGGTGGCCGTCTTATTAGAACTTTCCAGGGAGTTTTGTGGTAAGTCAAAATCCATGCTCCGTGGTATTATTTCCCATCCACTTCAGTTGTGCACAATGACCGAATTGTATTACGTAAAACACGAACAATATCACAAAATATAAAGTGAAAGTGACATATGATCATGAGTAAAATATAAAATACACAACATGACATTCTAAGATTCTGCCAAAAACTTGGAAGATCTGTCATGGTGGCGTAGAAAAATCAGATTATATCTGCTTTTATAATCAGAACTAAAACATGTTTAGACACATTTTCAGTGAATTTTACTTCGTAATTAATTTCCAAAATGCTTAATTTTTCTGATTTTTTTTTTATTCGACTTGTTCTTAATCAAAATTGTTCTGAAATTTGTCTAGTATAAACAAAATCGCCCCGAAATACTAATGTACGTTTACTGTATGAATTACCTTGTCTTGATCCCTAAAAGTCGAATTCCATACTCGGCCAAGTGTAGAGGAATGCTCTGTGTTAAGAATTGTAAAGTTTTCTGTACGTATCTGAAACAATTATACATCGATTTAGTTATAAAGAGTCGAGATTACCTTTTAACTCTATTGAAAGCTTCTCTAGTTCCGAGTCTTTGATGATTAAATTTTAGATTGATTATTTGTCCATTGCATGAAAAACATTACATTATATATTGTAAGCCTAAAAGTATAACTGCAACTGCGGTTTTTTTTTAACTTTATTTTTGGCAATCAATCTTTCAGATTATTACTGCCATTGCCGTGTAGTCAATAATATTACAAGCGTCGTACGATCATTTCAATATTAAGCATAGTGTGAATTAATATTCGAACAAGATGGTGGATCCCTTGCTAGAACCTTCCAGGGAGTTTTTGTGGCATCGCAGAATTTCATGCTCCGTGGTATTATTTTCCATTCACTTCACTTATGCTCAATAAACTAATTATATTACGTAAAACACCACCAAATTTACAAAATATGGTGTCAAATAACACAAGGTTAGATATGAATAAAATATAAAATCCACTACATTACAAATTAAAATCTCATGTGATATCTTTTTTTTGTTTATAGAAAAACCAACAGCACTTATTTTACAAGGATTACTAAGAAAAATAAACAAAAAAAAACTAATAACAGGTCTTTTTGTTTTTACAGCGCCGGCGAAATTTTCTTTCATATTCTAGCTATATTTTTTCATTGTGTAGGAACTCCATTTGCATGTTTACGTGCCAGTAACCTTTTTACTGTGACTCTCTCACTTCGTGTTATAAAATATATATTACGAAATGTCAAATGAACGGTCTTCTGTTTTTGCATTGTCATGGGCTACGAATTTGTCATTGCTAATATATATTGTAAGTGTTTAACTATTAAATGTTTTCCTAAACTTGCCTAAAAACCCAGTTAAACAAAGTTCTCTATAAGTAAAATCTCGATCGATTTATCGTCCCCGAAACTACCTACATACTAAGTTTCACCGAAATAGATAACACCGTTTCCGAGATCGCGAATTTATACATATATAAAAAAATACAAGAATTGCTCGTTTAAAGGTATTAGATAGATAGATTTATTCGGGATATTTTAGTCTTGAAATATGTCTTATTATAGATTAATTTAATCTTGCATGTTATACTCTGTTTGCCATTCCCTCACGTCAGATTTAGTGAGATTCCGCTTGACCCTCCCCTCCCCTGATAATCTTACGTAATTAATAATCGCCCCCTAAAATTATAGAATAGTATTTAATATTATAATACATTCTTACTCATTTTCAACAGTGTTTCCACAAGGGAACCAGAAAGCTTCATCCAACGGATGTTCCACAAGATGATGACGGAGCGACATCTCGAAATTTTTCCAAGTAATGGGATTGTCACCAGTACTGCAGTTGTAAACTCTAATCTCTTCAGACCTGTAAATAGTTTATTTCAGAAAACGCTCAGGAACGCTTGACCTCTACCACCTGTACGGACAAACAAACATCTGGGGAGTGACGATGACAAATTCAATCGAATGTATATCTTTTCTAGCATTCCGTCCTTCCCACAGATGTATGAATGTTACTAAGGGAGAAAATAAAACCCCCATTTCATTAGTGCTATCCGCCGCAAAATATGAACTCGTACTGAACGCTGCGCATTATTATAGACGTCCGTGACATATTTTTATCGACCCTCCTGATAAAATAACGGCAGTGAACGATCAGTACCAGCCTGTCTCTCCAAACAGAGCGTGCTCACGCCCACGCCCGCGTAACCACAGAACACGCTGCCGTGTGTGTAAATTTCGCTCCCGCACACCAGGTTAGGTCCCCCTCGGCAGCGGCTCAAGCCTAGGTCCGTTCCCTCGTCGTGGAGCCCTTGAGTGCACTGCTCACGCGATACATTGACACAAAATCTTACATCACTGCAACAACAGTACACATAATACCCCCACGCACGTGCATGCATACACGCTTACACATGCAAGTGGAAGGGTTTTGTTTCTTTCCATTATCGAACTGAAATAGTTTGGAAAGTTATCCGATACGAAATATATATAAGAGTTGTTGTTGATATGCTTGGTACACATATATGTTTCAACTCATATATGTATGAATAGTTAACTCAGATAGATCGCGAATTATACGTATCAGGCGAAAGCACAAGTCGAGGTGTGCCGTGCACCCTTGGGCTAGTTGCCCAAATAGAATCGGCTGAGTGCCTCATGCACTCGCCTTAATAGTCTGGTGAAGCTGATAAGACCTTGCTGGGTCAATAGCGTAGTCAGTTCGAAAAATAATAAAAATAAAATAAAACCTCTTTTTATGCAGTCCGACCATGTCAATAGTATAGGTGCCATCAATTTGGCAATTGTGTCAATATTTACGAAGATCTCCAAACTGTTCTCTGACTCGCTAATTTGTTTTATATGAAGATATTTTTATTTATACCAGGTGAAAGGTTAAACACTCGCAGTGTTCTAGGACATGACCCTTCGTGGTCACAACACATAAAATAACTAGCCTCTGACTGAGACTTCGTTCTCATGGAATAGATACTAACGCTAACACGCAGCGGAAGCTCTCCAGAGGAAAAAAAGCCTCGATTATTAAATATTGTTTATTGGTGTTTCGCTCCTACTGGTCTTAGCGTGATAATATATAGCCTATAACCATCCTCGATAAATGATCTATATAACATTGAAAGAATATTTCAAATCTGACCAGTACTTCCTGAGATTACCCGCTACAACGTCACAAACACACAAACTTAACCTCTTTATGATATTAGTGTAAAGTATAGATAAGTTTCACGCGGACGAACAGAATTAATGAATAATAAAATAAATGAAAACAGAAAAAAGGTACGGACCTAGAGTCTGCAGAAATAAAGAAGAAAAAAAACACCTACCTGTCTATAGCAGTCTCCCAAGCAACAGCCAGAAGGGAGTCTATCGCTATGTCGACCGGCAGGAGATCAGCTTTCGCGGTCTGTTTGCAGCAGAACACGTGCAGTAGACCCTTCCCAGCACCCACTATTATACCGCTGGGACCGTTTAAGTTCTCGATCCAACCCGGGAACGGGTGTTGTTTCGCTGATATTACTGAGAAATGTGGCGAGAATATATTGGCCGTGATTACTTCCATTGTTGCAAAACAAGCTTACAGACCACAATTGCCAAATCTTTGTAATATAAAAAAAAGAATGTGGTGTCATGGGACACCAGGTAGGAACGAAGTTCCTTCGGCTAAAGTAGAATCGATACAATTTGCAAAAAAAAACTCGTGCTCAATTTTATGTAATCGTAATTCAAATTATCATTTAAAATAACAAAATATGTTTCTTTATTTTTGTTTGACAACATAAAATAAAATTACATAGAAATAATCACAGAAAAGGAGAAAGAGAAAGGTATTATACACTACTCGCTTGTGTATACGACTGTCGTGCCTGCGCACATCTCATTTAACGGTTTTATTCCACGCACTTTTCGGTACCGTTTTACTATCACATTTTTTTCAGTTCGGTCGCGCAGCAAAATCTCTATCTCCTCCAAGCCTGCCGTAAGGAACTTCGTTCCAAAAACTACTGTTTGTTATTTAAATATAAAAGTTAAACATATGCAGTGTTATTACAAAAAAGTTAAATACTTGGTTTAGAAAAGGTTTCATACGAAGTTCACCGCGCTCGCCCGGAGTAAGATCGCGTTATCCTTTTTCGCAAGTGTACCCTAACCTAACCAAAGCGAGACAAGACAAGACGGCGAACATTCACCGAGAGATCCTTTTAAAGCAAGCGTTCAAAACGTGTTTAACTTTATTGTAATGACACCGATGCTGTCGCTGATTTTTTTGTAGGTATTATCGAGCTCTACAACTTTGGTCTAGAACTCGATCATATATCTCTCCTCGTTAAGGCAGAGTTCATAAGAAACATTTACGTTCGATCGTTTTTTCTCCGAATTACTTTGCAAATCCGACTACCACAGAGAAGTCTTTTAATTTTTCGGGTTAATATATAGCCTATGGCACTCACAAATAAAGTGGCTTTCTATTGGTAAAAGGATTTTGAAAAACGGTTTAGTAGATCCAGATATTACCTCCTACAACCTCACAAACTTTACCTCTTTATAATATTAGTATAGATATTTTTTATCATCGTAAACAATATTTGGTTACTCGTGAGTGTAAGTAACATAAGTTTTGATGATTTAAATTTAAATGGAACTTAATTAGGGTTCAGTATGGCCAAAAGTGGCTCAGTTATTTAATGTTTAATTAAAAATAGATAAACAGAACACGTGCATCGTAAAATAAACTGCAGTTTGAAAATAAATTCAAAATTAAAAAGTGTCGCCATCTATGAGATACCTATAACAGTCGGTCTTACAGTTTTCTGTCAACAGACTTATTTAAAGCGCCATCTCTTCGTGACTGATGAAACTTACAATGAATAACAATAACCAACATTGACAATAATTTAATTTATAATTAAAAAATATCGAGGCCATTAATCGAAATATAAGTTATCGTATCTCTCAAAATGTACCAAATTATACATAACTAGCCTTTGCCCGCGACTTCGTTCGCGTGAAATAGATACACCGACACTAACACGAAGCAGTTCTCAAAAGGAAAAAACATCCCGATTTTTAAACATTTTTCATCTATGCTCCGTTCCTATTGGTCTTAGCGTGATGATATAGCCTATAACCATTCTCGATGAATGAGCTATATAACAATGAAAGAATTATTCAAATCGGACTAGTAGTTCCTGAGATTACCCCCTACAACGTCACAACATCACAAACTCACAAACTTTACCTCTTTATAATATTAGTATAGAATAAATTATTGTATCTCTCAAGTTGGACCAAATTATATATAAATGCCGACGTTTCATGAAGTTCCGTTGAGTAGTTTCCGAGTACATCGTGGACAAACATCATGACACTGATTTTTTTATATATTTAGGGTAATGGATAATTACCGATAGTAGGTCTGAATATGGCGATGGGGTAATTCCGGTTTCCGTGCTCAACAACGGCATTCTCCGCCATTGCTTTGGTGAATGTATATGTATTCGGCTTTGGAGCTATATATCTGTAAGTAAGCAAGAATTTATTTTAATTTTTTTTTTATATTTTTTTTATTTTCCATAAAAATACCTACAACCTTAAATTTTCACCTTCCCAATCCCACTTTTTTATTCGTGATTTTAGTATTTTTGTATGAACAATATCCGAGTTATTCAACATTCGTTCATATTTCAAACAAAACGAAATTATTGATATTACTGAATGACAGATAGCGTTATATCCGCCTCATCGAAATTTCTTCCACACCTACGTAATTCATTCACTAAACCAACTAGGCATGTGTTTGAGCGAGTCCCTGAATTGTTTGGTTTCACAATTGGAAACGGGAAAAGACGCTGTATTCGGGTTTTATGGTTTTCTTTAAAGATTTTTTGAGCTTGGAAATACAATTGGAACTGGTAGGTAACTGGTTTCACGCAGACGAACTATGAAACAATGTAGCTTTTCTTGTCACTGTTATATCTCGGGTGATTATCACAAAAGAGATTGTAAGTTAAATGATATCTTTTACAGCACGTTAATCGATATATAATCGGTACACGCAGATGGACAGCGAATAAGGAAACATCGACAACAGCTCGTTACCTCCCTTTGTAAAATAAAACATGTTTAAAACTCTTATATTTCTTAATTTCGTCACATTAGGCTTCGTGATCAATGTATCTATAGCGTGTTTAGTGGGTGTGAGATGTAAAGTTTCAGGATTACGGTATATTTACTTTGCCTTAATATATTCTTGATACTTTATCAAGTTTCAATAGTGGTAGGGCCACGCTGCAGCTATTACTGGTTTTAGCTTGAATGAGTTGGCTCGTCCGGGGTAGCACCACCCTGACCCACAGAAAACCGACGTGAAGTAGCAGTGCTTGTAATGTGGCGTTTCGTTCGGTAAGTGAGAGCGCTGAAGGCGAATGTCCCTCCTCTCTCATCAACCCCACTCCTTCTCTCCACTCGCTTCCTCCTGCTCCATACACATTCTGACAACGCATTTACGACTCCCTTGGTGTTGCTAGTGTACACCATACATACATCGTATGGTGGTGATTACTTAACATCAGGCTCTCACCTGATCGTTTGCCTCCTATGATAAAAAAAATACTATATACTAATGTATGCCGGTAAAAACTTTGAAAAGTTGGATTACATAGTAGGCCCACGTGATCTAAATACTAGAAACTGTGACAAACTAGTCGTCCCATGTTTCAGGTTCAGTGAAACCAGTAACAGTTTTTAAGAATAGTGACTTTTTTATGCTATTGGTGGCAACGAACATGCGGGTCACCTGATGGTAAGTGATCCCCATCGTCCATAGACACCTGCAAAACGAGAAGAATCACAGATGCGTTGCCGGCCCTTAAGCAAGCACTTTGCACTTGGCACTTTATAAATAAATAGCTGTGCTCCAGATAATGAGATGTGTTTCTGGCTTTCATTTTATTAATCTAGTATGGAATATGCAGACGCCTTATTAAGGAACTTTTTGGACATCTGTATGAAAAGAAGGAAGAAAATTCAAATAAGGAGTAAAAAGAACAATTCTAATTGACATAATACATATTGACTACGTTCCACTAGAAGCTCACAACGCTCACGCTCACGACCGCGAGTTTTCCCGTTCCACTAGTTCGCGAGCGTTACGATCGTAAGAGCTAGTGGAACGCATTTGTGGGCGTTTTGAGCGTTCAGATAAATAATAAAAATGGCGATCTAGAAAAAATAAAACAAAAGCTTTGAGAGGTTAAGTTACACTTTGTAAGTCGTAACAGTAAATTCATATAATTAAAATTCATTTAGGTATATTAAAGAAACAATGTATAATTCAATTTTTTTATTTTAATTATCATAAAAACATAAAAATGACCTTATTGGTTAAATGAAAAATATTAAATTACCATGAAATGATTGTAAATTAATTTCTACATTGAATTTTAGAATTCACAACATTATTCAAAAGAAGTAATATTGTCTAGTGGAACGGCGAAAAGGGCGTTGTGAGGGTTGTGAGCTTCTACTGGAACGCGCCCATTATATCGATATGCCTTCTCCAGTATAATAATCTTATCTATGGCTATAGGATTGAAACCTTATAAGATGTCCGAATCGGAATAAGCACAACGCAAATCACGTATAATATTTACACCGCCTGCTTGAAAATATATTTTTAGGAACCCGCATACATCGCATATTTCGCCTTGGACGCCGCTGCTCCGTATAAGGTGCTGAGTTGCAGGTTAGTCCACGCTTATTATTTGGAGTTCTTGTTATTTTATTCATTTATAGGCAAGGCCACCAACTTTTTCGCTTTCTGTAATTTATACCGCATATTCTGGTGGGGCCTATTTACACGGTCCCACCAGTCCCATCAAACAGCGTTAGTACAACAACCAAGTCTCAAAACATATTACCAATCAGGTGATTTGTAAGTGCAATGTGAAGTGGGTTTTTATGTCAAAAGGCTATCATAGAGTGGATCAATATGTAAACGATGGTTACCCAGATTTGACTCCTCTCTGTGCATCCACTAAAATGATTGTAACGTGTAATGTATTCTAGATAAATATATCTTAAAAAAATCAAGTTTGTTGGCGGTTGTTCTCGATAACTGGGTTATTAGTCGGAACCGGTGGTAGTTTGACGTTCATAAGCGCTTTATTAAGGCCTAAATCGGATAATGCTCTCAAATTTTAACACGAAACAGTTTAAACTAATCAATATTCTGGATAAAGAACAAAAACTTTTAAAGGAGCAAGGAACTTGAAGGCATAACTCCTTCTTCCTCTAAAAAGGCTAACGGTACTCACTTGTCGGTGATATCAGCCAATATTTCGTCAGGCACAGAGTCGACCAGGTTTAGGAGTTGCTGTAAAGGAACTGGTGGAGGGTAAACCTTCTCTTCCACGGTCACCAATTCCGCGTTACTGTACGCGGTCGACACGTGGACGAATGCCTGAAAGATGGTATAAATTGTCCACGGTTCAACTAGCCCAAAAGTAATTAACTATTTCCAAGGTTTGGAACCAAGAATTAAAGTTGATAAGAAGTAATCATCCCATGATTACAACAGTATTTTAAGTGGAAAGTCTAGTTGGTAACCATTAATAAAGCTTAATCCAGACTGTTCTCATTAAGTGGTGATAACTTGCATGTCCGTAGGTTCGAACCTTGGCATGTAGTAATGGTTTTTTTGGAATTCACGTACATTTACGTAGTCAAATTGGTAACAGTATCGGCTGACAGTGAAGGAAAGCATCGTGTCGAAGCCTGAACTTGAGGAATGTTCTTGTAGTTGTACCGCATGTAGGAACAATACAGAACTGTGGATTTCTGTCGTTTTAAATCATCAATATGTCGTGGGCTGGCGTGGTTATTGTACTCACATCTTTGTTCGTGAAGTTGTCTATGATACTATAGTGGGTCTCTGACAAGCTGATGATAATAATAATTCTCATTCATCAGTGATGGATGTCATATAAGACTGTATGTTTATTTCTGCATAATTGTATATAGCTATGAGTATGACTTACTATCTCCTTACACAAACATACTAAAATTATTTCTTATCGATTTTTATTAGAAAAGTTTGGCAACAAAAAAACCGTCTTAAAAAAAATCAACTTTAAAAAATACACAAAACCAATTTCGACCATTTTGATTTTTAGGCATTTCCTGGTATATAGGAAATATGAAATATAGAAAATTAAATGGAGTCCCACTTGAACGTATCCAGTTTCTAAGAAATAAAGAATTTTCCTAATCGGCTTGTTAGTAAATGACAAACTACTGTGGGACAAACACAAACAAACAAAAAAATTGAATCGTCACTGGACGCCTGGCAAATGTGAAACGTCGAAATTGTTAGATCCAACGAATTTCAAATTCTCAAATTACTCTATAGAGGTATGTGAGCTCAATGCGGCAAGAGAGATTACGCACAATCGCTTGCGAATAGCACCGCGTCGCCACGTCTCACACACTCGCCACGCCAACAATCAGGCTTACCCGTGCCTATAGTTAGTTCACATCAAAATCAGCTGAATTGAAAGTTCCGGCTTTTTAAAAGTCACTTGTAGTTTCTTTACGGCATCATGGAATATCATGTAGTGGATTTTATATTATCTATATATTAATACGTGAAGCAAAAAAATTGTACCCCTTTTTAACCTACTTGCCGTCAACGGGTGAACTTGAAATTTAGTGGATTTTATATTATCT
>JACEII010000063.1:1102686-1145705 GCA_014332785.1 Antheraea mylitta | reverse complement strand
GTTTGCTTCCTATGATATAAAAAAAAAACTTCTTACATTTTTATCAAAAAAAAAGGAAAAAGTAATAAAATACGTTTCAATCACTTAAAGGAAATGTCTGTCTGTTTGGACACGTATTACTACTAAAGTCCTAGGATCACGATAAATCCTTATAAAGCATATCCCCTAGTAATATTCAGTTTTTATTTCCTTAAAATCGGTTCACTCTATCAAAAGTTATTGTAATTTTAATGACAACGCGAATCAAGTACGAGAGAAAAGTAGATAAGTAAATGGACTTAATACTGTCAGGTGACATTATTGAGCACTATTTTTCTGCATAAGGTTCAAAGAGGATGAAGTCGCGGGCACAGTATAACTAAAATTAAAAATCAATGTCCTCCTCATATTGGAGAAAAGTGAGCAACTTTCCTGGAGAATTTAATCAGTTGCAATTGTAATTCGAATAGAGGGAAGTAGTTTTGAAGTGAAAAATGTTTGGTAGGGGAAAAACTTTTGAGTTCGTGACACTGATGACGTCGACATGGTTGTGACGTATTGCGTTTGCGTCAGACTAACGACGTGTAGTATAATGTTCTGTGTACATTTTACATTGATATTTTGTTTTGAGCTTGAACAGCACATTTTTTATTTATATCATAGGACGCAAACGAACGGATGGGTCACCTAATGTTAAGTGATCACCACCGTCCACCAGGGGAGTCGCAAATGCGATGGCAGCCTGTGTTTAGGGGATGGAGGGGAGAGGAAGGAACGAAGGGAAGGGGAGGGTAGGTGTGTCTTCAGCGCTCTCATTGACCGAACGAAACGCAACAATGCAAGCACTGTTACTTCACGTGGGTTTTCTGTGTGTCGGGTGGTACTACCCCGGACGAGCCGACCCATTCATGTTGAAACCAGTAATAACTTCAGCTTGTCTCTACCACCTACAAATAAAATTGCATTATATTTAATATCCTAGATGTAACTCTATATAGTATTAGTTATCGCTGTGTCAAGTTTCGTCAAAATTGTTTCAGTATTTTCTGAGTAATACGTGTTCACAGGGACATACAGACAGACAAAAATTGTAAAATAATTATTTTTATCTTCTATATCGATAACAAAGTCCACCTCGATTATTATTTTCAAAAAATTTTAATTACAGAGTTGACCTAGTTACAGTTTTATTATATACTAGCTTTATCCGCAACTCCGCATGCGTTTTTAAAAATGGTATTATAGAAATATACAATTGTGAGACCATGTACAATTATAGAAATACTCTTTAAAACAAGTGTAAGTACAACACGCACTCCACTTAAAGTAACATGTAAAGTATACATTAAATAGGTATTCAAACTAACAATGTATTAAATTAGGTTTATCATCTGCAACATATCTGGAACCTTAACCCATCATATAACTATCTCACTGCTTACTTACACTGTATTACGAACTAATGAAATAATAACTTAAAATAATATTGTAAATATTTACATATAATATACATTGCTATAATTAAGATTTTGTGACTATACAAAACATAAACGCTTGTCTGTTCTGCATAAAAATTTTATTATGAAACTCTTTATGTAATCCGTTTATGGTTTAAGATCTTATTGGGAAGACCTCTTCTTCAAAGTTACTAATAATTGTAATATCGAACTACAATCAATAAGCTGATAATTATTTCTCGAATAAAAAATATTGACTGATTTGATATCTTGCTAATGCAGACAAAGTCGCGGTTAACAGCTAGTTTAAAATAGAATAACCTCAATTACTTTTTATAAGGTTCGCTATCTACTAGTGAAAGTCTCGTGAAAATAGGTCTAATCGTTTTGGAGAGAACACTGTAGACGAAGCCACGGTTAACAGCCAGTATAAATTAAAATTGCCTTAATTACTTTTTATAGAGTTCGCTATTTACCAGTGAAAGTCCCGTGAACATCGGTGTAACCGTTATGGAGAAATCACTGTGGGCAAAGCCACAGTTAACAGATAGTATAAATTCCCTAAATTACTTTGTATGAGGTCAGCCATCTGCCAGTGAAAGTCCCGTGAAGATTTGTCTAACCGTTTTAAAGATATATCCCTACGGGCGAAGCCACGGTTAACAGCTTGTATAAAAAAATTGCTTGAATTACTTTTTATTAGGTCAGCTATCTGCCAATGAGAATTTTGTAAAGATCGGTTTAACCTTTTTTGGAGATATATATATTTTATTGAAGCACGACAAAGTGACTGTACTATGCTTGATGGTAATCATAGTTAAATCCAGAAACATCGGTCGCCACTGTTATGCCGGCCATAATGACGAAAGTCACCCGGTACTAGATATGCACAGGCTGATCCCGAAATGCGACGCGCAGAAGCGAGTCACTATGACGGGCTTTTTCGCCATATACATGGTGGTTGCGATCCAGTCGGGCTGTAAAACCCTACCACCCCGCTATCGCCATTGCCTCGTTCGTTGGCTTGGGTGTCTCAAGTCTTAAGATGTTACTCGACACCCTTTACACCCCCTGATAGTGATAGTGATAGTGCTGCGGGCGGAGCTACGGTCAACAGCTAGTCAAAATTAAAACAGATTAATTTACTTTTTATAATGTCCGCTATCTGTTGGTGAAAGTTTCATGAAAATCGGTCCAACCGTTTTGGAGATAGGATTGCACATGAAGCAGTGGTTAACACCTAGTCTAATTTAGTGTAGCCTATGTCACCCGATGTAATTTCATCTATCTGCCAAAGAAATTCCTGTCAAAAATGGCTCCAGCCGTTTCGGAGATTACCCGGAACAAACAGACAGACAGACAAAAATTTAAAAAATTGCATTATTCTTATCAGAACCGTGTATACTTTCATACCCAATCGGTCATTTTTTTTATTTTGGTGTTACATACAGACACTTCATTTTTATTATATATATAGAATAGATTTGTTGTATTAGCTGTATATAAATAAATATGGTCATAGGAGTTTTCCTATGACCATAGATTGTTGCCGTCAGGTTGGATCGCGTGTTTCATAAATACAGTTTTTGGGAACAAGGTATACATAAATACTTACTTCGCGTAACAAAGCAAGCGATTCCATACTCATGCCAAGATTGGGCTTTGTCGTGTCACCAGGAACAATGCACAACTTGTTCAGCTGGGACGGACAGTGTTGTTTGACGTTTTCGAAAACCTGGAATGATAGTTTTCATTGAATCTTCTTTGGGAATTATCAGAAAATAATTTTAAAATCGAGTTTTAATAAAATATCTCATGCTAGAAGGTTTTATATGAATCGCTGTTTTTAGACTAATTACTTCCAGTTTTTTTATAGTTTTCCATTTTTCACCCTTCATGGTTCATGTTTGGGTCTATTTAGACTGCATTACACTCACCATTAGGTATAATATCGTCGCTTTGTATCGCCATAAAACAAATGAATCATAGTTCAGGACATAAAATATATGACGTAAAAATTACCTGAGATTGTTTTAGCTGTACAAGCCTCTTTTCAGGCGAAATGTCTTTCTTGTGTCTCATTAATAGGTATAAACGACCTATTTCAGGACAAGTCCATAGTAACCGCTCGACGAGGACCTGAAATCAATTGATAGTAATCATTTCTTTAACTTACTTCGTACGGGTGATGAAAACTAATCTTCACTTTACACTGAACAACGTTAACCTATCAATTATGTCAATATATTTTTAAGTCTTCCCAATCTTGTCTCGTTAACTTTTTATGCATTGATTTTTGACTAAAATTAATCACTTTCCAAGCTGATTTTAAATTGTTTTTTTTTTTTCAAACAAAATAAATATGTGCGACCATTGTAAAGTGCGGCCATTTTTATTGAAGTAAAACTTCTTATGCCATGGTAGGGAAAACTTTTCGTAACGCGTTAAATGTAAAGTAGATATGTATGTGTAAGTATGTATAAGCGACTATATGGGTCTGGTGGTATGATAAAATGAGTAATTGAATAGTTAAATACTTATACTATGGAACTCGGGTCTGGGGGTAAATTTTGCTCCCGCACACCAGATTATGCCCCCCTCGGCAGCAGCTCAAGCTTAGGTCCGTTCCCTCGACGGAGAGCCCTTGAGTACGCTGCTCAGGCGATACAGTGACACAAAACCTTACATCACACACATCACCTATACACACGTGCACGCCAGACGCTTACACGCTGCTTTTCTTTTTTAAAGAAATAAATGACAAAGAATTGTACCTTTATTTAACCCTATCCTATCCTATATATAATAGTTTTTTTCGACACCAAATACATATAGGATTTGTTGAGGCACGCATGCTTGGTACACATGCATATTTCAGTAACCCTATACGTATATCTAGATAGCTTATCTTAGGTTAGCTGAGATAGGTCGCGATTTTTGCACAAAACAGGCGATAGCCCAAGCCGAGGTGTGCCGTGCACCCTTGAGTTAGTCGCCCAAACATCCCAAATCGGCTGAGTGCCTTCAGCGCTCGACTCAGTAGTTCGGTGAAGCTGTAAAGACCTTTCCAGGTCAACATTTCGAAAAAAAAAACTACGGAACTTCGTCTATACTAATATTATAAATAGGTAAAGTTTATGAGTTTGTAAATTTGTGATGTTGTGAGTTTGTAACTTTGCAGGGGGCAAACACAGGAACTACTGGTCCGACCTGAAAAATTATTTATGTGTTATTTAGTATCAAGAAACGTATATGTCATCATGCTAAGACTAGTAGGAGCGGAACACCAATAAAGAATGTTTCAAAATCGTTTTTCCTCTTTTGCGAGCTTCTGTTGCGTACAAAGCAACTAGCAAAGCGACTATTCCACACGAACGAAGTCGCGGGCAGAGTCTAGTCTATACTAATATATAAAGCTAAAGAGTTTGTTTGTTTGTTTGGTTGAACGCGATAATCTCAAGAACTACAGATCTGATTTGAAAGTTTCTTTTAGTGTAAGATAGTTCATTTATCGAGGATGGCTATAGGCTACATATCATAACGTTTAAACCAATAGGAGCTGAGCACTAATGAAGAATGTCTCAAAATCGGGCTATTTTGGAAGCTTTCGATGCGTGTTAATGTCAGTACTATATGCGTTGCCATGGTAACGCGATAACAATCTCTCGCAAATATTTTCATGGTTTATTTTGTGTTCCTATTAAAACAGTTAATTCTACGTTATTTTTGTTTCCAATTTTTAATTATACGTGGTACGTTTATATCGCAAACATTTCTAAAGTTTATTTTGTGTCGCTATTCAAAAAGTTTAGTAGTAATAATATTCATCCAATAAGATAGTCAAAGGAATTAATCCATACTGCCAATTCTGAAGTAGTTAATATAGGTAGTTTTTTTCTATATCCAAGATAATGTAAAGGTATAAGCGCCAAATCCTCTATGTAATATTTCGTAAATTTTTATCTTCTTAATTTTCAAGACAACAGAATTCATGCTTCGCGATATTATTTATCTTTCATTTCATTTATGCACAATAAACGAACCATATTACATAAACCTCTACCAATTTAACACAATATACAGATAAGTAAGACAAGATTATGAATAAAATATAAAATCCACTACATGACAGACTGAAATCCCGCCAAACACTCTTAAAAAACTCTATTCTACATTAGTTTTGTTGCCAATTTTTTATTTGTGATATATTACGTATAATAAAAGTAAAGTGAGTGTATTTTATATTAAAAATATCCGTGATGCTACAAATATCAACATTTTTTTTAATTCTGTGGATATGTCTGTTTTTTTTTTTATTTGTTACGGGTAATCTCCGAAACGGCTGGACCTATTTGAACGGTTTTTTTTATTAGAAATGACTACGCTATTGATCTAGCAAGGTCTTAATAGCTTCACCGGACTACAAGTAATATTTGAACGGGAATTTTACGGACAAATAAGTAAATAATTAGCTGTTTTATTTTAAGCTGCCGGGTTCAGCAGACGTTACCCGCCCTGATAATAAGACAAACTATACCTATACCTTGCCCAATAATCATTTTATATATTGGTGAAAACGGCATGAAGATGCGTTCTGTAGTTTTTGATTTTATCGCGAACAGACATATAGACAGACGTGGAACAGGACTTTTTCTTACACTATGTAGTGATAAGCTGTTATCCGTGCCTTCGTCCATGTGAAATTAATCAAAAATATTTTGTTCACTGTAAACATACACGAGCTGTACTGGACTCCAAGATTTTTTTATACCAAAAGGCAGCAAAAAGGCTGACGGCCCACCTGATGGTAAGTGGTTAACGTCGCCTATGAACAACTGTAACACCAAGGGTATCGCTGTTGTAATTGAAAGTCATATGTTTATATGTGATTTAAATTATAGCAAGGTATGATAATAACTTAATTACATCGACACTATGGACATATTATATCTATATAATAAAAGATTTAACACATATTGTTCGAAAATGTATAGCTTAATATTTTCATTACTTTCTTATATAGTGTATGTGGGCACTAAGGGTCATATATAGCAGTTTAAAGTTCCAGTTATGTGGCTGATGATAAATCTCTTCCCATTCGATTCACTATTCTTATTCACATATATAATGTACAAGTACATGTTACCTGTTACAGTTGATGATGTGCGTGTGATACTTACAAATATTTTTGAAAGAGTATTATTGTAATTTACACTAGATATGTGATCAAAATTTTACATTTATTTAATATATTTAAAAAAAAACGCGTGCGGAGCCGCGGGCAACAGCTAGTAATATTATAAAGAGGTAAAGTTTGTGAGGTTGTAGGGGGTAATCTCAGGAACTACTGGTCTGATTTGAAAATTTCTTACAGTGTTATATAAGCTCATTTATCGAGGAAGGTTATAGGCTATATATCATCACGCTAAGGCCAATAGGAGCGGAGCATCAATGAAACATGTTTCAAAATCGGGAATTTTTCTTTTTGAGAGCTTCCGCTGCGTGTTATTTAGCCCAAAATAAATATTTCTTCACGCGAACGAAGTCGTGGGCAGAGGTTAAAATACTAAATAATTTATAAGCATTCTAATATATAATACATATAATATAATTTAATACATATGATAAGTCAAAAAATATTCACTTTCTCCGCGTGTAGACACTGATACACGCAATGTTCTTTTTTATTTTATTATGTTCTGCAGAAACAAGTGACTTTAATAGAAATTCTATATTAAACTAATTTTTTTTTCTCGCACACAATTGTTTGGATCTTTCCTTTATTTTTACAGTCATTTGGTAAAAGTCGTGGTGTGGTCTAGTGACTTGACCGTTGGAATATTATCCGCAGGTTTGAACCCCGACATGTATTAATGATTTTTTTCTGAATTCGCGTATATTTACTAATGTTAAATTGGTAACAGTATCGGCTGACGGTGATAGAAAACATCGTGAGGAAACCTGTACCTCAGAAATGTTCTTGTAGTACTGCTGTAAGTGGGACAACCTAGAATGTGTATTTCTCAGAGTATGACATCGCCAATACGTCGGGTTAGCGTGATGATTACGACCATACCTTCCTTTGGGAAGAGGCTTATGGCCTTCTTATCGGCTAACGATGATGATTTTATAATAAACAAGTGATTACTATTGATTTAAGAGTATTGTTTACAACCTTTCCCATGAATCCTGTGGCGCCAGTTATGAATATGCATTTTCCTGCATAAAACTGTGGTATTTCTGGCTCTCTAGCGTAAGGGGAGACCGGTCGAGGCACCATTTTTGTGTCAATCTGAAACAAATACATCTTCATTACGTATTAAGTATTAAGTAAATTCCCCTAGCGCGTCTGCCTGTTTGAAATAAACTCAAAAACTACTGAATTCGTTTTTATACGATTTTGCACCAGGAGATAGAGTGATTCCTGGGGAAGGTTTAGGTATATAAATTGTCATAGTTTTTTTTTATTATCAGGGAGTGACAACGTCTGCCGCCCGCTAGTATTAGTATAGATTATAACAATATGTATAAATGTTTATAAGCCGACACTCAAAACGTTGCACGGTTTATCAAGTTGCAAAAATCGCACGCGTAAGGCTAAGAACTCACGAAGCGGTTTTCACCCGCTTTCGCCGCGGTCGGGGAACTGCAGTCTTATTTTTAAACTCACGAGAAAGCTTATTTATGCGGTAATGCAGCCGTCGCGGTTGAGATTATCGCAAGACGGGTGGTACCTTTCTATTGGGCGTCGGTCGCACGCCAACCCAACAATTTAAAGGACATCTCATGACACGTATTACGCTCGCAATGTGGGTGGTTGCTTGCGGCTACCGCTGCACCGGCGAGCGACTAGTAGAAACGTATGGGCCGCGGTCACCGGCAATTTCGGCGTATTGTGCCCGCGCGCTCTGCGTTTGGTTTGCGGGTCGTCCTTCTTTAATATCTTCTTGCAACTGCTGGTCTTGCGATTATTGTCCACCTCGTTTGCGGGCCATAATCTCTACCGTGACGGCTGCGTAACCGCGTGAATAAGCGATCTCGTAAGTTTCGAAACAAAACTGCAGTTCCACCACCACTGCGGGCACGGGCAAAAATCGCTCCGTCCGTCCTTAGCCTAAGGGTGACCGCGGCTCACGTTATTCTACTAGATGTCCACTGCTGCAGCGAAGAGCCCAAATAACCGCGCACACCACAAGCCTAAAACGCCTTATGGGATGTACATTAATTTTTTACATATGCATTCTACAGAAGCTTATTTTTGTCATATTATATAGAAGGCAAACGAAAAGGCGGGTCACCTGATGTTAAGCGATCACCGCCTCCATAGACACTAGCAACACCGGGGGAGTCGCAAGTGCGTTGCCAGCCTGTGTTTTGGGGGAAAGGGGATGGGTAGAGAAAAGGAAAGGGGGGAGAGAAGAGGGGAGGGGAGATGGGCCTCCAGTGCTCTCACTGACCGAATGAAACGCAACAATGCAAGCACAGTTACTTCACCTCGGTTTTCTGTGAGAACCCCGGTCAAGCTGACCTATTCATGCTAAAACTAATAACAGCTTCAGCGTGGCTCTACCACCCCCAGCTGAGAGCTCCCAACCGCGCTGAACCCAGGTGAAAACTGCTTCGTGAGTCCCCAGCCTTTTTTTAACGTGGAGAGAAAATCCTCAAACGGGGTCTGAGCTATCAGGGGGAAGCCCGATTTGAACCGCCCACCCTCACGTGCGAGTCACCGGGCTGAAAATAGCGACTCAAACGGGCTAAAACTCCACGACAACCTACGCCGCACGTGAGTCTTCAGCCTAATTTAACCGTCATCTGTTAGACATGTCTATCATTAAATTTTAATTATTCCGATCACTCGCGTGTTCATATATGATGCAGTATAAAGAATGGTGAATCGACAGTGTTGCGTTGTTCGGCACAAGTATCGACACTTCTCTTACTGTGCGGTGTTAACTTTTATGTAACAAGCACGTACCAGGCCAAGGTCGTAGCGCGTTCTGGTTGTTCGTCATTTATTTACGACTAATAACGATATAATAGTCATGTCCCGTATGTCCGTATGTTTGTTTTGAAATTTTCTTCCATTTTAATGTCGTTCAGGTGATTACTATAATAATCTCCCGGTTAGCGTGTTCCCTCCTTCCTGTAATATGAGGTCCTTCAAGCGTAACTTGAACGAAGCATTTACGCAGGTCGGCATGACAGCAGCAACCGACCAAGGATGGCGTATCTCTCGGCAGTCGCCGTTGTTTTTGGATTGCACTGTGCTTAGCATCAGGCATAGTGCAGTCACTTTGCCGTACAGTAGCAAAAAAAAAACCCTGTAGATACGTTACTTACATGATATTTTGACAAAACAAATGGCACGATAACGCACACATATGTAAAGTAATATTGTAACGCCACACTGTCTTAGCTGAAATGTGAAAGTAGGATGTCATATTGTCAATATCGGTTGTGAAAAAGAGATAGTTGTTGCTTAGATACGGGTGGATCGATGGCGCAGGCGTCAAAAATAAGCTAACTAGCCAAGTTTTAACAAAGCGTTGTCGGAGCGCTTACGATAGTTTTTTTTAGTTTATTTAAAAACAAAATTTAACTATCTATCAATATATAAGTGGTCATCTATATACCTGGAAGCGTATTGCAATGTTCACAATCTTATCGAGAGATCAGAACAATAATTAAATAATAGTGACACTAGTTGCCTTTTGTAGTCGAAACAATTCTTGTTTATTACTACTATTTTTTGCTAATATTTCTATTCTGATGTAAACTTCTTTTTTTTTCTTGTTATGACTCCGCAGAAGCACTTGCCAGTGTCAATGTTTTCTTTCAATGGACGTTATAGAAGAATAATATTACAAGCGTCGTGTGATTATTTCAATATTCTAACAAGATGGTGGATCCCTTGTTAGAACCTTTCAAGGAGTTTTTGTGGCAGAATTTCATGCTCCATTCACTTCATTTATGCAGAATAAACTAACTATATAACGTAAGACACCACCAAATTTACAAAATATATAGTCAAATAACACAAGATTATGAATAATATATAAAATCCACTACATGATAGACTAAGATCCCGCCAAAAACTTCAGGAGTATACTTATTTATTGAGGTGAAACATCTATAGGTGAGGGTAAACCTGATTGTTGGCTTAGCGTGGGTAAAAAATCCCTTACAGGCGCCTAAACACGAAGACATATGTAAATATCGAAGCATTCTAATACATTATCTGAGAACTAAACCTACCAAGGCCATCGCCATGCCTCAGCGCTGTGTAAGGTATGCATGAATCACTCAATCTATTTAACAAATGCACTTCTCATTTTAAAATTTGGCCATAATTTTTGTATTTTCTAGACAATTACGTCAAATATTAGGCACCTATTTTTTATTGATTTGGAACCTATATTCAATACTGAGTAGCCTGTAAAAATATTGCTAACGAGTAACCAGTCACCCAGTATACTATATTACATAACATGCATAGCTATATTACCACGGAAATGAACTGATAAATACGTATTCATCATAAAAATACAGCCAGTGTTTGCATTATTGGAAACACAAACATAGTGTTTACTTGTTCATAGAAGGTTTACATATATATGACGCGGATACATTACCGGTGTGTACCTACAGTTGTCCACTATGCAAATTTAATCATTAAATAACAACTCGGGACTTTGCTTATTTGATTTTGCTATTACGTTATAAATCTGTTTGTAGTGTTGAGATTTACAATTCAAAATTACAAACTCAACATAATAAAAAGCGTGTAAATATTTCTCTCCGCTGAAAGCTAAAGATCTATCTTGTATTTATATATATACTAGCTGACACCCGCGACTTAGTTTACACCGTTTATTATCTTAATTATTTTCTTATACCTAAATAAGTTTTTTTTTCGAAATGACAACGCTGTTGACCTGGAAAGGTCTTTACAGCTTCACCGAACTATTAAGACGAACGCTGAAGGCACTCAGCCGATTTGGGATGTTTGGGCGACTAACTCAAGGGTGCACGGCACACCGCGGCTTGGGCTGTCGCCTGTTTTGTGCAAAAATCGTGACATATCTGAGCTAAGCTAAGCTATCTAGATATACGTATATGAGTTATTGAAACATGCATGTGTACCTAGCATGAGTGTCTCAATAACTCCCTATATGTATTTTGTTTCGGAAAAAATCATCTAAATTTATAGGATAGGGAAAAATAAGGGTAGAACACTTTGTCGTTTATTTATCTGAGAAAGAAAAACAGCGTGTAAGCGTGTAGGTGTGCTCGTGTGTATAGGTGATGCGTGTGTTGTTGTAGCATTGATGTAAGGTTTTGTGCTCCTGTATCGCGTGAGCAGCGTACTCGAGGGCTCCACGCCTAGGGAATGGACTTAGGCTTGAGCCGCTGCCGAGGGGGATATCTCAATGGGATAAAGAAGCTTTCTCAAGTAAACCTGCCAGGCGGTTTGAATTGTAATTACAAGTCTATTGTTATATTTTAACCAATTTACACAAAATCTTAGCAAATTATACCAAGTAATTGCTTAAAGTTTAACACCCTTCATTCCTTTGGTAGTTCATGGTCATATTTAACATATAAAATAATAAAAGCAAAACAAATACTAATAAACAACCGAGAAAACCTAAGTTAAAGTTTGTTCTAAGATTTTCAAAAGAATGGAAATATGACTTGTAATCGTAAAAAAATCACGTCTAAGTTCAATGAACAACATTAAGCGGTCGCTTTCAAGTTTCAAAGTTAATTATTACGTAGCTGCTTATCGTCGGAACGCTGCAGGGATGAAGCGGGGTGCGGGTCGAGGTGCGGGACGTAGGTGGGACTGCGCGGCACGTTTATTACACCAGTTCGTTTTTGCGCAAATTCCCTGGTATTAAGTGTATATTAGTGTTGCGTTTGTTAAGATAATTAGGTACTAAATATTAGATATCAGTTTTTTTAATTGATTTTAAATGAGAATCGACTACTGATTATCCTGTAAAAATATTGCTGGCGACTAACCAGTTGCATTATACCTAAACCTTCCTCGCCAATCACTCTATTAATGAAACCTTTTAGTACATTTTTTAATTTATAGCGAACAGACGGATGCGGCGGAGGCCTCTGTCTTATAATATGTAGTGGTATTTTTAATTAACGTAGGGAAATCCCTTATGGATACGCCTCCTTCTCGGGGGAAAGAGTGGGTTATGTCCAACTCGCACGGACTAAAACCCCACGGTGTAACGTCCGCCGTATAGTAGGGACAGCCATCGATCGATCCTGCTATCTTCCTGATCCGCCCCTGTGGCAGCCTGGCGACTAGACGCCAGGCTTCCTCTTACTTTAGAAAGACTACTGGGTACACAACCAATCGCCTCCTCTCATCAGCCTCTGTGCAATAAGGAGATGGGCCACCCGACCCATCCCTTTAGGTTCGGTTACGGTAGTGGGAGGAGTCTAGCGTTCCACCTTCCCCGTCTCCCTGCTCTTCTTTCTCCGGCGCTCTCACTGTCCGAACGAAACACAACAATGCAAGCATTGTTACTTCACGTAGGTGTTTCTGTGTGTCGGGTGGTAGTACCAGGGGCGAGTAAACCCATTCATGCTGAAATTGGTTTAGCTAAACTAGCTTCAGTGTGGCTCTACCACCTATAGATTTATAACAAAATGCATATCTTCAAAGGTGGACCCAGGGTTAAACCTGAAAGATTACCCAAGTAAGGAGTGTCCGCTCTGTCTTTGATATCAATTCTTTATTAATATGCAACAATTACCATAAAAATATAAATCCAGTAATAAACGGTTAATTAAATAAATTACACATAAAATAATTATATGTTTCCTGTAGAAGATATTTAGTATTTCTTCAGGGTCCATCGTTAAAGTCTTGATGGGTACTTTATTAAGGCCACGATTTAGACGATATTTTCTTATCTTCGATATATATCTTCTAATATAATAAGAATGTAAATCCTGTTGCTGGTGTCTAGAACTAAGTAATAGAATACATTTGAATCATTTTTATAAAAGTCTATCTGATTTTATGAACACGCATCAATGCTAAAGTAATGAGTTCACAATAAAACCTCGATAAGAAAATCATAAAGAATATCCTCAGGAGTAACTTAGTTTTTGTTTCATTAAAATCGGTCCACTCTATCAAAAGTTATTGTAATTTGAATGACGACTGGAGTTAAGTATGAGAGAACAGTGGTAATCTATACTAACATTATAAAGCGTTTGTTTGTTTAGTAGGTTGAACACGCTGATCTCACGAACTATTGATCCGATTTAAAAAATTCTTTCAGTGTTAGATAGCTCATTTATCGAAGTAAGCTATAGGTATATCATCACGGTAGTACCAATCGGAGTGGAGCACCAATAAAGGATGTTTTAAAATCGTTTTTTTTCTTTTAAAAGCTTCCGCTGCGTGTTAGCGTTAGCCTAAAGTAACTATTCCACACGGACGACATCGCGGGCAGAAGCTAGTCTATACTATAATAAAACTATAACCAGGCCAAATCTGTTTTTTTTTTAAATTATGATCGAGGTAGACTATGTCATCAATATAGAAGTCAAAAATAATCCTATTACAATTTTTGTCTGCCTGTCTGTCTGTCCCTATAAACACGCATCACTCTGTAACTACTGAACTGATTTTGACAAATCTTGACACAGTGATAACAAATATTACAATGTGACATTTAGGATACTTTTTGTCCCATAAATCTTAAGGGTATTCTACAGGTAGTCCAGGGAAGCTATTAAGACCTTACTAAGTCAATAGCGCAGTCAGTCAGTAACAAATTTGTGATGCTTTATCTTTTCATTACGCCATAGATAATACCTGTCGTAATCTGTTCTTTTAGACATATAACTTATACAAAACAATTTCGATGTTTCATATCTGCCAGGCGTCCCGTGACGGATCATTTTTTTTTTCATTGTTAGGCATTTTATCCATCCATCGGCATATATTCATTTATCGTCAATATATGTAGATTAGTTATTATCTTAATTGGATCCGGTAGGTGATGCTGCTAACGAGTTCTAGGCTTATTTTAAAAATTTTCTCACATACTAACTGGGTATATGTTTGAGTGTGTCCCTGGATAGTTTGGATTCACAGTTGGAAACGGTAGATATCGCTGCAATCGGGTTTTAGGTTTATTAAGATTTTTCACGCTTATAAATACAATTGAAACAGGTGATAACCGATTTGGTGCAGACGAAGTTGCACGGGTCAGTTAGTTACAAATGTAAACAAGAAAAAGAAAAGATAGAAAATAGCAATAACATGTAATTAACAACAAGAAAACTATTCTGAATGCGACTGTACTTAATATGGGGCGCGGTACGTACGCGGGCGAGCCTGCTCCCCTTTCACCTCATGTGCGTCCCTCTGGACGGTACTTACATTTGTGTTCTGTGCATTTACTTCAGAGTGGTTAAAAAATTTGAACCAGTCTATATTTGGGATAAGGATCACAAGATAATGACATAAAATTAAGTAATTAAGTATAATTTTATTAATATTTTTTTTGAATAAACATTCAATATTTGGCCGTAATATTTTTATTTACCAAATTGTACGGCTTAAGAATAATCTTTGAATAAATTAACCATTAAATATGTGATATTTCTAAGCACACACAAGATCGAGTTATTAGTAAAGCAAACAATATTGTTTAAGACGTCGCGTCTGTTTGTCCGTTTGGTTTGCGCAGGTTCACGTGGACGCGATGACCGCTTCGCACGTGACTTATATGTATATAAACACTTAAAAAGACAATATCGTTGGTATGTTTCCCTATTTGCAATATATAGATGTTTATATTAAATTCGAAGTGGGAAATTTGTGGATTTTTGAACCGAAAACTTCATCCGCGTTAAGCGATTTTTGTTAGGGGAATCTATACTAACATTATAAAGAGATAACGTTTGCGAGTTTGTGATGTTGTAGGAGGTAAATCTCAGGAACTACTGGTCCGATTTGAAAAATTCTTTCAGTGTTATATAGCTCATTTGACGAGGAAGGTTACATATATCATCAAGTTAACACTAATAGGAGTGGAGCACCAATGAAGAATGTTTCAACATTGGGACCTTTTTCCTTTTGAGGGCTTCCGCTGCGTGCGTTCCATACGTAAACGGTTGTGTTGTCTGTGAATTCACTAATAACAAATGTAACTATTTATGTTTTGTAAAAATATATAACATGAAGAAATAAACCAGATCGAGTTTCTTGCCGGTTTTTCTCGATGAGTGGGTTGTTTTCCGAACCGGTGGGGGCTTTGACGTTCATTAGTGTCTTCTTAGGGCTTAAATTGAATAAAGGATAGTTTGATATTGATTTGGTAAGTTAACCCAAAGCAAGTATTCCACGTAGACGAAGTCGCTAGCAGAAACTAGTAATTTATAAGTTCGTGTCCCCGATGACAGCGACATGCTCGTGACGTACTACGCCTGCGCTAGACCAGCGACGCATTAGTTGACGATACAAATTCTAATAATTGATATAGAAACGTAAGGGATGTTTAGAAAATAGTTATAGAATTAAATAATAACAATTTATGTGCAGTGGCGGCTTAGCGGTTTGGATTATACCCATACCTAGTTTTGGGAAGAGGCCCAGAACCCTGCAGTGAGTCTCTTGCAGGCTGATTATCTTCTCATCTGAACCTCGTAGTTTGCTGCAGAGTATGCAACTCTACGTCACTCAACATCCTTACCTATCCTCGAGATATAAATCATCGTAACAATACTCGCTGTATAAGGAAGAGGCATAATGGGAATCGGCCGTGATTTATAAGGCGAGGTATAATTTTCTAAGGACAGCATAAGGAAAGCAATAATATTACTTTACAATCGTATATGGTATAATTAATATTGGTCCAACTATCACAATCTATTGTTGTTTATACATGTACTAGCCTGTGCCTGCGACTTCGTCCGCGTCGAATAGTTACTTTGGGCTAACGCTAACACGCAACGGAAACTCTCAAGAGGAAAAAAACCTGATTTCGAAACATTTTTCATTGTTGCTCCGCTCCTATTGATCTTAGCATAGTGATATATATCCTATAATCACACTCGATAAATGAGCTATATAACACTAAAAGATTTTTTTTTAATCGGACCAGTAGTTCCTGAGATTACCACCTATAACGTCCCAATTTTACACAATCACCCCCACACACGTGCACGCCTACACGCTTACACATGAAAGTGGAAGGGTTTACTTTTTTCCCTTATCGAACTGAAAAACTCAATTTTCCGATAATAAATATATGGAGGAGTTGTTGAGGCGTGTATGCTTGGTACACATATACGTTTCAACAACTCATACACATATCAATAGTTAGCTAGGTTAGCTGAGATAGGTCGCGATTTTGCATGCAACAGGCAACAGCCAAGCCGAGGTGTGCCGTGCACCCTTGAGCTGGTTGCCATAATGAAATCGGCTGAGTGCCTTAAGCGCTCGCCTTAGTAGCCCGGCGAAGCTGTTAAGACTTTGCTGGGTCAATAGCGTAGACATTTCGAAAAAAAGTCCCAATTTTTACCTTATAGGCTATATACCATCACGCTAAGACCCATAGGAGCGGAGCACTAATGAAGAATGTTTCGAAGTCGAGGTTTCTTTTTCTTTTGAGAGCTTCCGCTGCGTGTTAGCGTTAGCTCTAAGTAATTAATTATTCCACGCTGACGAAGCCGCGGGCAGAGACTATGCTAATATTATAAAGAGGTAAAGTTTGTGAGTTTGTGACATTGTAGGGGGTAATCTCAGGAACTACTAAACCGATTTGAAACATTCTTTCAGTGTTGTATAACTTATTTATCGAGGAAGGTTATAGGCTATATATCATCACGCTAAGGCCAGTAGGAGCGGAGCACTAATGAAGAATGTTTCGAAGTCGGGTTTTATTTTTCTCTTGAGAGCTTCTGTTGCGTGTTAGCGTTAGGCCAAAGTAATTAACTATTCCACCGAACGAAGTCGCGGGCAAAGATTAGTAAAATACAAAATAGACATAGTTAGATGACAGATTAAAATCTCCCCATGAGCTATGTTTGTAGCCCTGACATCTGACGTGTGATTTGAATATATGTAAATTTCCTTATTTTTAATTTACATGTTACATTTACGTATACATTACGAGCATGACGGATGAGTGATAATTACGTGTGGCAGAAGTGCGAATGATAAGGTGGATGTGTGGTGTAACTAGAATGGATAAGATTTAGAATGAGTATATCAGAGGAAGTTTAAAAATAGCACCAGTGACAGAGAAGTTAAGGAGTAATAGGTTAGCATGGTACGGTTATGTCATGAGGAGAGATGAAAACCATGTAACTATTTTAGAAAAAAATTGGGTATGAAGGTGGAAGGATAGAGGAGCAGAGGAAGACTGGAAATGGTATGGATGGACTGTGTGAAAAAAATTGAGCCGTCACGGGACGTCTGGCAGATGTGAAACGTCAAAATTGTTTTGTATAAATTAAATGCATAAAAGAACAGATTACACGGGGAAAAAGGATTCGTTCATCCAAGATAATACAATTTCATATATGCACCATGAAATATTTTCTCATTGTAAGATAAAAAATATCTTGAGAATTTAAAATAATATTAACCTAAAGTAAGCAAATATCATCTATTCCAAAAAACATATACTCTATCGTGATAAGTCATTATCATATAGAACCAAGAATATTTTTTTTCTTAAATTAAAACATTTCGTATTCTTGGACGATAGCTTTTGTATTATACTAGCTTGAGAAATTCTGTGTTTTAACTCAAGGAAGTGTAATTCTTAGTCCGATTATTTGTACTTTCGATTTAAGAACAGGGTGCTTAACTGATACAAAATTGTATTCGATCAAGGATCGTTGATGTACGATCAAGGTTAATGACATTAATCGAAAATTTAATACTATTGGTTCAAGAGAAATTAACTTTAGACGAAGATAAACACATTCGTAGGCAAGATGGTAGAAATTTCATGTAAGATCTTTATTTTTAAAATCAAGAGTTTCTTTTTACGTTTCAGTAAGTATTAGTTTGTGTTGATGTCATCGCTTACTTGCATTAAATAGTATAATGTATTGATGCAAACTATTTTTAATCTGTACAGAGACATCGATGATATTGATTTGAGATTGTATAATCTACGCAATAGATATTTGTTCTTGTTATAATCTAATATTATCTTTGGAGGAAAAAATATTATTTTAAATTAAGAAAATATATTATCAATCCAAAAAATACAATTGTATTGAAGCAAGCTGATAATAAATTGACCCAAATACATACACCGGTGATACATTCAGGTATATACCCTGGAAAATATTACCAGGGTATTTAAGCTTTGTTATAATAACTGAAAAATAAAACCTACTTGGAAGTTTGTATTAGTTAAAGCAAACAATCTTAGTAGGTTCTAAATTTCAATCATTGTAGCAATGATTTTAAATACACCGGTAAGATATTCCAAAATATATCTGAATGTGCCATTGGTAAAAATGTTTGAATCAAAGTTTAAATAATTATATACAAGAAAAATAAATTTAAATTACACATCACAAAGTAAACTATACAAGATAATTTACATACAAAAGTAAAGTTAGTTGATATTACACATATTATCAGTTTGCTTATACATACATACCACCTTTTAGTTAACTGTCAGCTGCAGAAGTTTTTTTTGTACTTTCAAAGTGTAATTAGGAATAGGAGTTTAGTATAATATCGAATTGTTACTAAATAAACTCGAAATAAACTGAAAACGTGTTATTTGTACAATTAGTACAAAACTCAATTCCACCATCATTTACCATCACCAGAGAAGACGAGCAGCAATACACGGTCTATATACGGTCCAATTTCTTATTGTTTACCTTATTAAATTCTAACATTCGTCATATTAGAAGCAATAATATCATTGGCTGACGTATAAAGTATTTGAGATATAATGTTTCACTATCTCACATATGTCTACAATAGATTAGTTATCGGCTTATTGGTGTATTCTGAGTGAGGTGGTATCGTTAGTGTAAAAATTCTTCTAGAAGTTAACACACCAATATCCATTGCGTAGTGAACAATTAATAGTTTAATATGGAATAATTAAATCATAAGGTAAATTCGTGTAGTGAGAGGTTATTGCACGAAGCCATCCTGAGCTCATTTTTTTATTTGTTATTTTTTACGTAACCCAGATTCCTCTAACGACAATCGATATCGACGTATTACGATGTACAACACTAGATTACGCTTTTTTCGAGAAATTAATTCATTCATATCTACTGAATGAGTATATTCAGTCAAGAATTCAAAATTGCTTGATCCAGAATTCCAAAATGTCGGCGGTAAATAATGAGTTTAAGCTCAAAATAATATTATTTTGAACTATAATTAAAATAACCACAAAATAGAATCAAGAAAATAAAATCTTAAGTACAAGTTATTGATTTTTGTAGCTAATTTTTTAAAAGTCTCCAATCTGAGAATTTGGATGTATTGAGTCGATGAAATATTTTTTTATGACGAATAAATTCAGTGTATTGACGCAATTTATTAAAGTTTCTTTGACCGAAAACGTGCATTATATCAAAATGAATAAAATTTGTACGAGAGGAAAAAAGTTAAAGGTATTTAGTAAGGAAAATGATTATTTTGTTTCAAAAACTTAGATATTGTTTCAAAATTGCATTGCTTTCCTTGTAAATAATAAATTCAAATTCTCTTTTTTTTCCGTGTACGACAGGAATCAGCTATGGCATAATGAAAAGATAAAGCATTAAAAATGTAATACAAAAAATAATGACTATTTATCTTTTTATTAGATAATTATTATTATTTTTTAAATACAAACATTCAATTTGGCGCGTCAACTTCGTCCACGTAATAATAGTTACTTTGGGCTAACCCTTACACACAGCGGAAGCTCTCAAGAGAAAACATAGTCCAGATTTTGAAACATGTATAATTGGTGCTTCGTTCCTATTGGTCTTAGCGTGATGATATTCAACCTTCCTCGATAAATGAGCTATATAACACTGAAAGATTTTTTCAAATCGGACCAGTAGTTCCTGAGATTACCCCCTACAACGTCACAAACTCACAAACTTTACCTCTTTATAATATTAGTACAGATAACATAGATTCCTGCAAAAAAAAAAACGCTCAACGCGTCTAAATAAATTTTTTCCTTCAAAAATATATTAACTATGTATAAATATACGAGGCTACCTCAAGTGGTAATGTCAGGAAATAATACATAGTTTATGTCAATAAATACATGAATAACAATGCTAATGACAAATGTGTTTGTGCTGCTAATAATCAAAAACTCGCTACGTGACTTTATGGTATTGTAGGTAGATTGTGTTTACAATTTAGTCTTTGACGTTGGTTGACTATATTTCTTTATTAAGTGTGTCAAAAATGTTTTTTTTAATTACACTTCTTTTGGGAAAAATAATGAGAATGAATTGTTACGATGCGCGCGCACACCGACACTTAAACGCGACACCATGAAGTTAGTCGATGTCTGCCAAATTTTCGAGAGAACATTTTTCAGAAATATTCATTGTGAGATATTCAAGGTAATTATTCAGAAATACATCTACCAAACATGTTTTACATATACTAATCTGTCTATACTAATATTATAAAGAGGTAATGTTTGTGGGTTTGGATGTTCGGGGTAATCTCCGGTAGGATTTTCAGTAGGATCCGATTTTGAAAATTCTTTCATTGTAAATCTATAAATCTATACTAGTCTATACTAATATTATAAAGAGGTAAAGTTTGTGACGTTGTGACGTTGTAGGGGGTAATCTCAGGAACTACTGATTTGAAAAATTCTTTCACAGTTATATAGCTTATTTATCGAAAATGGTTATAGGCTATATATCATCACGCTAGAACCAATTAGATCGGAGCACCAATGGAGAATGTTTCAAAATAGTTTTTTTTTCTTCTGAGAGCTTCCATTGCGTGTTAACTTTAGCTCGAAGTATCTACTCCACGCGAACGAACTCGCGAGCAGAGGCTTGTTTAAAATAAAGCTCTTTGAATAAAGTACAGTTTTGTATTGTTTATATTTGGCTCTTTATGACGAGTTTGCCAACCACTGAGCTAGTAGAATCATAAAATGCGAGTAGAACTAAATTAAAATTACTATGTGAGAATCGCGTGACGCACCGCGGCTATAGCTTAACCCAAGTAATTACTTTATTATTAACCTAATTATTCTATAAATTAGTAATATTGGATAACGTCCAAAGGGATATATTCTGAGAAAATAGGCAACATTACTGAGTTGTAATAAGAGTTTTTGTGGAGTCTTAGTCTATTATGAAGTTTCTTTTTTGATCTGTCTAGGCTATTGACTTAGCAAGGCCTTAACAACTTCACCGGACTGCTAAGGCGAGCGCTTGAGACACTCAGCCGATGTTATTTCACAACTGGCTCAAGGGTGCACGGCACACCTCGGCTCGGGCTGTTATCTGATACATGCAATTTGCGACCTATCTGAGCTGATCTAAGCTAACTATTCATACATATATGAGTTGTTGAAATATATATGTGTACCAAGCATACATACCTCAACAACTCTTATATATATTTCGTATCGGATAATTTTCTAAACGATTTCAGTTCGATAAGAGAAAAAAATAAGCCCCTTCCACTTTTATGTGTAAGCGTATATGCGTGTGGAGGTGAGATGTGTATCCTGTTGCAGTGATGTAAGTTTTTGTGTGAGTGTATCGCGCGAGCAGCGTACTCAAGAGCTCCACGCCGAGGGAACGGACCTAGGCTTGAGCCACTGCTCTGTCATAATCTGGTCTATCATGGAGTAGCTTCTATATTTTGTTTACTATCTTGTGTCATTTGACACTATATACATATGAGTCGTATAGAATTATAGGCGATTATCTACACGTTTTTGGGAAAAATTAGTTATGTGTCAAGACAGCAAATTTTGAATACAAAACGATCGAGTTTTACAAAATGACCATAAATGGTTATTTCACCTAGTAAGTGATGTCCGAACTTTAACTAGAGAATCAAAAGCGGCTACCTTTGAGATTATATCGGCTACTAGCTGTACCCGCGACTTCGTTCGCGTGGGACCTAATGTAATGTAAAAAACAATGACTTCTCTCTTGACAGAGTGAACCGGTTTTAATAAAGCAAAAACGAAGTTATTTTGGAAGATATCTATTTATACTAATATTATAAAGAGGTAAAGTTTGTGAGTTTGTGACGTTGTAGGGGGTAATCTCAGGAACTACTGGTCCGAATTGAAAAAAATCTTTCAGTGTTATATAGCTCCTTTATCGAGGATGTTTATAGGCTATATATCATCACGCTAAGATCAATAGGAGCTGAGCACCAATAAAGAATGTTAAAAAAAAAACGGATTTTTTCCTGTTTAGAGTTTCCTGCTTGTTACCGTTAATCCAGAGTAACTATTCCACGCGGACGAAGTCGCGGGCAGAGGCTAGTACTTTATAATTTTCTTGGTTTGATGATATTATGAATCCAGTACTCTAGCAGTGATCCGTATTCATACAAACAGACAGACAGACATTTCTAAAAATTACTTATTTCTAGACACCTTTTTACGAAGATCAAAAAGTACAGACACATTAGATTCATATTATATATGTATATAGATCTCTCTCGACCATTCACAGGTGCGTATGGGTCAGTTGTCGAATGAGGCTATCTATAAGTTTAGTATCCAATTCAGCCATTTCTTAAGGGTTAGCTTTAAATGCGGTTATCGTCAACAGAAAAACGTTAATATTGGCTTTTAAACTTTTTCATACTACATTTGCGGGATGATCGATAGTAGAAAAACATCGATGTTGACATCGATGTCAACATCGGTACAAAAGTATCGATGTACAATAAACATGGATAGCAAAACATCGATATTTTTACAAGCAATGAAAACTGTCTGTAATAAAACAAACTTTATCGGATGTTTTCCATATTGTCAGTTCCGTGGCTGATACAGGAGTTGACCAGAGACGAAAGAAAAGGTCATGCAAAGAAATAACTTTTTGCAGCTTACAAATTTTCGAACAGAAATAGTTTGGAAAATTATCCGATACGAAATATATATAAGAGTTGTTGAGGTATGTATGCTTGGTACACATATATGCTCCAACAACTCATATATGTATGAGTAGTTAGCTTAGGTCAGCTCAGATAGATCGCGAATAGCACTTATCAGGCAACAGCGCAAGCCGAGGTGTGCCGTGAATCCTTGAGCTAGTTACCCAAATAGAATCGTCTGAGTGCCGCAAGCACTCACCTTAGTAGTCCGGTGAAGCTGTTAAGATCTTACTGGGTCAATAACATAATCAGTTCGAAAAAAAAAACGCTTAAAAATTTCATAATTATCTAGTCTCTATTTTATTCTCATAACATCGATGTTATCGAAATCAAAACTACACGATCACCCCCACACACGTGCACGCCGACACGCTTACACATGAACATATGAAAAACTCTCAATTTTCCGATAATAAATATATGGAGGAGTTGTTGAGGCGTGTATGCTTGGTACACATATACGTTTCAACAACTCATACATATATGAATAATTAGCTAGGTTAGTTAAGATAGGTCGTGATTTTGCATGCAACAGGCAACAGTCAAGCCGAGGTGTGCCGCGAACCCTTGATGTGGTTGCCAAAATAAATTCGGCTGAGTGCAAGCGCTCGCCTTAATAGTCCGGTGAAGCTTTTAAGACCTAGCTGGGTCAATAGAGTAGTCATTTAGAAAAAAAAGAAATCAAAACATCGATGTTTTTCAGCTAAACATCGATGTTTCTTCAACATCGATGAATATCGATCATCCCTACTACATTTATGTATAATTTTGTTAGTTTCTATCGTTAAAAGAGTTTGTACTTAATTATTTTTTTCACTGGTTAAGTAAGATGACTGTTCTGTACCTGAATGTACAGTACAGTATATAGATATTGGCTACTGTCATTGTTAACAACGGCCGTCGTTGCTATTATGCCAACCTGCAAAAGCAACTCTGCACGCCTCGATTGAAGGACCCACACAGATTAAAAAGCAGAATTAGGTATCGAGAATTAGTAATGTGAACTCAAGCGAAAAATTAATAAGTAATTGTCTCATTTTTTTTACAATAAATACATTTTCTATATATATTCTCTTCTTCCTCTCTTTCTCAACTGATTTTCTTTATTGTTTTTTTTTGTCAGTTTTAGTTTTAAACTAGCGAGCTTAAGTGTTATGAATTGAAAAAAAAAATGGAACAAAATCGTTTTATGTGTACAAGTGTGAATTTAATAAATTTTATTCTGATGTTTTTGAAATCATAAAGTCTACCTTTATTTATTTTAATAATTATATACGTATACTTCAAATAATAAAGGTTAATTAAATTCAAAAATTTTCCAATATATTTTTTTCTATTCTGCGACTCTTGGTCTGCAATCATTTTGTTTGCTTGACTTTTTTGTTAATTGTTTACGTTATAAATCGTATCTATGATCGACTATTGAGTGTTTTTTATTTATTTATTATTATTTTATATATATTTATGTGTTTTTTTTATAATTTCATTTAACTATGTATTCACTAATTTAAGATGTATTTTTATTGACGTTATTGCCTTTATGGCGGTTTCATTTTGGTCCTTTATTTAAAAAAAAGAAAAAGAAATATTAATAATTACTATTACAATAATATTATTATAAATACTTACATATTTTAAATTGGAAAGTGAAATATAAATATATTATATCACAGTCGGGAACAAAGCGACAGCACTCTGTGTCGCGTTCAACAATAAACTGATCACACATTACGACCGTCATCTTTAATACGACGATTTGCCATACAAATACGTCACAATTCAAGGCTAATTACTATACTTACTTAACACATTATGTTTTTCCCAATTAAAACAAAAGTCGAGACAGTCATAAGGACTACCGGCTGAAGTTAAAGCTCAAAATAATAGAATAAATGTGTTAACTTTTGAATTTTTAAATTTATTGTATTGTGAATTACAATATTTGAATTATATAATTTCGATCTTGAAATTTTTTACATTAGTTTGTTTTCCCCATCTACTCACCCTCCGAACAATAATCTTCTTCTTTATATATAAACTAGCTGTTACCCCCGGCTTCGCACGTGTTTATTTAATATACAGATAAATTACAGAAATACTAGGTTGGGTTACACTTGCGAAAAAAGGATAACGCGATCTTACTCCGGGCGAGCGCGGTGAATTTCGTACGAAACCTTTTTAAACCAAGTATTTAACTTTTTTGTAATAACACCGCATATGTTAACCAATCGCCGTATTCAATGCGCCAACGTCATAATCCATCGACCGACATAAGTATTATTAAGAATAAGTTAAAGCATTGTACCGCACACTTCAGTTTGAAATAAATCGTCGCACGCAAAGGTTGTCGAGATAAAAATAAAAATAAATTTAAATATAACTTAGTGGTTAGAGATTTAATCTCAACACCTAAAACCTCTAAAACAGTATTTGTTACCCACATTAGAGGAGATAACTAGTAAACTTCAGGGTTCAGAATATTTTAGTACATTAGATGCAAATAGAGCAATTTGGAAAATTTTGTTATCAAAAGAGTCTAGAGAACTTACTACTTTTAATACGCTATTTGGAAGGTATATGTTTAATGGTATAGAAGGAGTAGAAATATTCATTGATGATATCCTGATATATATAGTGATACAGAAATAAAACATGATATTATATTGAAAAAGGTGTTGGATAGAGCTAGGGAATATAATATTAAGTTAAATAAAGATAAGTGTCAAATAACCGTAAGGCAGGTCAAATATTTGGGACATATATTATCGAGTGAAGGTATCGAGTAAGGTTATTAGTAGATCCTGATAGGATTGAGACTATTACAAAAATAAATAAACCACAGTCCAAAACAGAAATATTAAGATTTTTAGGTATGACTAATTTTCACGATTTATACAGAATTATTCAGAAATTAAGTATTGCCCCATTAAGACAACTAACAAAAAAGGGTTTACCATTTCTATGAGGTAATTTTGAGCAATTAGCTTATGATAAACTTAAAAATATACTGTGTGAACCTCCTATATTAACATACTCTGATATAAATAAAGCAATTGTATTAAGCGTTGATGCTTCAAAAGAAGGTTTAGGTACTGTGTTACTGTAGGAAACTAAACCCATTGCCTATACTTCACGTGATTTGACACAGACAGAATAATTGTACAGTCAAATAGAAAAAGAGATTTTAGCTATTGTATTCGATTGTAATAAATTTTGTCAATATTTATATGGACAAGAGTTTATAATTGAATCAGATCATAAGCCACTAGTTTCTATTTTTGCAAAATCTATGTATAGGCGTCCGCCACGATTGCAAAGAATGAAATTAGCATTACATCCTTATAAGTTTACTATAGAGTACAAGCCAGGTAAAGAATTAGCAGTAGCAGATCATTTAAGTAGGTTCTACTTAACTGTTGATTCAACTGAATATGAAAAAGAGATTCAGGCTCATGTAGCAATGATTTTGAATGAATTTGATATGTCCGACTTGAAATTAAAAATATTTATTGATGAAACTGCTAGGGATATAGAGTTACAGACAGTATTAAAATACATTAAAAAGTCAAATAATAAATGTGATATAGATTCCCAAGCCAAAATATATTTTTCATATAGAGATGAGTTAAGTTTCTGTAACGATTTAGTTTTAAAAGGTTCAAGAATAGTTGTGCCACAAAGTTTAAGAGCAGAAATGTTGGGCAGAATACATTATGCACATTTAGGCATTGTTAAATGTAAATTAATGACCAGAAAATTTTTGTTTAGACCAATGATGAATAATAAAAATAGTAGACTTAATTTCTAATTGTGATATATGTAAAAGGTATCAAAATACAAATAGACGAGAACCTATGGTATGTAAGGAAATACCGGAGAGAGCATGGCAAGATTTATCTACAGATATTTTTTATCTGAGAGGAATTCCATATATTTTAGTAGTTGATGCTTATAGCAAATATGTAGAAATAAAAGAATTACGTGATTTGTCAACTATTAGTACTATAGATTTTATGAAAGAAATATTTGCTAGACATGGTTTGTCAGAAGTATTATACTCTAATTCTGGTTCACAATATACTAGTTTAGAATTGAAGTCATTTTCAAAACAATGGGGTTTCTCGCATAAGATAAGCAGCCCAAAACATCATCAAAGTTATGGTTTAGCAGAAAGACACATCAAACTATAAAAACAATGTTGAAAAGAAGCTGTTAGAATAAAAAATAAAAATATTTATCAAGGATTGTTAACTTACAGAAATATACCAATATCAGAATTAGGTAAAACTCCTTCTGAATTATTGTTAAATAGAAAAGTTACTAATATGTTACCGAGCGTTTCTCGTTTTGAAGAAGATAAGAATTGTTATAGAAAAGAACTGTATACTAAATAAAAAAAAACAACAATATTATTATAATAAAAATGCTAGAACTTTGCATGTGTTAGAAAAAGGTAAAGATGTAAAAATAAAGGATGAACGTAGTTCAGGACCTCATAATGGTGGTTTGGTCGCAGGACATGGACAGGGACCAAGGTCATATCTGATAAAGACGGAAGTAAAGTACAAAGAAATAGAAAGGATTTAATTCGTAATGGACAGTATAGTGAGAGTTATGGTTTCTATGATGAGGTACTGCCTGATAAAGTAACTGTGGAGGAGAATGAAGTTCCTAACATAAACAACAATATAGTAGACACTACATCAGACATGCATATAAACAATTATAGAACTAGAGCAGGCAGAGAGGTTAGAAGACCTCCGTATTTGTCAGATTATTGTTAATTTAATATTAGTTAAGAAGTTTTCAGTATATTTGTTTATTCTCTATTAGTTATAATATGTATTGTTATTGTTTTAAAAGAGAGGAGATTTTGTGGATAATAAAACCTTACACTAGACATAAACAGTGTAGAGGCTGTCATGTGTTATTAGGAATTATTATGAATGTTTGTACATGCAGTGAATTTTAATAATAAACGAATTGATTACTAGACAATGCTTTATTATTACATACATAACAGTTATTTCAACGTTATGACAAGATGGTGGCTCTCCTCCTACAACTTTCTTGGGAATTTTTGTGGCATCCCAGAATTCATGGTCTGTGGTATTATTTTTCATTCACCTCACTTATGCACAATAAGTTAACAATATTACATAAAACACTGCCAACTTTACACAATATAGAGTCAAGTAACACAACACTATGAATAAAATATAAAATCCACTACATATACAAGAGAAACTATACCTAAACCTTGCCCAAGAATAATTTTATATATTCGTGAAAACGGCATAAAGATGCGGCCTGTAGTTTTTGATCTTATCGTGAACAGACATACAGAGAACATAGGACTTTGTTTTACACTGTGTAGTGATGAACTGTTACCCGTGCATTCGTCCGTGTGAAATTGATCAAAACTATGTTGTACACTGTAAATATGCGCGTGAGACGTGCGCTGTATTAGACTAAAAGAATAAATATAATTGAAACTCAAATGTTTATATGTGATTTAAATTACAGCATCGTATATTAATTACTTAATTATATCAACAATATGAGCATATTATATCTATATGATATAATATTTAACACATATTGTTCGATAATGTATAGCTGAATGTTTTCATTACATTCTTATATAGTGTAATTGAGCACTGAGTGTGGTAATAGTAATTTAAAGTTCCAGATATGTGACTGATGATAAATCCCATCCCATTCGACACACCGTTAGTATTCACATTAGGGATGAGCGATATTAGAATAACATCGATGTTGGCATAGTCAGCGATGAAAAACAAGTTCTTAAAAAAAGAACAAACTATTCGTACGGCTTACAAATTTGATAATTTTCTAGTCTCTAGCTAGTATATGCAACGTTCTCGAAACATCGATGTTTTTCAGCTAAACATTGATGTTTCCTCAACATCGATGAATATCGATCATCCCTAATTCACATCTATACTATAATAAAACTGTAACAAGTCGAAATCTGTACATTAAATATTTTTTGAAAATTTTAATCAGGGTAGACTATGTTATCGATATAGAAGCCAAAAATAATCTTTTTACAATTTTTGTCTGTCTGTCTGTCTGTCTGTCTGTCTGTCCCTATGCACACGCATCACTCTGAAAGTACTGAACCAATCTTGATGAAACTTGACATAGTGATAACTAATATTACGAGATTACATCAAATATACTTTTTGTCTCATAAAACGCAAAGGGTTCTCCAGGATAAAGGATTAAAGTCTAGAATATAAACCTGAATTACTTTGAAAGTACTGAACCAATTTTAACGAAATTTGACACGGTGGTAACTAATATTAGAAGACTACATCCAGGATACTCTTTGTCCCATAAAACGCAATGAGTTTTCCAGAATAACGAAAAACGAAAATTTGCAGTTAACGTAACTAGACTTTTTTGCGACACCTTAGTACAAGAGCCGGCAACGTTAAAAGAACAAGAATTTTAGAATACCTGGTTCTTTAATACATCAATATATTTTTTTTTTATATCATAAGAGGCAAACGAACAGGTGGGTCACGTGATGTTTAGTGACCACCACCGTCTATAGACACTAGCAACACCAGGGTATTTGTAAGTGCGTTTCCAACCTGTATATGGGGGAGTGTAAGGGAACCTCCAGCACTCTCACTGACCGAACGAAACATTACAATGCAAGCACTGTTATTTGACGTCGGTTTTCTGTAAGTATTCTGGCAGTATTAGCCCGAACGAGCCGACCCATTCATGCTGAAACCAGTAATAGCTTCAGCGTGGCTCTACCACCTACAGAAATTATCAATATATCAATAGACAGAATTTAGGACATTTGGTAGCGGGTTAACGTTGTATTTTTAATAGGCATTTTGATTTATGATTAATCAATAATAAGTTTAGGAACATTTTTTTCAGTAACTTTTAAACGCAATTAAACATTCAGACACATTTTTTATAAACAATCATATATATACCCGCTGATATATTTTATAAATAAAAAAAAAGAATGTGGTGTCGTGGGACCCCAGGTAGGAACGAAGTTCTTTCGGCTAATGTAGAATCGACACTATTTGGAAAAAAAAATCGTGCTCAATTTTATGTAATCGTAATTCAAATTATCAATTAAAATAACAAAATATGTCTCTTTATTTTTGTTTGACAACATAAAATTACATAAAAATAGAAATAATTACAAAAAAGGAGAAAGAGAAAGATATTATACACTACTCGCTTATGTATACGACTGTCGCGCCTGCGCACGTCTCATTTAACTGTTTTATTCCATGCACTTTTCGTTACAGTTTTACTATCACATTTTTTTCAGTTCGGTCGCGCAGCAAAATCTCTATCTTCTACAAGCCTGCCGTAAGGAACTTCGTTCCAATAATAAATTTCAAATCAATTATTTTTTTCATAGCAAAGAACCAATTTCATTTTATTAAACATTATTGACCACCATATACAACGATAAACGTAAACGTATGACTTGGGATTGACGCCATCTCAAATATATGCGTCGTCGACCATCAGGCTATACAAAGCCGAAATACCTTGGGCCGGCGAGGTGAAATATCTTGGTGTTACTTTAGATAAACACTGCGAAACTGCGAAACAAAGCCGTATGGTCTTAGGTCGTTTCTATCATTTGCTTTGTCATAAGAGTAAAATATCCCCCAGACAAACTCACTTTATACAAAACTTGCATCCGTCCGAGTATGACGTACAGTTGTTCGGTATTTGCACATGCGCAAAATCGTATTCAAAAGTTGCAGGTTCTCCAGAACTGAGCCCTACGTAAAATCACCGGTGCCCCACGGTACGTCCGGAATAAGGATCTCCACAGGACCTGGAGATGCTTTCTATCTGAGCGTATATAAAATCACTTACAGGTAGTTATTTCGAAAAAGCCGCGAATCATCCCAGCCCGTTAGTGGTATCTGCCGCGAACGATGAACCCGTACCCAACGCTGCGCAGTATAGAAGACGACCGCGACACATTTTTACCGACCCTCCTGATTCAATCACGTCAGCGAACGATCAGTACCAGCCTGTCTTTTCAAATAGAGCGTGTTCTCACCCACGCCCGCATAACCGCAGATCACGCCGCCGTGGTCTGGGACTAAATTTTGCTCCCGTACACCAAATTAGGCTCTTCTCGGCAACAGCTCAAGCCTAGATCTGTTCCCTGGGCGTGGAGCCCTTGAGTACGCTGCTCACGCGATACAGTGACACAAGAGTTCTACCCTTATTTTTCGTTATTCTATCCTACATAGTTTAGAGGATTTTTTCCTACACAAAATACATATAGAAGTTGTTGAGGCACGCATGCTTGGTACACATGCATGTTTCAATAACTTATATACGTATATAAGTTACCGGACTACTAAGACGAGCGCTTAAGGCACTCAGCCGATTTTATTTAGGCAACCAGTTCAAGGGTACACGGCACACCTCGGCTTGGCTGTTGCCTGTTGCATGCAAAATCGCGACCTATCTTAACTAATCTAGCTAACTATTCATATATGTATGAGTTGTTGAAACGTATATGTATACCAAGCATACACGCCTCAACAACTCCTGCATATATTTATTATCGGAAAATTGAGTTTTTTAGTTCGATAAGGAAAAAAGTAAACCCTTCCACTTTCATGTGTAACATGTTTCATTCATCATCATTCAGTGTTTCATGTGTTTCACGTGTGTGGGGGTGATCGTGTAGTGTTGTAGCAGTGATGTATATTTGTGTGTTACCGTATCGCGCAAGCAACGCACTCAAGGGATCCTTACCGAGGGATTGAACCTGATGTATAAAACCGGCTTGGTTTGAAGGTGATAGGTACTATGTTGTGAGTGGTACAGAGATTATTTATAAAAATATATTGGAAATATATTTCAAATACGTTTTTGAAACAGTTTATAACTCTTAGACAATAGTTTCAAGCAAGTGACATTTGACGTTTTCGGCGGGATGTTTGACGCTTCGATACGGTGTTCATATATTTTTCTTTAATACAATGGAGTATAAAAAGGTTTTAATACAAGTCGAAGATAGTTATGATAAAGTAATGATAAAGTAAGTGGTAGAGATGTTTATTCAGTTTTATGTAGGTTAGTTTTTATTTTAATTGATCCTGGTAGATGACGCTACGAATGGGTACTAGGTTTATTTAAAAAATGAATACATGTAATCTGGGTATATGTTTAAGTGAATCCGTGGATAGTTTGGATTCACAATTGGAAACGGTAGTTGTGGCTGCAATCGGGTATCAGTTTTATTTGGGTTTTACAGCCTGACTGGGTCACAACCACCATGTACATGACGAAAAAATCCGTAATAGTGATTCGCTTCTGCGCGTCGCGTTTCGGGATCAGCCTGTGCATATCCAGCTTTTTGTAGGCCGGCATGATAGTGGCGACCAGCGATGGATAGTGTGTCACTCGGTGGTCGCTATTGTTTTTGGATTGTACTGTGCTTACCATCAGGCATAGTGCAGGCATTTTGCCGTGCTACGATAAAAAAAAGAAACAATTTTTTCGCGTGATAACCAATTTGGTGCAAACGAAGTTGCACGGGTCAGCTAGTATATAATATACATGTTACCTGTTACAGTACATGATGTGCGTGTCGTACCTACAAATATTTTTGAAAGAGTGCTTATGTGATTTACACATCAAATCACAATTTTACATATATTTTAGGGGGTATTAATAGTATAGAGGGGGGAGGGAGTGAACAATCTGTTTGTGTCAGACGCACATGACACAAAATATCTAACGATGATGATCATCAAAAGTCAAGCGTTATGCATTAACATTGTATAATTCCAAAAAATAAAGATTTATTTCATTTACATTGGTTCTTTATTTGTACTTATCGAAAAATCATATTGGACTAATACTGGGATTGTATATAATGATACTCAAAAATATACAGTTTAAAAAAATTGTGCTTTGATATCGTAAGATCTGTCTGACACTTTGAATCTCATGTAAGTTCTTTCCTTCCCATTCCCCCTCCTCACCGCGCATACTCAAGGCGCGATACAGCAGTTGCGGCTAGATTAATTAAGAAATAATTGGGTAAACAGGTTTTAATTACCGCATCACCTACGTATATTTCAGAGTGGCGTAGAGTGGTCATCATCGTAAATAAAAAAAAAAAACTCCAGTATATTAAGTAAAAAAATATATTTGTTCAATTTTGTCAATAGATACATTACTATTAATACAATAAAATGTTTAAAATAACTTATTCATAACCCGAAAACATCACGCTTACAATAACACGAATGTTACATACATTAAAAACCCATTTGTAATTGAAGAGGTAAATGGACAAAGGATTCAAACGATAAAGTAGACAAAACTTTGTAAGTGTTAGAGCCATGCTGAAGCTATTATTGGTTTCAGCATGAACGGGTCGGCTCGTCCGAGGTAGCACCACCCTCTCACAGAAAACCGACGTGAAGTAACAGTGCTTGCATTGATGCGTTTCGTTCGGTCGGAGAGTCTCTCCCTTCCCTCTTCTCTCCTTTCCCCTCTCCTCTAACCTCTCTCCTTTTCTCTCCATTCCTCCAAACACAGGCTTGTAACGCACTTGCGACTCCTCTGGGGTTGCTAAAGTCCATGGTCAGCGGTGGTCACTTAACATTACGTGACCCACCAGTTCATTTGTCTCCTTTGATATAAAAAAAATCTTATTATTACATGTATAGAAGAAAATATACAAGATTATTTCAAACTATCCATAACCTTTACTTATGTTAGCGCCATTTATGTTAGCTTAGAGTTGGACACTATTTTAACATGTCCCTCATAGTTCTCCTTACCTCTACCCTCCGTCATTACATCATTATAATTTTGTATTACAACTAATAAGTACAACCTTGTGATAATTCTAAGAACTTATTTTAATGTAAACATCATTTAAAAAGGATAGAAAGATCCTCAGGATTCCGTAGACGAAGCTTCGGATGAGGTGATTCTGTAGAGCGAACTGTATTAACATCATCAGGATGAATGCAATGAAGCTTTTATGGATATAGTACATTCTAAAATGTAAAATAAATTAAAATAGGTATTAACTTATTGGTAATGTGTTTAAACACACAGGTGAGTGACGTTTTGATAACATTATTGAGGTTATACTTCTTTTGGCGCATTTGAGAAGAAGATATGAGAGTGAATCGTTAATGAGCGCACACTCCAACACCTAAACGCAACACCATGAAGTTGGTTGGTAATTGTGTGACAAGTTTTTGTTACAACTAATAACTATATTCAAGGTAGTTATTCAAATATATATTAATCTACAACACGTGTTTTATATCAGTGGAGATAAAGTACCATATGTATTCACACATAGAATGTATTTGTACATACACAGAATGTATACTTGTGTATTTCTGTACTCCCGCACACCCGATTAGGCCTCCCACGGCAGCGGCTCAAGCCTAGGTTCGATCCCTCGGTAGGGAGCCCTTGAGTGCGTTGCTTGCGCGGTACGGTGACACACAAATATACATCACTGCTACAATACTACACGATCACCCCCACACACGTGCACGCCTACACGCTTACACATGAAAGTGGAAGGGTTTACTTTTTTCCCTTATCGAACTGAAAAACTCCCAATTTTCCGATAATAAATATATGGAGGAGTTGTTGAGGCGTGTATGCTTGGTACACATATACGTTTCAACAACTCATACATATATGAATAGTTAGCTAGGTTAGCTAAGATAGGTCGCGATTTTGCATGCAACAGGCAACAGCCAAGCCGAGATGTGCCGTGCACCCTTGAGCTGGTTGCCACAATAAAATCGGCTGAGTGCCTCAAGCGCTCGCCTTAGTAGTTCGGTGAAGCTGTTAAGACCTTACTGGGTCAATAGCGTAGACATTTCGAAAAAAAAAAAATGTATTTCTGTGAATTTTAAATTATATATTGTGATAAATGATCATTTATTGTGATCGTGATAGTAGTGATTTTTTTTAATTAATCAATCAAAATCAAAATCAAAAATTCTTTATTCAGTTTAGGCCCTAATAAGGCGCTTATGAACGTCAAAAACTACCACCGGTTCGGAGACAACCCAGCCATCGAGAAGAACCTGCAAGAAACTCGACCGGGTACATTTTTTTTACATACATTTAAATACATCATACAGCTTATAGTGAATGCACAGAGAGGAGTCAATTCCAGACATCACTATCGTTCACATACTGATCCACTCTATAATATCCTTTTGACGCTAACACCCGCTTGACGTGGCGCTTAAATTTGCAGCCCGGCAAATCGGTAACATGTTTTGGGACTTTATTGTAAAACCTAACCTTACCTAAGAAACTATTACTGGTTTTGCTAAGTCTGAAACATGGGAGGACCAGTTTATTACAGTTTCTAGTATTTACATTATGCCGGTCTTTTACTAAATTCAGGTTTTCAAAGTTTTTACGGACATACATTAAATTATCAAGAATGTATTGGGAGGGTAGAGTTAAGATACCGAATTCCTGGAATTTCGTTTTTAATGATTCGCGAGGTCCCATATTATATATTGCTCGAACTGCCCGTTTTTGTAATAAAAATATGGTGTCTACCTCAGCAGTCGTACCCCACAGCAGAATACCGTAAGACATTATGCTATGGAAGTAAGCGAAGTAGACTAACCTAGCAGTGGCAATATCTGTAAGCTGGCGAATTTTGCGTATTGCGAATGCAGCAGAACTTAATCTGCTCGCCATTTTTTTAATGTGAGGGCCCCATTGTAATTTGGAATCTAATGTAATTCCCAAGAATACAGTATTGTCAACTAACCCTACTAGATTCCCTTCGATCTTGATTCTACTATCAACCTGTCTAACATTGGGTAAAGTAAATCTTATACATTTTGTTTTATCTGCATTTAACAATAAATTATTCAACGCAAACCAATGACAAATTTCATTTAAAGTATTATTCAGATGCCCAATCTCTGAATCTATCCTTTTTACTTTAAATATTAGAGAAGTATCATCCGCAAAAAGCACCATGTCAGCAGAGTTGTTAACCACTAGCGGTAGATCGTTTATATATATTAAAAACAAGAACGGCCCTAAAATAGACCCCTGTGGTACACCAATTCGCGCAAATGATCCCGCTGAGGTTACCCCATGTATGTTAACTTTTTGACAGCGATTTTTTAAATAAGAGACTAGAAGGTCGAGAGAAGATCCACAAATACCATAGTGTTTTAATTTAAGAATAAGCGTACTATGGTCAACGCAATCAAATGCCTTAGATAAATCGCAGAACACACCAATTGCATCCTGCGAATCCTCCCAGGCTCCCAATATATGATTTATGAGCGTTGCACCAGCGTCAGTAGTAGATTTCGATTTTGTGAAACCAAACTGTCGACCATCTAGAAACTTTTGCACTGTAAAATATTCTACCAATTGTTTAAGCATTATCTTTTCAAAAATTTTACTTATCGACGGAAGTACAGAAATAGGTATATAATTTCCAAGACTACTTCTGCTACCTGATTTAAACAAAGGAACCACTTTGCTTACTTTCATTAGATTAGGGAAGGTTCCTTTTAATATACATTGATTAAATATATTGGCCAAATGTGGTGAAATAGTGACGACTAAGGACTGTATTACTATTACCGACATTCCCCATATGTCTTCGGTGTGTTTTAAATTTAATTGTTTAAATGTCCTTATTATTTCACCTGCACTAATAGATGAGAATTTAAATTTTGAATTTGTAGGTGCACTCATATTCTTTAAAAGAGCGGCGGCACCCTGAGCTGATGATGTTATACTCATTGTTATTTGTGAAGGTATATTAGTGATAGTATATTAATTAATGTGATATAAATATATAAACATTATATATATTCATATATTTGTTTTTTTTTAATAGTGGTTTTTTACCATTCTAAGTGGTTTATAGATTCGAGGCTAACTATCTGTATGTATTATTTTTTGCGTTTTCAGGTTGATTCAAGAATGGTTTAGATTTACAATTGGCCGAAATAGGTGGCGCTGAGATTGAATTTTAGGAATTTTTTTTTATTATCAAGGCAGAACGACGTCCGCCGGGCTCGCTAGTAGCTATAATCCTCAATATTGAAAAATAGATGGGCAGCTTCTTTGGTTACGTCAGTATAATTGGCTCAGAGTCTTCTTTTTCTTCTTGTTTTGGCTCCGCAGAAGCACTTGCCAGTTTTCTTTCAATAGATAGTACAATGATACTACAAGCGTCGTGTGATTATTTCATTATTCTAACAAGATATGTGGATCCCTTGTTAGAACCTTCCAGAGAGTTTTTGTGGCATTGCAGAATTTCATGCTTCCTGATAAAATTTTTCCATGCACTTCACTTATGCACAATAAACTAACTATATTACGTAGAACACCACCTAATTTACAAAATATAGAGTCAAATAACACAAGATTATGAATAAAATATAAAATCAAGATATGTGGATCCCTTGTTAGAACATTCCAGAGAGTTTTTGTGGCATTGCAGAATTTCATGCTTCGTGATAAATTTTTTCCATGCACTTCACTTATGCACAATAAACTAACTATATTACGTAGAACACCACCAAATTTACAAAATATAGAGTCAAATAACACAATATTATGAATAAAATATAAAATCTACTACATGACAGACTAAAATCCCGCCAAAAACTCCGGCTGAGAGTCGATTTCTTGACGTGTTACCGACTTCGATCAAACAAACAAAAGGCTATCGTTTCGAAATATGTTGAGAATTCTTACCTTCGCATATTCTTTCTCGCTTTCTCTATATCTTTGTCTTTCTCCTTCAATAGGTATTTTCGTGTGCCTTTGATATAATCTCGAAATTGCTCGTCCCACCTACAACGCAAATACGTTACTATTTGTATTTCCATAATACAAATATATAGAAGTATAATTAAAGATTCATTTTCTACTAGCTGTTACCCGCGGCTTCGCACGCGTTTTTCTAATATATTAAATAAATGTAAAATTGAGATTAAATGTGTAAATTACTGAAATACTCTTTCAAAAATATTCGTAAGTACTACACGCACATCATATACTGCAACATGTTTATTTATTTATTTAACATATTGAATCAACAACAGTAACATAAAATAAAAAAACTAAAAAACATACATGCGAATACTTAAAAATTATTTATGTTATGTGTACATTAAGGTTTTGATGTAGTTTGTCTAATTATGAGGGCGGGCAACGTCTACTGAACCCGGTAGCTTCAAATAAAACAGCTTTTCAGTTAGTTGTTTGCCCGTAAAAATCCCGTTTAAATAGGTACAGCCGTTACGGCCGTTATTTTAATATTACATTCATACTTTATCTATCTATCTAATACCTTTAAACGAGCAATTCTTGTATATTTTTATATTTGTATATATTCAGGATCTTGGAAACGGCGTTATCTCTTTACGTGAAACTTAGTACGTAGGTAGTTTCCCGGACGATAAATCGGTCTAGCTAGATTTTATTCATAGAAAACTGTTTTATCTGAGTTTTCCGACAATGAAAAAATATAGCTAGAATATAAAGGTAAATTTCGCCAGCGCTGTCAAAACAAAAATAACTCAGATGGAAATCGGTTACTTTGAAAATCCGTGTAACCCCAGTTCGAACCGAGTGACAGCAGAAGAGATATTTTATTTGTAAAAAGATAATTTTATAAGGCAAACCTAACAGTTTATATTAATTTAAATATGTTTTTTAAAGAACCGAGTTGGGCTCGGTCGTCCAGGTACTTTCTATAATACAGACCACAAATCGAAAATTGGGAACAAAACTAACGTAGAGTAAAATTTTTGAATATAAAAACACAAAATAAACTTTGGAAATAATTGCCATAGGTACGCTCAGGGCGAGACAGGGGTGTCTCTATCAGATGCATATGAGATATAATATCTAAAGATGAATCATGCGTTATGCGTTAAATATTTATAATTCAAAGAATTAAAGGATTCATTTTATTTATATTGCTTCTTTATTTGTACTCATCTGAAAATCGTAGCGGACAAAAACGGATCGGATACAATTATACTCATAAATATAAAGGTTCAAAAAATTGTGCTTTGATATCGTAAGATCTATATGACTTCACGAATCTCATGTGAGCTTATGCACTTTCCTTCCCACTCCACACCTACCCGCGCATACCTAAGGCGCGGTACAGCGGTCGCGGTCAGACTATAGTACAAAGTGTGTGCGTTGTACGGCAATCTAAAAATTAAAAAAATGTCGAGGCAGTCATAAGGACTGCCAACAGATTTTAAATCTCAAAACAAAAATGAATGACAATTTGCAATATTTATGCGCCCATATATGGGCCCCATAGAGAGCCATTGATCGCACGATCCCCAGGTACAGCTTCCGGCAAGTGGAGTTAGGTCCTCTCAAGTTGGGCAGTAGGCAGTCAAGCGCGTTTTGTTGTACCCATTAAACAGGGGATCAGCTGCCGGAAGTGCCCCTCATCGGTTATCAAGGAGTATTCCGAGATATCTCATACTCGACCTAACACCGATGGATTCGTCTCCTACAATAAACTGGGATCTTCGAGGTGGTGTATTTCGAGGTCCATGAAAGAACAAGGCCTCGGATTTGTGCAATGCCACCTTCAATCCCAGACGTCTGATCCTATCAACAACTTGAGCGACTCCCGCCGCAGCGCGCATCACGACTTCCCAGTGCGACTTCCCCCGGGTCAGCACAATGTATAATCAGTGTAATAGACAAGGTTGACACCCCGGATAAGAGCACCACACAGTACCCTGTCGGATCCAATGTTCTACAGGAGAGGGCCCAGGACGAAACCCTGTAGAACACCAGACACTACGTCTCGCAGACCCAGTGATCCTCCTTGAATTGGGAAACTCACGTACTTCCCTAAGAGGTACGCCCCGACTATGGGGTGGCGGTAGGGTGGTATTCAATGATATCGGAGTGACTCTCTAATCATCCAGGGCAAGGTGTTAAAGGCGTTGGCAATGTCAAGAGACACCGCCAAAACAACCTTGTCTTGAGAAATTGCTTCCTCCGCTTGGATCTTCACTTGGATTACTGGGTCTATATTTGAACGCCTTTGCCGGAAACCAAAATGGTTTTATGCTATATCTGGACAGACATTCGTAAGGTGCCGGACGAGGTGGTCCGCGATAATTAGCTCGCACAGCTTAGCCACTTCGTCCAGCAACACTATGGGCCTGTATGCTGTTGGACTGTCCGCTGGGCCCCCTACTTCTTCAACAGGACCAATATGACGCATCGCTAGTTTGATGCAAGTGCAATACGTCACGAGCATGTCGAGATCATCGGAGATTCAAACCCATAAGTTTTTTCCCTAGCAATAATAACACAAAGCGGTTAAAAAAACTCACTTCAATACAACTGGATATACATCGGCTGGATATAATATAAACTTACGTTATAGTATGAGGGTCTAAATTATATATTTTTGAGTCTTGTGCCGAAAGTCTCCCTTTCAGACGTCGCATGTTGTCGGCTTTGAAATTCCACTCTCTCAGCGTGAAGAACCGTAAGACCTCGGTCATAGCCAGTAACCGCTGGTTCACTGTTATCAAACTTAATCTGGAAAATTAATTTATAACACTTAATGAATAATTTATTGTACTTACTACTTCGTTTTTTTATCTATACATACATAAAAATGCACGTCTAATGTTATTTTAAATATATTTTCTTAAAAATAATTGTTGCTATGTGTCTTGGAATAAGTAATGGTATACATTTTAAACATTTTAACGAATATCTGTCTGTCGGATTATTTGGACACATATCACCGCTAAATTACAGCATTCACGATAAAAACTCACGAAGAAAATCTAAACCCAAAAGCATATCCTCAAGCAACATGTAATCTTTATGTTATGTTTCATTAAAATCAGTTCACTCAATCAAAAGTTAATGTAATTTGAATGCCTGCTGAATTCAGTATGAGAGAACAGTAGCTAAGTAAATGCAATTCAATCACTTATAAAAATATAGTATTCTATAATATAATAAATAATATCTAAGAATCAGTGAACAAAATTATGGTTTTTGCATTCAGTTCCATGCGAAGTCGCGGGCACGTACGTTGTGTAAAATTCAAGCAGTATTATGAGTAATGCATATTTTAATTAATTTAATGTACTTCTAATGCATGTTATATAACTTTCTGCACTTTTCCGCCATATAAACTTTAACTATGACAAATTTCAAGTACACCCGTTTACGCAAATCGTTTAAAAAGGGGTACAAAGTTTTTACTTCACGTATTAATATATAGATATGATGATGTAAATATTATAACAAGATGGTGGCCGTTTTGTTAGAACTTTCAAGGGAGTTTTTGTGGCAAAGTCAGAATACACGCTTCGTGGTATTATTTCCCATAACATTCACTTATGCACAATAACTGACCTATATTGGGTAAAACACCACCGATATTACTAAATATAGAATCAAATAACACATGACTATGAATAACATATAAAATACACAACATGACATTCTAAGATCCCGCCAAAAACTTGGAAGAACTTTATAGCGGCGTAGAAAAATCAGATTGTCTCTTCTTTTCAAAATCAGAACTAAAACTTATTTGGACACGATTTCAATAAATTTACTTAAAATTTAGATGCTGTATTTTCAAACTGCTCTTAATTAAATTTGTTCTGAAATTTGTATGTCATTAATAAAGTCTCCCACAGATACTAACTAGTATATGTTTACTGTATGAATTACTTTGTCTTGATCCCTAAAAGTCGAATTCCATACTCGGCCAAGTGTAGAGGAATGCTCTGTGTTAAGAATTGTAAAACTTTCAGCACGTATCTGAAACAATCATAAATCGATTTAATAATAGATATGAGGAGTCATGATTCCGAGTTTTTGATAATTAAATTTTAGACTGATTATTTGTTCAATGCATGAAAAACATGACATTACTAGTATAGCGACAGTTGCGTATTATTAACAATAAAATACCGAATGTCAATCGGATCAGCCACAAATGTCGAGTGACTATTTGTTCACGTTTGATCGGTAGTCGTCAATTAAGTTTTTTTTGTTATAACTATTTGATCACACTTCGATAGGTTTTGTTTATCAGTAATGTTTGTCTAAGGCTAGTTTTGAATCTAAAGCTAGTTTTCAGATTAAGTTTTAGCTGTAACTATGTGAGTATACTTTAATCGTTAGTAATAAATGTATGGTTAGTTCTTAGATTAAGTAGAGTAGTTGTAATTTATAGATCACACTTCGATAGGTAGTAATGAGTAATGTTTGTCTAAGGCTAGTTTTGAATCTAAAGCTAGTTTTCAGATTAAGTTTTAGCTGTAACTATGTGAGTATACTTTAATCGTTAGTAATAAATGTACGGTTAGTTCTCAGATTAAGTCGTAGTT
>JACEII010000063.1:1039720-1084294 GCA_014332785.1 Antheraea mylitta | reverse complement strand
CAGCTGGCGTGGTGATTGTGGTTCATACCTTCCTTCGGGAAGAAGTGTATACTCCTAGAGATGGTATCTGACAGGTGATAATAACGATTCTCATTCATCAGTAACGGATATTATATAAGACTGTATGTCTATTTCTGCGTAATTGTAGATAGCTATGAGTATGACTTAAAATCTCCTAATACACTAATTCAAATTATTTCTTATACATTTTCATGAGGAATATTCAGAAAAAAAACCGACTTCAAAAAAATATAATTTCAAAAATACACCAATTCCTTTTTGTCCAATCGATTTTGAGGCATTTCCTGGTATATAGAAAACATGAAATATAGAAAACTAAATGAATCCCACTTGAACGTATACAGCTTTCAATAAATAAAGAATTTTCCTAAACGGCTTGTTAGTAAATGAAAAAGATCTGAGGGAAACAACTGAATAAAAAGTTCCGGCTTTTTAAAAATCAGTTGGAGTTTTTTTTACGGTATCATGGAAAACCATGTAGAGGATTTTATTTTATTAATAACCTTGTGTTATTTTACTCTACATTTTATAATATTGGTTGTGTTTTGGGTAATATTGTTTGATTATTGTGCACAAGTGAAGTGAATGGGTAATAATACCACGGAGCATGAATTCTAACTTGCCACAAGAGCTCCCTGGAAAGTTCTAACAAGAGTGCCACCATCTTGTTAGAACATTGAAATTATCACAAGAAACTTGTAATATTAAGTTACTCAAAAATTGCAGTAACAATCTACTAGTGGATTGGTGGCTAAAAATAAAAAAAAATCGGTGACAAATATGAAGTATCACATACTTCGATGTTTGGAAGTCTGTCGCAAATATCCATTAGTCTTATGACGGAGCGCACGTTCTGTTCAACAGCTTTACCAAGAGCCTCGTCGAATTTCAATGTCGCTGCGCTGTGGAATACTACTGAGACCTGAAACATTATGTGCATGTTTATTAAGTGATTAACACTATATATAATAATCTATATCTATACATATAATAAAAATATAGGAAATGTTTCTCTCTCTGACTGTTTGGACGTATTACTGCTAAAAAACTACGTTCACGATAAAACTTCACAAAAAAAAATGTCTGTTAGAGGAAAAGCATATGGGTTCGCGTCACCGATGTTGTCGACATGTTCGTTCGAAGCATAGTGTAGTGACCTGTGTACATCATCATCAGCCTGTAAGAGACCCACTGCAGGTCCATAGGCCTCTTCCCGAAGGTATGGGCCTAATCATCACGCTAGCCCACCACTTGTTGGCGATTTCAAACTCTGAGAAATCCACAGTTCTATATTTTTCCCACAGACAGTAGTACTACAAGAACATTTCTCCGGTTTAGCTTTCCTCACGATGTTTTCCTTCACCGTCAGCTGATAGTGTTACCAATTTAAATCAATAAAAAGTATGCGAATTCCAAAAAATTCGTTGGTACATGCCCCGGGGTTCGATCCTGTGGACATCGAAACAATATTCCACCGGTCCAACCATTAGTGGTTGGCTTAGCAACCAGACTAACATGCTTCATTGATATATGGTATTGAGCTTGAGCAGCCCATTGTGTTTGAAATGTATAAATTATTAAATTTAACTCCATTTTGATAACTAATATTTACATCTGTATGTATTACCTGTATATAAATATGGTCATAGGAAGATTCCTATTGGTGTATTTAATCTTCTATGGTCATAGATTGTTGCCGTCAGGTTGATTTGCGTGTTCCACAAATCCTTACAGATTTTGGAAACAAGGTATACATAAATACTTACTTCGCGTAACAAAGCAAGCGATTCCATACTCATGCCAAGATTGGGCTTTGTCGTGTCACCAGGAACAATGCACAACTTGTTCAGCTGGGACGGACAGTGTTGTTTGACGTTTTCGAAAACCTGGAATGATATTAGATTAAATCTTCTTTGGGCATTATCAGAAAATAATTTTAAAACCGATTTTTAATAAAATAACTCATGTGGAAGATTTTTTAGTGAAATATTGGCTGGGGAGAAAAAAAAAAATACTATTTCGCATATTTCCATCGCTATGTTTGGTATGGCACTTTATTCTGGGGCGATAGCAGCTGAGGTAGACACCATATTTTTATTATAAAAACGGGCAGTTCGAGCAATATATACTATGAGACCTCGTGAATCATTAAAGACCAAGTTTCAGGAATTCGGTATCTTGATTCTACTCTTCCAATACGTTTTCCTCCGAAAAACTTTAAAAAGCTGGATTAAAAAACCCGGTATGATTTAAATACTAGAAACTGTGACAAACTGATTATCCCACATTTCAGGCTCAGTAAAACCAGTAACAATTTTTTTGGGAATAGTGTTAGGTTTTACAACAAACTCCCAAAGCATGTTATCGATTTGCCGGATGTTGAGTTTAAGCGATACGTCAAGCGAGTTTTGGTGTCAAAGGGCTATTATGGATTGGATTAATACATGAACGATTGTGATGTCTGGAATTGATTCCTCTCTGTGCATCCATTAAAAACGATTGTATGATATTTTGGAAATATAATTATATGTTAAGACGATGTATCTGATCGAGTTTGTTGCCGGTTCTTTTCTATGACTGGGTTGTTTTCTAAACCGGTGGTTGTTTTGACCTTCATAAGTGCCTTCTCAAGGATTAAATTGAATAAAGTGCTTTTTTGAACAGAAAGAGACCATGACAGTTTTTTTTTTCTCGAACTGACTACGCTAATGACCTAACAAGGTTTTAACAGTTTAACCGGATTAAGAAAATTAAGTAAAAAATAATCTTAACGAAGATAAGTAGAACTATCTCATATGGGAGACGTGTTGGAAAAGTGTCCAGCTCTAAGCTTTAATAATCGTTCCAAAAATATACAAAATGGTGCTAGCATATGCAAATGTTATATGTATAATCCGAAATAATCTTGTAAATATAACCTAAAATTAAAGTAAACGTCGAGTATGATAGAATATTTGTGAACTTTACACAGTACGTTTAGTGATTTTTGCGTGTTTATTTTAATTAAACTTTTTGAAATAATTGAACAAGAATGAATCCTATATCGCTATCCTCATTTAATGCATTTTGACGGAAACCTTTTCATGCACAGAGAAGTACACTCCATTACTTCTTTGATATCTATCTCGAAGTAATTAGTTATGAAGTTGGTAGGTGGTAGAGCCAAGCTGAGACTATTACTGGTTTCAGCATGAATAAGTCGGCTCGACTGGGACAGTACCACCCTCTCACAGAAAAACGACGTGAAGTAACAGTGATTGCGTTGTTGCGTTTCGCTCGGTCAGTGAGAGCGCCGGAGACCAACTACCCTCCCCTTCCTTCTTCCCTTCCTCTCTCGCTCCACCTCCTCAACAAAGGCTGGCAACGCACTTGCGACTCCCCTGGTGTTGCAAGTGTCTATGGACGGTGGTGATCACTTAACTTCAGGTGACCCATTTCTTCGTTTGCCTCTGATGATATAAAAAAATGAATCTTTGTTTGACAAATATCACTAGATGGCGTTGTTATGTAATTTTATATTAATCGTTGTTTTTCGACTAATTACGTTATGTCGACTAGACTAACTACCACTAATGACTAATTACTCCCATTTTTTTAGATTTTCATTTTTCGCCTTTCATGGTTCATGGTTGGATCTATTAAACTGCATTTGATTTACCATTAGGTATAGTGTCGTCACGTTGTCTCGCCATAAAACAAACAAATCATAGTTTAGGACAAAATATTTGTGAAGTATAGTAGTACGGTGAAGCTGTTAAGACCTTGCTAGGTCAATAGCGTAAACAGTTCGAAAAAAAAATTAGGTACAAATTACCTGAGATTGTTTTAGTTGTACAAGCCTCTTTTCAGGCGAAATGTCTTTCTTGTGTCTCATTAATAGGTATAAACGACCTATTTCAGGACAAGTCCATAGCAACCGCTCGACGAGAACCTGAAATCAATTGATAGTAATCATTTCTTTAACTTACTGACTTCGTACGGGTAATGGGAGCAAATCTTCACTTTAGACTGAACAACGTTAACCTATCAATTATGTCAATATATTTGTAAATCTTCCTAGTCTTGTCTCGTTAATTTTTTTATGTAAAACACCTATAGGCGGAGGGTAAAACTGATAGTTGGTGTGGCGACGCAAAACACGAACATTGCACTATTAACGAAACACCCAAAAACATTTGCAACCCTATCTTGTAGGCCACTTGTTCTACTACTGTTACGTGTCACGCTCCGACGACATAGCGCCCTTTGATAAATGCCGTCAAAACCACCGCGCCAGCGCCTAGTTGAATTATCGTATTTAATAAAAATGAATATTTATGTAATGAAATAAATAAACAGTCATTATTTTATGGAACAAATTTGTAATGTTTTATCTTTTCATTACGACATATCTGATTCCTGTCGTAATCTGCTCTTTTATGCATATAACTTATATAAAACAATTTAGATGTTTTACGTCTGCGAGGCATCCCGTGACGGCTCAATTTTTCATGCGTTGATTTTTAAATACAATTAATCACTTTTCCATATAATTTTGAAATAGTTTCTTTAAAAATAAAAAAAAGCAAAAAAATAAATTATCCGACTTCAATATCAATTAAAAACCCATAAGGCACTAAAAAGCGGAAAATAAATCGTGTAATAAATTAACCAAATTAAATAATACGTATGAATGTCGGTGCCAACCGAAAATCATATAATCTACATAGGTACAAAATTTAAGTCCACTCTCACGTCTCGCGAAGTATATATGTATAATATAATATACTTTTCTACCTTTTTTTTAATGTCATATAGGAAACAAACGAACATGCGGGTCACCTGTTGTTAAGCGATCACCGCCGTCCATAGACACTAGCAACACCAGAGGAGTCGCAAGTGCGTTGTCAGCCTGTGTTTGTGGGAATGGAGAGAAAGGGGTAGAGGAAGGAAGAGGAGAAGGGAGGGGAGGGGAGATGGGTCTCCAGCGCTCTCACTGACCGAACGAAACGCAACAATGTAAGCACTGTTACTTCACGTCGATTTTCTGTGAGAGGGTGGTGCTACCCCAGACGAGCCGACCCATTCAGGCTGAAACCAATAATAGCTTCAGCGTGGCTCTACCACTACAAAACTACTACCTGGAACAAATTTAAAATTTCGGTTGGCTCCGTCTTCCAATACATCTCTAGGTAGCGCACATATTCATACGTTCCATTTTTTAGTGTACATAAATATATTTATGGTTTCGATAAATATTTTTTTATTTTTTTATTTTGTTTTAGTCTGCAGACTCTTGGTCCGCACCTTTTTTTTGCTTATATGTAGTTTTTTTTTTAACGTAAAAATCGTATCCGTGAGCATATGTATATATACATTATTATTATTAGTAGTTTATTAAATATTCACTGTTTAATTATTATTAACTTTTTTTTTGTTTTAATGACGTTATTGTTTTTATAGCGCTTGCATTTCCATTCTTTATGGCCATTTTTAGGTTGTAATCCACAATATCCCGTGCCGGAGCGTCCACGGCCCGACGAATGAACCTACTTATCGCGTCGTCAGTCACGTCGGTATAGTAGACACAGGTGTCGGTGTGCCTAGATATTGCCACTATAGCATGTGAAACGCTATCGTGGATTTGTACCCTTCTGCTCTTTGTTTGCAGGATCACCACCGATTTGAAGGTCAGTCCCTGGGATTCATGGACTGTCAGAACGCGCGATCCTTCCCCTACCCCGTAGCCCTTTTTAATCAGGGCTTTTTTCTCCTCCTGTGTGTGTACCAGGAAGAGAGTATCGGGAGTGTTTGAGGGTATTCGTTCGCCCTGATAGCCCCTGACGCTCAGAGATCTTACTATCGGTTTCGGTGAATATATACCGTCGTATACTTGACTCAGTGCATAGGCTACATCCATCGGGTTCCTGTAAGCATCCTAATAAATATATTAAAAATTTTTTTTTAAATTAAAATTGGGGTAGACTTTGTTATCGATATAGAAGCCAAAAGTAATCTTTTTACATCTTTGTCTGTTTGTCCCCGTGAACACGTATCATTTTGAAAGTACCTAACCAATTTTGACGAAACTTGGCATAGCTATAACTAATATCACAAGGTTACATCTAGGATGCTTTTTGTCCCAAAAAAACGCAAGGGGTTCTCTAGGATAACAGACGAAATACAAAAAATTGTCTTCAATGAAATTCTTGACGGATTTTGCTAATTTTTTTTTATGATATGTATACCACACAGATTGGCTAAGATGTAAGCTATAATTTCATCTCCCTAGGTTACCTCAAAAGTAACAAAAAAAAATAATACGTTGGGTTCCGAACCGTCGTCCCCTTTGTTGATCAGTACAGAGTCCAGCACACTAACTGAGCTACGGTTACATGATGTTTGATTGCGTAATTATCAACCACATTCGAAATGTCGACAAAGTTGATAAATATGTGTAAACGAAACTGTACCTAATATGTAACGGTTTTAGGCTTATTATAACAAATATTTCTCACATAACAACTGGATATGAGTTTAAGTGCCTGGATAATTTGGATTCACAATTGAAAAAAGTAGATGTCGCTGCAATTTGGGTTATTAAGAGTTTTCGTTTTGAAACCGGTAATAATCACTTTGGTGCAGACGAAGTTGCACGGGTCAGCTAGTTTTTTTTACATAGATGATCACGTTCTGCAGAAACAAGTGACTTTAATTGAAAATCTATATTAAGCTATATTTTTTTCTCGCATACGAATTGTTTGGATCTTTCTTTATTTTTACAGTAATTTGGTAAAAGTCGTGGTGATCTAGTGACTTGACCGTTGGAATATTATCCGCAGGATTGGATCCCGACATGTATTACCGAATTTTTCGGAATTCACGTACATTTACTAATTGAAATTGGTAACAGTATCGGCTGACGGTGAAAGAAAACATCGTGAATAACCTGAACCTGAGAAATGTTCTTGTAGTACTACTGTATGTTGGAAAAATATTAAACTGTAGATATCTAGGAGTTAGAAATCGTCAATACATCGTCTGACGTGGTGATTACGCCCATAGCTTCCTTCGGGAAGAGGTCTAAGGCCTTCTTAAAGGCTGATGCTGATGATTTTATAATAAACAAGTGGTAATTATTGATTTAAGAGTAGTTTAAAACCTTTCCCATGAATCCTGTGGCACCAGTTATGAATATGCATTTTCCAGCATAAAACTGTGGTATTTCTGGCTCTCTAGCGTACGGAGAGACCGGTCGAGGCACCATTTTTGTATCAATCTGTAACAAATACATCTTTATATATATAGTTCTACTGTCCGTGTGTATGTGACTTAACTCCTCCTAAACGGCTAGACAGATTTTGATTTAAAAAAATTGAGTGTTCAGGTGGATTTAAGGAACGTTTAGATTCACAATTCGACTCGGTAGGTGGCGCTGTGGTTGAATTGTAGAATATTTCTATTATCAAGGCATGACAATGTCCGCATTTTTTTTTCGAACTGACTACGCTATTGGCCTTGCAAGGGCTTGACAGCTTCACCGGTGTCCAATGTCCGCTATGTCCACTAGTACACTTATAGAAAGCTGGTTATTTCGATTTGTGGAGAAGCCCAAAGTTCTAGTAATAAAGTACTGGGCCTCCAAAGAAAGGGGAAAAAACGATTCTTTCAAATTACAGATCTTTTTGATTGACCGCAGTTCTCTTGTATCATATACTAGATTCTGCCGGCGACTTCGCCTGCGTGCAATAGTTACTTTGGGCTAAGGCTAACACGCAGCGCAAACTCTCAAAAGAAAAAAAACGATGTAGAAACACTCTTCATTGGTGCTCCGCTCTTATTGGTCTTAGCATGTTGATAGCCTTTTGTATAGCCTTCTTCGCTAAATGACCTATTTATAATTATAATCAACACTTTAAAAGTAGCACGGTTTGTCAAGATGCAAAAACCGCACGCGTAAGGCTAATGATTCACGAGGTGGTTTTTACCCACGTCCGCTGCGGTGGTGGAACTGGGAACATATTTCTAAACCCACGAGAACGGTTCTTTCCGCTGTTACGCAGCCGTCGTGGTTGAGATTATCGCCCGCAAATGTAATCACAAGACGGGTGGTTCCATTTCATTGGGCCGTGGATGATCGCCAACCGAACGCAGACCTAAGCCAAGAACTTTTGAAGCAGTTTTTACCCACATCCGCTATGATTACGGTTCCGCAGCTTCTTCACATATGTAAAAATTTAAAGAACCTCTCACGACGCGTTTTACGCCAAAATGTATCGCAGAGATAACCGATGTTATTACAAAAAAGTTGAATACATATTGAATACTTACTTTAAAAAGATTTCGTACTAAATGCACTGTGCTCGCTCGAGGCAAGTTTGCGTTATCCTTTTTCGCAAGTCTAACCTAACCTAAACAAAGCGAGACAAAAGAGCAAGATGGCGAACATTTAGCGAGCGTGGTGCATTTAAAACGTAACCTTTTTAAAGCAAGTATTCTTTTTTTTTCTATCTGACTACGCTATTGACCTAGCAAGGTCTTAACAGCTCCACCGAACTACTAAGGCGAGCGCTTAAGGCACTCAGCCGATTTTATTTGGGCAACTAGCTAAAGGGTGCATGGCACACCTCGGCTTGGCTGTTGCCTGTTACATGCAAACTCGCGCCCTATCTTAGCTAACCTAGTTAACTATTCATATAAGTTTGTGTTGTTGAGACGCATATGTGTACCAAGCATACATGCCTCAACAACCCCTCCCTGTATTTTTTATTGGAAAATTAGAGTTTTTTCAGTTCGATAAGGGAAAAAAATAAAACCCTTCCACTTCCATGTGTAAGCGTGTTGAGGCGTGCACGTATGTGGGGGTGATCGTGTAGTGTTGTAGCAGTGATGTAAATTTTTGTGTCACTGTATCGCGCAAGTAACGCACTTAAGGGCTCCCTGCCGAGGGATCGAACCTAGACTTGAGCCGCTACCGAGGGAGGCCTAATCTGGTAGCAAGTATTCAATACGTGTTTATCTTTTTTGCAATAACACCGATAAGAGAGCAAAATGGACATCTTGTAATGTCTTCTATCGTTATAAGAATTTGTACTATTTTTTTATTCATTCGCCAAAATGACTGGACTGTACCTGATGAAAAGTACAGTACATAAATATTGGCTACTGTAAGGGTTAGACAGCAACGGCAGTCGTCGCTATCATGCCGACCTGGAAAAGTGCCTCTTCACGCCTCGTTTGAATCGTTACAAATTACTTAGGTGTCAAGAATTAAGTAATATGAACTTAAGTTAAAAATTAATAAATAATTATATCAGTTTCTTTACAATAACTACATTTTCTATATATTCTCTTCTTCCTCTCTTTCTCAACCGATTTTCTTTATTGTTTTTTTTTTTTGTTCAGTAGATACTGACGAGTTCAAGTGTTTAAATAAAAAAAATTAAAGAACTAACTCGTTTTATTAACACAAGTGTGAAATTAATAAAATTTGGTTAAAATTCTTTAAAATTATAAAGCCCTATATTATAATTATCATTAAAAAATCTCCAATAATAAATAATCAATTTTTTTATATTCTGTAGACTCTTGGACTTTTCTTATTTCGTGGTTTTTTAAATGTGTATGTCAAAAATCGAATCAGTGATTAACTATTGGGTGTTTTTTATATATTTATTTGTATTTACTATTTTAAGACGGATTTTTTTATGACGTGATTGCCTTTATGGCGGTTTATTTTGGTTCTTTATCAAAAAATTAAAAAAATCATTTATTAAAAAAAAAATTAACAATTACTATTACAATATTATTATTATAAGTACTTACATATTTTAATTTGAAAAGTGAAATATAAATATATAATATCACAGTCGAGAACAAAGCGACAGCACTCTGTGTCGCGTTCAACAATAAACTGATCACACATTACGACCGTCATCTTTAATACAACGATTTGCCATAAAAATACGTCACAATTCAAGGCTTTTCTCAATTAAAAAGTTGAGACAGCCATAAGGACTGCCGCCAGAAGTGAAAACTCAAAATAATGGAATAAATATTTTACCTTTTGAACCAGTAGTTCCTGAGATTACCCCCTACAACGTCACAAACTTCTTTATCTCTTTATAGTATTAGTATAGATTTCTTCTGTACGTGTATATGTCACTGAATTCCTAAAAGGCTGGACGGATTTTAATGATTTTTATAAATAATCTCCGTACCACTCACAACATAGTACCTATCACCTTTTGGTAATTTATCTATGTGATATGTTTCTATTGTAGATTATTCCACATTGTTACACTGAATATTTGGTACATTACATTAAGTTTATAACGTGTATTTGTCATACTTGATATTGGCGAAGTTGCCTACATAGAAAGAGGCAATAACGGAGAGAATTAATCAAGCCAATTTTATATATTATATTCATCCGAACAACGTGCGGGCTACCTGGCTGCCGGTAAACATTGCGTTTATTTGAGCATATCATACTTTTACAGACAAAAATATCGATTTTTAAATAATTTTAGGAGGTATTTTTTTCAGTAACTTTGAAACGTTATTAAAATGGAATTATTATTGAAAGACATTTTTGTTATTGCCAATAATGTGCTTGATGCTATTTTTTGGAAATAAAAATAAAAGTAATCTTAAACCATGTTGAAATGACAGTAATTTTATTATTATTATATTTGGATATAAATAAGTACAAATTTCATCTTTCAGACTAATTCAGTTACTTACTCAAAATTTAGACCGATTTACCTATTGCTATAAATTATATATGTATATATACATATAAAAAATAATATGTGTATAGAATAACTTAGCTATAGTTTAGTCCAGTACTGGCCGCGCGATAAAGATAGCGATAATTGTGGCAGCGCATATTTTCGACGCATATATTTAAGATGGCGCCAGTCCCAAGTCATACGTTTACGTTTATCGTTTTTTATTGTATATGGTAAAATCTTAATATCAATAATGTTTTAAAAAACGAAATTTGTTCTTTTCATTGAAACTGGTTTGAAATTAATTATTTTTATTTATAAAATATATCAGCGAGCATATGATTGTTTATAAAAAAATGTGTGTGACTGTGACAAATTCATGTTTTTAATTGAGTTTAAAAGATTCTGAAAAAAAAATGTTCCTAAACATATTTATAAATCAAAATTAATTAAATCAAAATGCGCATTAAAAATACAACGTTAACCGGCTACCAGATGTCCTAAATTCTGTCTATTAATATATTGATAATTTGTGTAGGTGGTAGAGCCACGCTGAAGCTATTACTGGTTTCAGCATGAATGGGTCGGCTCGTTCGGGCGAATACCACTCTCTCACAGAAAACCGACATGAAATAACAGTACTTGCATTGTAGTGTTTCGTTCGGTCAGTGAGAGCGCCGGAGGCCCACATACACAAAGAGAAAAGCATACCTAACACTCTTGTCAAGTGAACTCCTGCATACTCCAGATGTTTGACGCTAAGATTGTCATGACCGAGAGATTGTCATGACCGGGAGATTTCCCTTTGATCATATTTTTAATTATCTGACAAGCGCACAGGTTTTTTTTTCACTAACTACGCTATTAGCCGTACTAAGCCTTCACAGCTTCACCGGACTACTAAGACGAGCGCTTAAGGCACTCAGCCGATTTAGTTTAGGTAACATGCTCAAGAGTGCACGGCACACCTTGGCTTGGGCTGTTACCGAAGAAAAACCCGATCTGACCTATCTAAACTATTCTAAGCTAATCGTACATGTATTCATTTTTGAATTACGCAATTAAAAATTACGTGATTCAAAAACACAACATGTAAATCGGAAAGAAACAAACTAAACTACTCGATTCAGTTCGAATAAGGGAAAAAAAGTAAACCCTTCCACCAATTTGTGTAAAGGTGCATGTCTGGATATCTGTGTGTGTGTATTATCGATATGGTATGTACTGTATCGCAATAGCAGTATCTTTGTGTACACACGGGTGATCTCGACCAAAGACACTACAGAGAAAACGCGACGTATGTGCGGGTTTGAGACGTAAGGGCCCTGCCTCGTGACGCATGAGGGAGGGGTTCGTGACGTGGCCGGCCACGTGAAAAGACAAGATCGAATTTACAGATTAGATGAACGGCGCCGACGCTAGTATCTAAAAATAGAAATATAAATTAATAATAGAAATAACACGCGAGTTTACTCTATCTTATATTGAGAGAAAATATTATTTCGAGATGGCGGAGCGCGTGAGCTGTTGAATGGTAGCCGCGATGGCGGGTAACTTCGTGATCGCACGAATAGGGCCCTGTTTTGGATCATTTGCTACTTCATCGTACGCGGATATCTCCGAAATCTCGTGAAAAACTAAGAGCTGGGTTGACCAGTCCATGCCGCATAATTTGAACGAGAGGGCAGGGTTGACCTGTGAAGGCTTGAGGAGTAGGCTGGGACGCGATCTTGGGGGCCCACGAGGCCTGAGGGGCCCGTGCGGGGCGGAGGGGCGCGCTAGGCGCGGGTGCAGGCGCTGTCGGTGCACGAGATGTGCTCGGCAAGTTAGGAAAGGCCTCTCTAGAATTGAGAGGCGAAGGTCGGGGACGGGTTGACGCCGCAGGCGCCTTAGACGGCGAGACCTGTCTAGCGTAGCGGGGTTGTTTTGTACGCGAGGCGCGGGGACACCCGCGATAATTCGCGGTATGGCCCACGCCGCAGCACAAGACAACTCGGAGGATCGGGCGAGTCTTTTGAGCGAGAACACTCCTTAGTGGAGTGGTCGCCGAGGCACTTAACACACTTGGGTTTCAGGAGACAGTTAAGTGCGGAGTGTCTGTACACCTGGCACCTGTGACACTGCGAGGGTACGGACGTTTTACGCGGCGGCTCTACGGTGACGCCGGAGAGGCCACAGAAGATCGAAGGATTTAATATGGTTTTACCCTCCACGGTGCGATCGAGAATAACCAACACGATGTCATAGGGCATTCTAGTGCGCGGGGAGCGCATACGGTGCACCTCTTTGACAGGGAACTTCTGTTCCCTGAGGTTTTCGTAGATGTCATCGACTGGGATTTCCGAAGGAACTCTACGGATGACAACACGTAGCATACGCTCTTCTTCGAGCGCATGGTTGAAAAAGGCAAAATAATTATCGCGCAGGAATCGCGTAAGTTTGCGTTGAATGGTGGGAGTAGCTACCTTTACCTGAATACCCACGAGGGTACTCACGGCAGAGGTGAAAAGAATGTTTACTGCTTGCAGCAGACTGGTGATTTCGACCCAGGACACTCTGTCCTGGATCGTGACAGAAGGTGGAGAGCGGGGCTTCTTACCCATGACTGCGGGAGTCGCAGCTTTGGGTGAGGCTGGTCTAAGGGGTGCGAGAGTCGCCGTTGGCACTTTCGCTAGTTTTGAAGGCTTATCGCCTTCATTCTCGGAAGAGATGTTCTGGCGCTTGTTGCGCGGTCGTCGACGCCGCGTGACTTCGGTGAAGCCTTCATCAGTGGGGGGAACTTGCTCCATATCGGAGTCTGAGCCGGATGTATCGTCGCTAGAGGAGTGACGAATCGTCAACTCAAAGTTGTTGCGATCGCACAGGTTTCTCACCTTGACGAACAGCAACTTTATTAATTTCAGGAATTGTTTCTAACGGTGGTTCTATCATAAAATTATTCTTAAATAATTCTACAATGTTTTTTGGGTCACTAATACCCTCTGTATTCATAAGTTGACCAAGTTTTGGATTTAATTTATATGTAGATTTCCAAAACTGCTTAAAATCTTTATTCGCATGATGAGACGCTAATATCTCCATTTTAATCGGGTCTGTACGAGCCAGACACCATTTCAATTTAGATTTAAATATTTGTCTAGTTTGACACAACTTATCGTAAACTTTGTGAGCCTCGGTTTACCATGTAATACCCACGTTTCATAGAATAACTTGGCCACTCTGTGACCATCGCGAACATATTTATTCCATCCTACTACTACTTTATTTTTCTTATTAATGCTAGTTTTACAGGACATGACAGCAGCCTCACTTAGCACCTTAACAATATTATTATACATATTATCTAAGATTAATCTATGTTCGATATTATTACACGTAGCATTACAACATTTATACATTTCTACAGGCAAGTGCATATTTCTAAAATGTTCATTACATAAGTTAGAGTATTTTTCTATTTGTTCGGAACGTCGGGAACCCCACAGTATTTTATTTTTAAGAGCATTACACAGTATTTTTGGTCTAACAATAAATAAGTCCGGTACAACTTCCAACGGATAATGATCGGACCAGTATACATTGTAAAGGATGTTAATATTGGTAATAGCTTGGAATGCCGCTTTTGTCGTTAAGCAATGATCGAGCCATCGCCTACAACCATGTGCATCGCTAACACTGTAAGTATAAGAAAATATACAACAAAGTATTAGAGTTCAAATCCATATCTATTTTCTTGAAATAGGCACATTGCCACGTTTGTTCTTCACAGAACTGTAGTAATTCTTCACTAAATAATGTATGTGGTTGTGAATTAAAATCACCCAATATAAAATCTGCTTTTACGCCGGAACTGTCAATGATTGCACTTACTTTTGCTAGGATCTCCGTAAATTCGACCAGATTGACATCTTTGTCAACAGGCATATATACACTAATAACTAATATCGAGCGGTGAATAGTTACTACTTTAACTGCAGTTATTCGCGGACTGTCACAATTTAATACAGAATCTGATGTAAACGCCGTCGTATGGACGCAATATTCCTGTTGATGAATCTACGGCAGATGTGCCAGTATATGAAAACTTATTATCAATGAATGACAAATATTGAATTTCATGTGGCATTAACCATGTTTCTTGAAGTGCTGCGATGTCTGCCGACGTACATTTATTCCTTATGCACTCTCAAAGATCTTTTAACATTTTTACAGTTAAATGCTACGAGTTTACACGGATATTGCATGATTTGTGGTTTCATTTGAATTCATCTCTTGTATAAATCCCGCTTTGCTTTTATATCTATCTTACCGGTAGAACCTTTCCTTTTAGAGTAGACGATGAACTGTCTCTCCCCATCCGATATAATCAGGTTTGCCACAAGGCTCAATACTCGCGCCCACGCTCTTCAATTTGTTCATCAGAGACCTACCTGAGCTCCCGGGAGTTGAGGTAGGTTGCTACGCTGATGATACAGTTATCTATGCTTCTGGCTGGCGGCTGGATTGGCTCAGGAAATGCATTGGAAAAGCCATTTGCACACTCGGTGATTGGTTTCTTCGATGGCGTATAGAAGTAAATCCCGAAAAAAGCGTCGCGATAATTTTCGATCCGAAGAAACGCGCTAATAAGCTAACGCCCATCAGGCTATACGAAACCGAGATACTTTGGGCCGACGAGGTGAAATATCTCGGCGTCACTTTAGATAAACACTTAAATTTCGATTCACACACAGATAGAGTGCGAAACAAAGCCGCTATGGTCTTGGGTCGTCTCCATCATTTGCTTTGTCATAAGAGTAAAATGTTGGTGCTGTAAAATAAATGCATTTGTTTACTCAGACCACTGTGATAAATGTATGCTGTTAAAGTGTCTCAAATATACAGTGAAATTTGTTATAACCCATGGTTTGATATAGTGAACTAATTCATAAAAGTGCAATACATGTTTACATCAACATAAAATAAAGTAAATCAGTGAGTAATTAACTGTTACATATTTGGATATACACTGGGATGTTTGAAACATCTACAGGGTTAAAAATTCAAAGTTATTGACACTAGTCGCTTGGTCTAGCGGTATTCAACATCGTTGTTTTTAAAGACAATCAAATGACGAAGTGAACGTTCAAACCCCCCCGCTCGGCTTTGTTCTTTGTCCAAATTTTCTGCTAAGTATTCGTAAAATTGTTAAAAATTATACCCCGTACGTAATTGCAGTAAATACACAAGGCTCTGTAATTAATCCTTTCGGTTCGAAAAATGCCACCAAAACACTGAAACCTGACATTTGTGCTAAATGTAATAAAAATATTAAAGGAACAGAATTCATAACATGTTGTATTATATGTAATCGTTTTTTTGATATCGAATGTGTCAACATAACATCAAAACGTTTTTATATATATTCTGACGCCGAGCGAAAGAGAAACTGGAAATGTCCTGATTGCTGTTCTAACAGTAACACATCTACCCTCAACAGTACTAAGAAAAATACACCCGTTTCCAAACAAACCCGCTTAGCTGCTGACTCAAATAGTTCGCCAGCTATAAATAATGTAACAATAAGGCGCAAAGGAGAGAGGGTAGGCTGTTGCCACTATCAACAACGGCTCCGTATTCTCTTACGAAATTAAATATAATAAAACGTGAAACTAAAGTCAAGTTGTAGCTAAAAAGCTGAATAAGCATTAAAATAATAAGGTCAAGTGAAGACGACAAGAACAGACCACTAATCAGTGCACAAACAGTGAAAAAACTTTGTTGAGATAATTTTTAACCTCAGTGGTGATTTCAGTAATTATTTGTGTGACGTTATACACTATAAGAGTATTTAGTGACAGTGAAAATATAAACATAAGCTCTAAAGCTTTTTGATTGCCATTCAAAAAACTAAAAATAAAATAAAGACTTTAAATTCAACTGCTATAATATAAGAAAAACGTCGAAGTCATCGTCTACCTTCGCCATTTAACGAGTAATAACAATACTACTTGTTTATATATTAGATAAAACCATTATCACATACTACCGCCATCTACTAGAGTTTTCCTGTACTGTTTTGCTCTTAACTGCTAAACAGATCAATTAAAAAACGAAGTTCTAAACTAGTACTAAAATATAATATACCAATAATATATTATGACAATGGAAGAGATAATGGCTACACTCCGTTCAATTCAAAAAGAAATTGATATACAGAAAATACTTATCAATAAAAATGGTGAAGACATGGCTGAGAAAATTATAATAAATATAAATAACATTTTAGATGAAAAATTAAAAACCTTAGAAAAAAGTCATGAAAACATCAAGGCTAGGGTTGAACACCAAGAGAAAAGAATATATTATTTAGAGAAACAATCAAGACAACGCAACTTAATATTCTTTGGTCTGGAGGAACATGAAAGATCCTATGTCGATATAGAAAATAACATAATAGACTTTGTGCATAAACACTTCCCCATAAAAATAGATCGTAGAGATATACAAGCCATCAGAAGAATTGGGAAGAAGACTAACAAAGCAAGACCTGTTGTCATAACGGTTTCAACACTTGGCATGAAAATAAATTTTCTAAAACATAAAGGAGTTTTAAAAGATACGGCGTATTATATAAAACAAGATTATCCACAAGCAGTTTTACAAATGAGAAGAGAACTACAGGACCAAGTAAAAGCGGAAAGAGCAAAAGGAAATACAGCCATTATCAAATATGACAAACTTGTTCTACTAAAAAGCCCATCGAATAATAAAAAAAGAAATCTGTCAAAATCTCCGGAGAACAAAAATACAATCGGCCACGCTGAACTGAAACACCAAGTAAATAAAAAAAATAAAACCCTAGCTACACATACAGTACATAGGTCATCAAGTTTTTTTTTCAGAAGGTGTAGTAAAACCAGGAATGATGAATTTCTTAATAAACAAAAATGATATCAAGACAAACACACAAAGCAATATCACGAACACATAGCAACGATCACGCCAGCCCCTCTCTACATCTACATCTTCCAAGCCGGCTGGTCACCGTGGAAGATTAAGACCAAAACCCCCCCAGAAGAGATAATAAAACAAATTGCAATAAAATAGTCACCAGAATACTCTATACATAGTATCATACAATGTTAAAACTTTATCAACACATTCACGTCTAATGGAATTAACAGAGTGCTTGAAAAATATAAACTTTGATATTATAGGTCTCTCGGAAATAAGAAAACTTGGTAACACAATTGAAGAGCATGATGAGTTTATTCTCTATTACATTGACAAACACCTGGATTATACGGGGTAGGTTTTATTGTTAAAAAATATCTGAAAAGATTTATTACAGGCTTTACAGGTCTATCAGAAAGAGTGGCGCTATTAAGGATGAATATCAATAGTTTTGAATTAAATATTATTCAAGTTTATGCTCCAACGGAGGCTTCTGACGACGAGGAATTGGAATTGTTCTATAGTACTATTGACAAAGCTATACAACTCTCGAAAAATAACATCATAGTCATGGGCGACTTTAACGCCAAAATAGGACAAACCAGTCCCAATGAAAACGTCACAGGTAACTAAGGCTATGGGGACAGAAACAGTAGAGGCAGTAGACTTATCAATTTTGCGTATGAGAATAATTTTGCTATTATGAACACCTTTTTCAAAAAAAACAACAAACAAAGGTGGACTTGGAGATCACCCAACGGTAGAATAAAGAACGAAATAGATTATATTCTAACAAACTTAAACAGAAACATTTACGGTATAGAGGTTTTAAACGTCACTTATCCTTCGGATTATAGGCCAGTGAGAGCATTATTAAATATTCTTGCCAAAACAAAGAGTCGTAAAATGTTCGGACAGTGCCCCAGATCCCAGTTAAAAAACGAAGAAGAAATACAAACATACAAACAAGCACTAAATAGCTACTTAATAAACATGCTAGAGAACTGGAGAGATGAGTACACCATTCAGAATCGCTATGACGATATAACAAACGCAATAAACACCAGCTTGAAAAAAGCTCACGAGTCTTCACATAATAATAAATTCAAGAAAAAACCAAGTATTATCAACACGGACAAAAACGTTAATCTGCAGGAGACAAGAATTACAAAAAACAAAGCCGAAATCAAAAACAATGAAAAATGAACTAAAAGCACTCTACAAACTTATCAGTAAATGTATCTATTTAGACTACAAGGCGCACCGTACAAGAACCATTGAAAAATATCTTAATACTACAAATAGTGTTAAGAAAGCATACAAGGAACTGAGAACACATAAACTATGGATCGAAGGGTTGAGAGACAAAACAAAAAATACTCAAAACAGAACAGAAATACTGATAATAGCAACAGAATTCTACAAGAAACTATACAGTGCACCAAATCAATATGCATATGAATTACCAGACACTAATATAGTAGACACGAGCGAAGTAATCGACGAATCCGAAGTGACTCAAAAGATTAAATCACTAAAAATGGACAAAAGTCCAGGCCCCGACATGATCACAAATGAAGTCATAAAGATTGGATGCGAGTTTCTAGCAAAACCGCTAACTCGACATTTTAACTTGATACTGAACAGCTCATATACTCCTCGTCAATGGTCAGAATCAGATATCATCTTGCTCTACAAAAAAGGAGACTCAAATAACATAAGTAACTACAGACCTATAAGCCTATTACCTTCATTATATAAATTGTTCTCCTCAATAATAGAGAAAAAAATAAGAAAGAGCACAGATAAATACCAACCTATTGAACAGGCAGGCTTTAGAAGAGGTTTTTCAACAGTGGACCACATACACTCGCTAGAAATGCTGATAGAAAAATACCAAGAGTTCAAGAAACCACTCTACATTGCCTTCATTTTGCATTTGATTCTCTGTTCCACTCGTCGATATGGGAAACTCTACTATCTCAAGAAGTGCCACTAGATTACATAAAAACCCTAAAAAACATCTACGACAACAGTACTAGTAGAGTGAAGCTGGAAACTACAGGACCCCCCATACAAATAAGAAGAGGCGTACGGCAGGGAGACCCACTCTCGCCTACTATCTTCATAGAGTCTTCATAGAGTCCATTTTTGACAAGCTAAACTGGGCAAAATTTGGCATAAATATAAATGGAAGTTACTTGAGTCACTTGAGATTTGCCGACGACATAGTCCTGCTATCAGAAAATGCAAATCAATTACAAGTAATGATAAATAGTCTTCATGAGCAAAGTCGAAAAGTGGGCTTGGAAATAAATCTAACAAAAACTAATATCATGACAAACTATATCGCAAAACCTATATATCTTGAAAATTATTCATCTTTAACATATGTTGATGCCTACATTTACCTGGGAAAGCAAGTTTCTTTCAATCAACTAAATAATGAATTAGAAGTAGAAAGAAGAGTTAACATCACTTGGAAAAAGTTCTGGAGCCTTAAAGAAATACTCAAAAGCGACATGAGCATAGTTATAAAAACGAAAGTCATGAATACCTGCCAACTTCCCTCATTAACATACGCTTGCCAAAGTTGGAAATTTACTAGAAAAACAAAAAATAAAATCACATCTTGCCAAAGAAGTATGGAAAGAAGCATTCTAAAAATCAAGAAAATCCAAAAGATCCGCCATACTCTTATAAGAAAGAAAACAAAAGCCATTGATGCTCTCAGCTACTCGCAAAAACTAAAATGGCGATGGGCTGGACACATAGCGAGGCTCAACGACAACCGTTGGACCAAAAATACTACATTATGGGCAGGTCCACCAGGACAGAGAAAAAGAGGAAGACCCTATGCACGATGGGCAGACGACATAACAAGAGTAGCAGGTATTCAATGGCTGCTAGTAGCACAAAACAGAGAACACTGGGCATCTCTGGAGGAGGCCTTTACCTTTCATTAGAGAGGGTTCTTGCTATTGTTTTTTTTAAATTAATATTTTTACAAATGTACCATATTTAGTAAGTTTCAAATGTTTAAAAAAAAAATCTATACACACATTGTACTGAAAGAAGGTCAAGAAATAAAAGGCTTTTTTATTTTTATTTTATTTATTTAAGGCGCAAAGATAAGGACAACAGTGCAGTATCTTCACCAGTTTATATGGCTAATTCATACACCAATATGGAATCGTAAGATGTGCTTAATGGAGATGAGCAGGATTTTTTAACGGTACAAAATTTTAAGAAAATTATTAAAAATGAGTTGGCAGGTTTTATGTTTCAAAATGAATCAATTGTCAATCAGCTAAGAGCGATCGACGACAAAATTAACAGTTTTCTAGAAGCTGTTGCGTTCTTTAATGAAAAATTTGAAAGCATAAAATCACAGTTTGAGGAGACTATACCATCTTTATCGAAAGATAATATCGATCTAAAAACCCAAGTAAAGGATCTCTCCACTAGGCTCAGTCTAGTTGAACAGAATATGCGCGAAGCGAACATTGAAATAAATGGAATTCCCGAATCTCGATCTGAAAACTTGCTCAATACAGTCTTGCAGATTACAAAAGTAATTGAAAGTCCAATTGATTGTGGTGATATACTCCATGTTACCAGGATTGGTAAGAGAAATCGGGAAAGTAATGCTCCAAGATGTATAAAAGTCCTCGTATTCGCGACACTTTATTATCCTCAGTCAATAAATATAACAAAAGTAGTCCACTACATAAGCAGAGCACACAAATTCTAGGAATTGCGGGAACTCGTACTCCGGTATTTGTATCAACTATTGTATCAACATTGTTAGAATATTTGACTCCCTCTAATAAGATATTACTTGCTGCTACCCGTAAAAAAGCTAAAGAGCGAAATTACAAATTTGTTTGGGTACGAAATGGACGAATTTATGCCAGAAAAGACGAGACAAGTCAGGCTAAACCAATACAAAGTGAGGAAGGTTTGAAACTTCTTCAGTAAACCCTATTTTTATTTAGTCTTAGTTTTTATTTATTTGTTGTATTCCTGTACTACCGTAATTGTTTGTTCTTAACTCTAATTATTAGGGATAATAGTCAGATTAATGATGAACTTGAATCCTTAGCAATATCTCAATCATTTGTATGTGCGCCTGAACGTTGTATTAATTACTTAAACAGAATAAAAAATGGCTTAATTATATTTCATGTCAATATTAGAAGTATTAAATGCAATTTTGATAATCTTCTTATACTGTTAGCTAGGTTGAATGTTGCCCCACATGTTATAATTTCGACTGAATGCTGGTTGAGCAAGTCTCCACACATTCCTTTACTATCTGGATATACTGAATGGCATACTTGTTACAACAATCAAAATGATGGAGTAGTTACTTACTTGAGAAATAATCATGACTGCACAGTGGAAGAACAAATCCTTGATGATGCAAACTGTCATGTTATCAAATTCTCCAATGACACCGCTATACTTGCTATATATCGGTCTCCTTCCAATAAAAATCTTTCAAATTTCTTTAATAGTCTAGACAGATGCCTAACATCATTAAGTACTTTCAAGCACATTGCACTTATTGGAGATTTAAACATAAATATTACTAATAAAAGAAAAGATTCTAACTCAGAAACTTATCTAAATTTATTGGCTTCTCATGCCATGTTACCTGCTCATATATTTCCTACAAGAAATGAGAATTGCCTTGATCATGTCATTCTTAAAACTAAAAATGAGGCAATAACACTTGTGTTAAATTCTCTTATTACAGATCATGCACCATTTCTCCTGTGCTTCAATTTAAACCCTAAAATTAAATTTCCTAAGTGCGTGATGACTCGAACAGATGAAACTACAGTTGTAACGGTTCTTGAGAAAACTGACTTTACTCCAGTCCTTTGTTGTCAAAACCCGAACTTAGCTGCTGAATTACTTGTTGACATTGTTTCGACTATAGTAAGAGATAATACCAATATGATCTCGATACAAAGAATCATTAAGCCTTGGATTACGCCTGGTCTTCTGCGCTGTATTAGAAATCGAGATAAACTTCAACTCCAGGTTAATTGGAAGGGATTTGTCCTTTCCGACCGTAGTTAAGGCTATGGTCTGGGACGAGGCAGTGTGGGGAGCTGTCGCCTCATATTGTGACTTAATTATGTTGCAAAAAGAAGAGGCAGAGCGAGCCAGGGAAACAGATGCCAGGTACAGAACAGGTATCCTCTGGATGCTTACCTACTCGGTGGGTAAGCAAGTCCAGGGATTGGAGGGCGTAGGGGCTTGTGGTAGGTAAGGTAGGGTTAGGTTCGTAGGGTATGGAGGGGGGGGGGTTGTATAGGTTAGCGTAGGCCGGAGGGGACCTCGGGGTGGCTCAGACGGAGGAGGAGTAAACCTCGGTAAAAAATCATCACGGGGTGGCGGCGGAGCGGGTTGCCTCTCCGCTGCCAGCCGAACTCAGGGGGAAAGGGTCGGGGGGCCTGGACTCCCATTGCACGGGTTCTGGGAGGTTGGGAAGCAGCTTAAAACCGGGTTGCCTCAGCTGGATGCGGCGTGGGAAACGCCTGCCGACGGGGGTGTTGCGGAGCTTGCTCACACAACCCCGGGACACCCCCATAGTGCGGCGTAGGTTGTCGTGGAGTTTTATCCGGTTCGAGTCGCCGTAAGGCCCCACCCCTGCGTGACTAACACGTAGGTGGTGGGCGGCTCAAGTCGGGCATCCCCCGGAAGCTTGCCAGTCCATGAGGATTTTCTCTCCACGTTAAAAAAAAAAAAAGATTAGTACAGATAGGTCGCGATTTTCGCACAAAGGAGGCGACAGACCAAGCCGAGGTGTGCCGTGCACCTTTGAGTTAGTCGCCCAAACATCCCAAATCGGCTGAGTGCTTTCAGCGCTCGCCTCAATAGTTCGGTGAAGCTGCAAAGACCTTTCCAGGTTAACAGCGTTTTCATTTCGAAAAAAAAGCTATCTAAATAAAATAAAAATCTAAAATTTATTTTTTTCTAAAATTATTCTATTCTAAAATATTTCTAAAATTTATTTATTTAGCTATCTAAAATTTATGAAACACCTAGAAGAGATCCCATCTGGCTACAGCTGCTCAACAAGAAACACATGAACTTTATGTTTAGGAACCAACAATTTGTAGCTGTGATATCCTTTATCTTGTTTCATATTTATTTTTTCTAATGTAACTTCTTGTTTCGTTTTTTCATAAATGTACTTTGTTATATCTGTCTCAATAGTATCCTTGTGAACGTTTGAAATAAATAGCGGTATTTGAATATCTGCTGCTTTAAAATGATCACCCAGTACAAGCACTGCCTTTCCTTTTTTCCCTAAAAATTGATTTCTTACTCTTTTTCTCTGTACTGTTTTTCACTCTTTACTAGGTTCTTCGACCTTCCATTTTCCTTCTCGACAGACGATATCTGTCAAGGTTGTTACTTCTGTTTTATTTACTTCTAATTCACCGTGCGTAAGGGTTTTTTCAATATGGAGCGTTACCATAGGTTCACACAAAGTTTTACAAGTTGAACTCGTTTGGTTGTCACCTCTTGATGAGTGTAGTTCGGACACCACATTCAACACAAAATTATGTTGGTGAGATCTAATAGTAGGGGCGTTTTGCTTCGTATTGATATTTACTTCTGCATACCCACTTTTTGTTTTACTGGTGTCCGTTACTTTTGGACTAACAGAACAACACATATGATTTCTTTGTACGTGGGAAAGAGCACATCGATTGTCACCTACTTTTTGCTGATCAATTATCGCTACATTTTCAGTTACTAGTGTACGACTCTAATCCGTTAGCTCACTGTCATGCAAAGTATTTGCACCTCTACCGTTACATTAAGATCAAAATCGTTAAACACAATGTTGTTTTCAACTTTAAGCATTTAGATTTAAATTCTTCAAATTCTACTTTTGAAATATAGGATTTTTTTAAATTATTTATATATGTTTGCATTATGAGTACGTCTTTTAATAGGCTAGTCATGGTCAAACGTAACTGGTGGCAGTTTTTGTAAATCCTTATCTACGAACACGGGTATTATCTCTGGATCCGTGTTTTGGAATAATGAAATGATGTCCTCCAAGTCTTTTAAAAGTTTACCATCTCGTCGTCTTACGATCATTCTTTTAGTGGTAGGAAAAGCATGATATAACAAATTCTTTGATTTTTCTACGTCAGTCACTGAAGAGGCAGTACTGCAAATTCTAATGAAACTTTGCACATCCATTACATCTAATTTGTTCTGTATAAACGAAAATATTTCACTGATAACTATGTTGCACGCGCCCACTTCACAATTGAAGTCATTTTAGCTGACAAAAACTTTAAATCTATCTATATACCTTTAAACAAGCAATTCTTGTAGATTTTTATATTTGTATATATTCAGGATCTCGAAAACGGCGTCATCTATTTCCGTGAAACTTAGTATGTAGGTAGTTTCGGGGACGATAAATCGATCTAACTAGATTTTATTAATAGAAAATTTTTTTAATTGAGATTTCAGGCAATGAAGAAATATAGCTAGAATATGAAGGTGAATTTCGCCGTCGTTGTCAAAACAAAAATAGCTCAGATGGAAATTCGTTCCTTCAAAAATCCGTGTAACCCCAGTTCGAATCCGAGTGTATATATATTTTTTTTTTTTGCGAAAAAATGCTAATGTTGTGAGGCAAACCTAACAGTTTATCTTAATTTAATTTTTTTTTAAAGAACCGAGCTAGGCTCGTTCGCCCAGGTACTACATATTAATGTGTGGCTTCAAACATTAAATTTCAATAATAGAAGTTTATTTTTTTAATTTCATGGTGTTTTTGCGTATGCACCAAACAATAGAGAACCTTGACCATTTTGACCGAATTTACATAATCTGTGATTATTACACTTACATGTTAGAATGTTGGCATCGCATTTCCAAGTGCCATAGGTTAAATATGCACGTCAATGACTCCAAGTGACGTTTCTTAACGTGAATACGTCTTTAAATTTGCTACCATACATGGGCAATAAAAAATACCTAATGATAACAAAATCGGGGGATACAGTTTGACAATATAGTTTCGAATCTATTCTTTGCATCCAAAATTTAATTATACCTACCACTGAATAACTAAACGATCAAAGAATGTATTACGCTGTCAGGACAGTAGCACATCGCACGCGGTTCGGGGGAAGCGCCGCCATTTTGCCAAAATACCATTTATTCAATTTAGGCCCTGAAAAGGCACTTATGAACATAATAATTATTTGTTTAGTGGATTAATTTCCTGAGCCCGTTAAATGGAACAGTTGCCATCATAAGTAACACATGGAAACCTCGACGACTTCCTATGATTATGACATACATAAATACGAATAATTTATACAAAAAATATCGCCCGTTACGAGACGTATTCACGTATAACAAACGGCCGTGTCCATGTCACAGCTAAACCCCATTTTTTTTTCTTTTCGGCAACCAATTTTGTAGTGGATTATTACTACCATTCTCGAGGTGGTAAGAAACAAGCCAAAATCCATGCTCCGTAGTATTTTTCATCACTTTCGCTTGTGCACAATAACCAAACTATATTACGTGAAACACCACAAATATCAGTAAATATGGAATCAAATAATACAAGATTATGAATAAAATATTAAATCCATTACCTGACATTCCAAAATCCCGCCAAAACTCTCCAAGTGACGTTAAAAGCTAATAAAACCATTTTAAAATGTAGGAAACTTCGAATTTAAGAATATTACAGAAATGCCTTTCCAAAGTAATGTATACTAATATTATAAAGAGGTAACGTTTGTGAGTTTATAACGTTGTAGGGGGTTATCTCTGGATCTACTAAACGGATTTTGCAATTTCTTATACCAGTAGAAAGGCACCTTATTTGTGATTGTCTTAGGCCATATATTAACCCGAAAAATGAGAAAACTTTTTTGTGGTAGTCGAATTTGCAAAATAAGTCTGAGAAAAAACGGTCGGAACGAAAGCATTTCTTACGAACGAAGCCTTAATGATGAAAGATATATTATTGAGTTATAGCGAAAAGTTGTAGAGCTTTTTTTATATCATAGGAGGCAAAGGAACAAGTGGGTCACCTGATGTTAAGTGATCACTACCGTTCATAAACAAGTGCTCGCAAGTGCGTTGACAGCCTGTGTTGGGGGGAGGGGGGAAGAGAAGAAGGGGAAGGTGAGAAGAGGTGGGTCTCCGGCGCTCTCACTTACCGATCGAAACGCAACAATGCAAGCACTGTTACTTCACGTCGGTTTTCTGTGGGTCGGGTGGTGCTACCCCGGACGAGCCGACCCATTCATGCTGAAACCAATGATAGCTTCAGCGTGGCTCTAGCACCTGAACCAGCTTGATAATGCCTATAAAAAAATATCAGCGACACATATATCAAACTTCAAGGTTTTATTATTAGGGCGAGACAACGTCCGCCGCGCCCGCTTCTATGAAAATATCAAACACATGTAAACAGAATAGTTAAGGTACCGCCAAAATACATAGACAAGATAGTTTTTTTTTTAATAATTTTATTCCACCATGACTAAGACATGCATAATATAATTCTTTAAATTGTAAATTTCATTTACCACAACATTCATAATTTAATACAACTGACAATAATGCATAATATATTTCAATAATACTTATTAATTATTTATAATCTATATTTAAAAGATTGGTGTTCTTGTTTTCATTATATAATTACATTGCTATAACCTAAATAATATTCTATACATAAGGTGAGGTGATGTGAGAAGAGTTATGTGAAGAATATCATTATAATCCATGAAAATCAATCTATACAAATATTATAAAGAGGTAAAGTTTGTGACGTTGTGACGTTGTAGGGGGTAATCTCAGTAACTACTGAGATACTGATTTGAATAATCCTTTCAGTGTTATATAGCTCATTCATCGTGGAAGGTTATGGGCTATATATCATCACGCTAAGACCAATAGGAGCAGAGCACAGATGAAAAATGTTTCAAAATCGGGATGATTTTTCCTTTTCAGAACTGCTGCGTGCTAGTGTTAATGTATTTACAATATTCCACGCGAACGAAGTCGCGGGCAGAGGCTAGTCATTTATATAACTTATGCTACTCTCATATCTGCGAAACGAAGCTTCGTCTATTTGTCGCGCTATTTTTTTTACCTTTATTTCTGGCAATCAAGACTTACGACACGTAGTAAAGCGGACTGTATACGTCTAATGTTATTGGTTTTTATTTAAAATTGTGCAACCCAACTTAAACTGTATAAAAAAGTATATAATTATTGTTTAGAGTGACAATTGATGTGAATACCAGACTAATGTTATAGATTTTCAATACAAAACCATGAAATTTAAATAATTCAAAAGAAAACACAGTTATTTAATGTTTTTGAATTTTCACTTCTATCCGCAGTCCTTATGGCTGTCTCAAATATTTTTTTCAATTCACAAAATGTAATTCATTTTTCTCCGTAATTTCTTACTCACCCCAACTTACATTTTTTAAATCTAATACATTTAGAAATTATATTATTGGAACGAAGTTCTTTAATGCGGCTTGCGGTAGGATTTGACCAATAGAAACCGTCACGTAAGGAAAAAGCGTTATACCCTCACTAAGCAGTTTCTGTAACTCTCTCTCTGTCTCTTTAGTATGGTGTGTCTAAATACTGCTAACATGAAAATTTTAAAAACTCTTTATTTACTTCTTTCTTATAATTTTTTTTTTATTTGGTTTAAGGAACTTCGTTCGACATCGATCTTCTGACAGCGTACATTTTTTTTATCTAATAATAATTTTAATTATTTATATAAATTTATAGGTATGTCATAAACGAGTAGCGCCTCATATCGGCTGTGTTATTAAAGAATTACTCAAAATTCTTGTATACGTTCACAATTCATTTTCACTTTTTTCTCAAGTATACATAATTATTTATTTTATAAGGTACATGACACGCTTTTAATAAAAAAAAGAAATAACTCAAAAGATCAATTTTGTGGGAAAACACGTTTCAAGTTTGACCATATCTACATTTTCAACTTAAAATTATCTCAAAAATAATTGAAGCTCTAAAGTCAGTTTTAAAAGCGAAGGTTAATAGTGTAATTATATTGGTGTAGATCGTTTTAGGAAAATTAACCAGAAAGACATTTAAATAAGCATTTAAAAAATCGTAGTTGATTCACGTTTTTTTATTAAATAATTTCAATACAGACACACCAACAACATTATGCACTACAATAATCAGAGTAAAACTGAATTTACTTAAAAATTAAAAAAATAAAATGAGTGGCGTGTGGCTGTTTCATGGACACGACCATTTGTTGTACATGAATACATATCGTAACCAGCGATATTAAGTCGCAATGGCATCGAAATAACTACGCACATTTCTTGAATAATCAAGTGAACAATCAATCATTCTCTATTTTCATACCCTTAGAGTTGGAATTTTTTTCCCAAATTTATATGGGACCAACTTCAGAGTATACCCTTTCCAATAAAAAAAAAAAAACAATTTTTAAAATCGGACTATATCGTAAAAAGTTGTGCGTGATCATACATAAAAAATATATATACACGACGAATTGAGAAACTCCTCCGTTTTCGTCGGTTAATAAAATGACATAAATGTAAAATAATGCATTTTTTTCAATAGATTACCTAATTAATTATTAAAACATTGATTTTTTTTAATTTGACTTCAATTTATTAATTATTAAGTCTTCCACACGTTTTAATGAAAAAGAGAAAAACAGTTATGCATTTTCTAGTTCTGATCGTATTAAAATGGCTGTGTAATTGTACGTATTCTCCTCCCAACGTTAATTTACTTTCTGGGTTAAACTCGGAAACCGTACATTTTGAGTTATTTCTTTTTTTATTAAAGGAGCGACAAATGCCTACCACATTCTAGCACACAGGCAAACACATATATTTAATTATAAACTATACATAATTTGTATATTTTAAAAAACAGTTGACATAACATACAATAGGGATATTAAACATTAATCATCATACAAAAAGTCAACCAGAGACGGGAATCAAACCAAGTATTCTTGTCTCAATGGTAAAGTTCACTACCGTACGACGAGGTATAGGTAACGTAAGGAGGTACGGGTAAACCTCTGTTGGCGCGGCGTGGCGACGTAAATAACGAACTTTGCGCTATTGAAGAAATACATTTGCGACCATATCTGTATAGATGTAAGATTCAAATTGTTTTGTCGTTATTCTATGGCATAAATTTGCTATGCTTTATCTTTTAATTGTGCTAATTCCTGTGGTAATCTTTCTTTTATGCATATAACTTATACAAAACAATTTCGATGTTTCACATCTGCCAGGCATTCTGTGACGGCTCAATTTTTTATTTTACGCACCCAATTTTCTATTAGATTATTGTAATTGTCAAGTAGGTAACGATGTTACAGGTTTCTTGTGATTATTTCAATGAACTAGCAAAGAGGCGGCCGTCTTGTTAGAACTTTCCATGGAGTTTTTGTGGCAAGTCAGAATGCATGCTCTGTGCTATTATTTTCCATTTACTCAACTTGTGCACAATAATCGAACTACATTACGTAAAACAACACTAATATTACGAAATATAGAAACCGCTAGATGACATTAAAAGATCACGTCAAAACCTCCCTGTCAGATGTTATATCGCAATTGAACGCGCCGTTATTTACTAGATGTTTTTAATGAATTATATCGTGTCTTCTGTTTATCTCGCTTGATTGACTAAACTAATACATTATGACCTTATATAATATTAATAGCATGAATATATGATATTAATTATAAAAATAGAGTATATAAGAAAATCGTTCAGTAACTTCATTCTTACAGAATTGTAAGCAATAGGTACATAATTGGAATTAAAGAAAATGAAATTCATATCTTTGCCACTTTAAGATAATCTATACCAATATTATAAAGAGGTAAAGTTTGTGAGTTTGTGATCTTGTAGGGGGTAATCTCAGGAAATACTGGTCCGATTTGAAGATTATTTTAATGTTATATAGCTCATTTATCGAGGATGGTATGGCTATAGGCTAAGGCATCACGCTAAGACCAATAGGAACAGAGCACAAATGAAGAATGTTTAAAAATCGGGGTTTTTTCCTCTAGAGAGCTTTCGCTGCACGTTAGCATTAGCCCAAAGTATCTATTTCACGCGAACGAAGTCGCGGGCAGAGGCTAGTACTATATATGTAAATTCGTGATGTAATAACATAGTGGTGGCAACTGAACTTATATAACTTGGTCTTCTCTCAACAGAGAAAAAATTGTTTAACTCACCTGGCGCTAGTCCAAGGTCACAAACCGTGAAGACCAAAGAAAATAATCCGTCACAGCGTCGTCCTCAACACACGTACATACATATCAGTTCTATAATTTCTTTATAACATTACCATACACATATTAATTAATTAACAAATATTTTGAATATAAAAAGTCTTAACAAAATGAGTTTTTAAGCGCGCTAACTCACACAGAACTGGCAAAATACAGTTATAAACGAAAAGGTAATCTCCTTTATTTTTATGTTGGCAGCAATGCAATGAAAATTATCTATTATCTGTACTCAGTTTAAGACCATATTATTATACAACAATACTATGGACCTAAGATAAATATTTAACTAATTATTATGACAGTATAATATCTTATTAGAATAATCCAGTAATATTTAGCTTTTATTAAATATAATCCATATTTGCTGCGGTAAACTGATTAATTTTATTATTTTCTGTAGATCGGTACTTAGATATTCCTTTCTAACACAAATACACAAAATCTTCTTCTTTCTATTTTGGCAAATAATCATGTTTATTAAAGTCTGTTACTGCCATTACCAAACAAGTTATTAGTATAAAATGTCTTAAAATTATGTGATTCTTCTGGCAAGATGGCGGTCAACTTATTATAGATCTTTCCAGGAAGTTTTTGTAACATTTCAAAACTCATGTTCTGTGTTATTATTTTCCAACCACTACACTTAAGTAAAAAAAAGTTATACAATACAGGCTCAAATAACTAAAGACTAGATTCCTAAATAACAGACTAAGATTTCGCCAAAAATTCACATAAAAACATTATTTGCTATTTAAATTCCACATACACTATTTATAAATATAGAGTAAATACATTTTTAAAATGTTATACCGTTAGTATCTAATATATACAAATAATATGAAATACAATTAATGGATTTATGCATGCAAATTTGGGTAATAATGTACAATACATATCTACACTACATATGAAGCGACCATTTTAATTCTAATATTTCATTCATAATAATTCGTTTATTTTAAAGAAAGTAATTAAATATTTGTTATTTATCTTTCCTCCTGATATAATATTTTATAATGAAATCGTATTCTAATTTACATATATTATGTAGACATATAGTTACATAATAATGATTACTTCAAATTGTACGTCTCTTTCACTCACAGTACGCGAGTAAGAGAGAGATAACATTTAGGTACGCGCGTATTTGCGCATATGTTACCGAAAAGCATTACCACAGACGTTAAATATATTTTTGTTTATTTATTTCATAAATTAATTATTTTAAGCAAAATTTCGTTTAATAAATTGTGTATGTACATATTTTATAGAATTATTATATTATATATTTGCATATAATGTACATATTTTCGTTACAAATAATGATGTCTTAAATATAGTCTGTGCAACCGTTTGAATTCAGTTTGGCGCCTCTAATAAAAAAAGAAGACGATCTTCTATTTTATAAAACCTATATTTAAAGTATTATATATAATTTTCCTGTTAAGACTGAATTTACATTTTACTAATTCAATAATATATAAACCTTATTTTAATATTCATACCTGCATATTCAATTAAAACACACCTGAACTAAGAGACAGAAAGATATATCATACTCTTAATTCTTATTAATAAAGTTATACTAAAACCATTATCTTGAGAAGTCCAATCAATTTCCTTGCGAATTCTTTTAAAAGTTGAGCTTCTTCCAAAAGCAGTTTACAATTACGTCGACGTTCCCGCAAGTAGAGTCCGGAACCCTAAGTTCAAAACATAGGAGTTTTTATCATTTATTAAAGAAATGTTAAGGGTTCAAGCCTACCAATTCTTAGATAAATATAATATTTACAAGCTGCATTTCCTTAGACGATATCCTCCGAATTGGTCTTAGTGAAATATTTGTATGGTTTATTCTCATAATTTTAAGAGATTTTTATGAGAGAGAGATTATTTTTGTTAACTTTATTCTTGGCAATCAATCTTTCCGATTATTACTGCCATTGTTTTTTTTTTTTTTTTTTTTTTTCTCGATCTGACTACGCTATTGACCTAGCAAGGTCTTAACAGCTTCACCGGACTACTAAGGCGAGCGCTTAAGGCACTCAGCCGATTTTATATTGGCAACCAGCTCAAGGGAGCACGGCACACCTCGGCATGGCTGTTGCCCGTTGCATACAAAATCGCGACCTATCTTAGCTAACCTAGCTAACTATTCATATATGTTTGAGTTGTTGAAACGTATATGTGTACCAAGCATATCCGCCTCAACAACTCCTCCATATATTTATTATCGGAAAATTGAGAGTTTTTCAGTTCGATAAGGGAAAAAAGTAAACCCTTCCACTTTCATGTGTAAGCGTGTAGGCGTGCACGTGTGTGGGGGTGATCGTGTAGTGTTGTAGCAGTGATGTATATTTGTGTGTCACCGTATCGCGCAAGCAACGCACTCAAGGGCTCCCTACCGAGGGATCGAACCTAGGCTTGAGCCGCTGCCGTGGGAGGCCTAATCGGGTGTGCGGGAGCGAAATTAACCCCCAGACCGCGGCGACGCGATCTGTGATTACGCGGGCGTGGGCGTGAGCACGCTCTGTCACGAGGGACAGGCTGGTACTGATCGTTCGCTGACGTGATATCGTCGGGAGGGTCGGTGAGAATGTGTCGCGGACGTCTTTTATAACGCCCAGCGTTGGGCACGGGTTCGTAATTCGCGGCGGATACCACTAACGGACTGGGATGAATCGCGGCTCGCTCGAAATAGCTATTTGTAAGTGATTTTATATACGCCCAGATAGACGGCATCTCCAGGTCCCTGTGGAGATCCGCCTTCCGGACGAACCAAGGAGCACCGGTGATTTTACGCAGAGTCCGGGTCTGCAAAACCTGAAGCGTATCTAGATTCTTCGCGTGGGCGAAAACCGGACAACTATACGTCATTACCGGACGAATACATACTTTATATATTGTGAGCTTATGTCTGAGGGACAGTTTGCTCTTCTGACAGAGTAAATAATGGAGGCGACCCAAGACCATAGCGGCTTTGTCTCGCACTCTCTTAATATGGGGATTGAACGTTAAATGACGGTCTAAAGTGACGCCGAGATACTTGACCTCGGTGGTCCAAGGTATCTCAGAATCGTATAGCCTTATGGGCTTTAACTTGTTAACGCGATATCTAGGATCGAAGAATATCGCGGCACTCTTATCGGGGTTAATACCTATACGCCATCGAAGAAACCAGTCACCGAGCGTGCTAACGGCTTTTTCGATGCGATTCCTAAGGAATTTCGGCCGCCAGCCAGAGGCGTAGATAACTGTATCATCAGCATAACAACCTACCTCGACTCCCGGGAGCTTAGGTAGGTCGCTGATGAACAGGTTGAAGAGGGTGGGCGCGAGTATTGAGCCTTGTGGCACACCTGAGCGTATTGGACGGGGCGATGAGAGTTCGCCGTCTACTCTAAAACGGAAGGTTCTATCGGCTAGATAATCACGGATGATGTGAACTAACCTATCGGGTATACCGGTTTGATTTAGCTTGTATATGAGCCCTTTGTGCCAGACCTTATCGAAGGCCTTGGCGACATCGAAAAAGACTGCTATCGTGCGTTTCGGATTAGTGTTTTTCACGGGCGGATCCGGCTTCGGGTTCGGATCTTTATTAAAATTAGAAAAGATGTACTCCGTGAGGCGAAGTACTTGATCCGGACAAGAGTGTTTGGCGCGAAATCCAAACTGTTCAGGCGGTATTAAACTACTGTCGTTTATCGTGACCTGGAGACGGTTCAGAAGGAGCCGCTCGTAAAGTTTCCCTAGTGTATCAAGCAAACTAATCGGACGATAGCTATCGGGAAGCGTAGCTTTCTTGCCGGGCTTGTGAATTCCTATCACTACGGCCCTCTTCCAGACGGCTGGAAAATGACACTGGGACATGGCCGCATTGAAGATGCGGACCAATAGAGCTATGATGCGGTCAGGAAGGAGCTTCAGAACCTCGTTCCTGATCCCATCGGGACCTGGGGACTTCCTAGGCTTGAGACGCTTGATGGCGGCCGAAACTTCGTCAAACGTTATCGGGGTTAGGGTATCCGCCGGAGGAGACGCGAGTGCATGCTCTACGGCTGTTTCGGTAGACTCTATGATGGAAGGGTCAGTATTATCAGTGTTTGGCGAACACTGTTTCTCTAAGCTCGCGGCGAGACATTCTGCTTTGTCAGTGTTATCGAACGCGGGAGGCAACCCGGGGCCTCTATCGAGAGGGGGCATGGGATGACCGCATCGGACTTAAACTTTCGCGTGAGGGTCCAGAATGCCAGGTGAGACGGCTGGAGATCCTCCAGAAACCTGTCCCACCTGTCACCCCGGATCTCAGAAATACGAGACTTAACTGCTTTCCGTAAGACACGTAAGCGTTCGCGGTTCTCAGCGGTCGGGTAAGCGTCGTGAGCACGAGTCGCGGCGTTCTTTTCCGTGATCAATGCTCTCACGTCATCAGGGAGTATAAAACGGCGTTCGTTCGCCGCTTGTACCTCTTTCGAGGTCTCCCTGACGGCGGTCTGGAGATAATCAACCAGGGAATCGATGGCCGAATCCGCGTCGACTTTAGACACCAACACGTCCGGAATCCTGTCTAAACTACTAGATGACGGACTATTTTTAAAATATTCACTAAGTTTCGCGTAATCGGCCACTCTGATCGGCGTCGGGCTAAAATCAGAGTTATGTCCTAACTGTAATAGAACCGGGCGATGATCCGAGTCGAGTTCGTGTATGACTGATATGAGTCGTACAGGAAGCGCGACATTTTTTAGTAAAGCTACATCTAAAACTGACGGTCGGCAGTGATCTTGATAGTGCGTGGGTTCCGGAGGGGCTATGACGTCAAAAGCAAGAGCCCCACCTAGTTCGTCGAGTATCCTCCCGTTACGAGAGGTACACGGACTGTTCCAGATGACGTTCCCGCAGTTGAGATCCCCCGCTATAATGACAGAATTACCTAAATTAAATAGCGCCTGCAGATCGGATTTGAGCAATACTTTGTTCGGTGGTAGGTACGCGGAGACAAGAATAATATCAGAGTGGCCCGTCATACCAACGCGGCATACTGACACTTCCATATGAGTTAGCGCGGGCGGATCTAAAGGCATGCAATACAACGAACGCCTGAAATAAATTAAGGTGCCACCCCCGCGGGTGACACGGTCGTTCCTGACTATACAGTAGTTCGCGATTCTCGGATTACGCATACTCGGTTTTAACATCGTTTCCTGGATGAGGAAAACGTCAATCTGTCTATCGCGCAAAAAGTCAGCTACTAGATCGCGCTGTGACCGAAGGGATCTCGCATTGAAAAACGAGAGACATAGACCGCGTGGTTTTACTTTATTAAGACTCGTGAATTTTAAGACTTATTTAAAAGAGGGTGACCGGGCGATGCGCTGAATGGTGGCTCCGATAGCCGGGAAGCGCGCTAGAGCAGTGAGGAGACCTAGCTCCTCTTCTACCTCGACGATGGCGTAGAAGGCGAGGACCTCCTTCATGTCGTGTTCGCGGAGTAAATGCTTCATCCAGTCGAATTTACCCGAGAGAGAGGATGATGAAGCATAAGCCGCCTGTGGCAGCGGCACCTGAGGCTTAGAAGAAGCCTGAGGCTGAGGCTGAGGTCGGGGTGCCCAGGGGGCCATAGGGGCCCGCCCAGGTTGAACCGCGCGCGGCACAGAAGGTGGCGAGCGCGGTGAGGTCGTGGGCGCGGGCGCTACCGGGGCCCGGGAGGCGCCCGGCAGGCCCGGGAAGGCCTCCACGGACATGAGAGGTGGAGGCGCAGGGCGGACGGCGGCTACAGGCGCCCTGGGCGCCTGCCTCGCCTGGCGGGGACGCTGTGTGCGCGGCGCGCGGGGACAGCCGCGATAATTCGCGGGGTGACCCGCGTTTCCGCAGAGCACACAGCTGGGAGGATCGGGAGTGCCAGGACTGCGCGCGCACTCCTTCGTGGCGTGGTCTCCCAGGCACTTGACGCACCTGGGGCGAAGATGGCAGTTCTTTGCCGAGTGCCCATAGCACTGGCAGTTATGGCACTGCGACGGAATATGGGTCTTGCGTGGGGGCTCAACGGTGACGCCGTTGAGGTCGCACACAGATGTGAGCGAAAAGATGGCCTTGCCCTCCTGCGACCGGTCGAGGAGAACAAGCACCATGTTGTAGGGAGCGCGGGTGCGTGGGTGGTACATGCGATGTACCTCACGCACGGGAAAGTTCTTCTCCTTAAGGGAGAGGGTGACATCCTCGACCGAGATTTCGGCCGGGACACGGCGAAGCACGACACGGAGGAGGCGCTCCTCTTCGAGAGCGTACGTGAAATACGCGAGTTTCGATTCAGTAAGGAATCGTATGAGCGCGCGATGGTCTTTGGACGTGGGACATTTTACGCGAATGCCCGCCGGAGTGCTGAGGGCATTCGTATAATTGACCTCAAGGGTCTTTAAACGATTAGAAATCGCAGTCCATTGGGACTTGTCCTGAATCGTGACTGGAGGCGGGGGGCGCGGCTTCCTATCTGCGGAGCCCGCAGGTTGAGATGGAGTGAGTGAGACGGAGCTAGGTGCTTTCGTCCGCGGTTGACTACACGGTATAGCCGCGGCCGGCACGCGAGCGCCACCTATGTTGGCGATTTTGACCGGCCCTACGGAACCCGAATCCGTCGGGCTAGCCGGACGACGCCTACTGTACGAGACGGTCGTATAACCGTCTTTGTCTAACTGCGCAGAAGGCGCGGGGATCGCGGTCGCGGTCGCTGTAGGCTCGGTGGACGCCGTCACGTCTAGCTCCATCTCGGAGCCGGTCTCCGAGCTGGAGCTTGGTATCGAGGCCTCAAGAAGGCCTTTGTCGCGCGCGTCTAGAGAAGATTGCGGCGATAAGGTCGCGAAAGAGTTCGCGGTTGGGATGTTAAAAAGGCCCTCGGAGGCCTGCGACGTAACATTCTGAAATGTTGTATTGATAATCTCCTGATCTAGGCCGCTCGCGAGGAGATTTCTGCGGAATAATTCTATTAACGCTATCTGGTCCATCGCGGTGGACTGAGAGGGATGGGCCGCGAAACAACCTCCCTGCCTTAAAGGCAGGGGGGTACGCCGAACGGGTTAATCTCGGGTCTATCCTGGGTGCAGATCAAGAGAGCTGTTTAAAATGAGTCAGAAGGAGAAAGCAATACAGGAAATAAGTTAGCGAGACAGGCAGGGTAAATAATTTGCATAGATATAGAACAAATAAATAAATGGGTATCTAAACAAATAAATAATTGAAATAAATAAAGTTATAAAGAAATGACGACTAAAGGGAAAAAGGACTATGTAAATAAATAGATAAACTAATTAGTGAACAAATAAATGTACCAATATAATATAATAAACAAAGCAATAAACAAATACAAAGGAAGGGTCTCACTCAATTTCAGGAAAATTAGCGCAGCTGTTCCGCAGGTGCGGTACACGTGTACGGCTACGTCAGGCGGATCGGCACTTCAAGGCGAAAGCCGAACGAACACTCACTGTAATAGCGATTATTATAATGATCACGAAATATCGTTCCGAGCGCGGACACAACCGTTCCCGGCCGCGTCAGAATCGGACTGTCATTACTGCCATTGTCACATAGTCAATAATACCACAAACGTCGTGCGATCATTTCAATATTAAGCATCGTGTGAATCAATATTCTAACAAGATGGTGGCTCCCTTGCTAGAACCTTCCAGGGAGTTTTTTGGCATCTCAGAATTTCATACTCTGTGGTATTATTTTCCATTCATTTATGCACAACAAACTAACTATATTACGTAAAACACCACCAAATGTATGCAATATAGAGTCAAATAACACAAGGTTATGAATAAAATATAAAATACACTACATGCCAGACTAAAATCTCTATAAAAACTCAAGAGATACTAATTGGTATATTTCAGCATATTGCAAAAATAGTAGTCCAGGATCCAGGGTCCATTCTTGCACTCGATTACTATCAAGCAAATTTTCCGTGAGTAGCTTCATTTTGATGAGACTGCCAACAATGTCCTGTACGAAAACTCACGATTGTTAGGTAATAAGGGTAGCAGAGTTGAAATATGTTGATTTGATGATTCTCAAAAATTTATTCTTAATGGGTTTTTTTTGTTAAATCAGATGATAACTATATATATTATTCGAAAAAATATTTAACCATACATACTAAGATTTACGCGAATCGCTGACGGTATTTCCCTATCCTATATACAATAGTTTAGAGGAATTTTTCCGACTCAAAATACATATTGGAGTTGTTGAGGCACGCATGCTTGGTACACATGCATGTTTCAATAACTCATATACGTATCTAGATAGCTTAGCTTAGCTCAGATAGGTCGCAATTTTTGCACAAAACAGGCGACAGACCTAACCGAGGCGTGCCGCGCACCCCCGAGTTTAGTCATCCAAACATCCCAAATCGGCTGAGTGCCTTCAGCGCTCGTCTCAATAGTTCGGTGAAGCTGTAAAGACCTGTCCAGGTCAACAGCGTTTTCATTTCGAAAAAAAAAAGGAAATCGCTGGCGCCCTTATAACCATATAAGAAGAATTTCTTCTTTAAAGGAATGATATGGCTGTAGTGCTCACGTTTTTCTTATGTAGTTATTTATACAACTATTAATTGTAATAACAATGTAAATCTAACGTGAAATTTTCGTCAAAAAGGTTTTGTTACGTCTAGGAATCTATACTAATATTATAAAGAGGTAAAGTTTGTGACGTTGTGATGTTGTAGGGGGTAATCTCAGGAACTACTAGTCCGATTTGAATAATTCTTTCATTGTTATGTAGCTCATTCATCGAGAATGTTTATAGGCTATATATCATCACGCTACGACCAATAGGAGTGAAGCACAGACGAAAAATGTTTTTCCCTTTTGAGAACTGCTTCGTGTTAGTGTATCTATTCCACGCGAACGAAGTCGCGGGCGAAGGCTAGTAAGTAATACAATTTAAGGTTTCAATCATTTTTGAAGATGTCTATTAATTTGAATACGCCAGTTAAGTACGAGAGAAGAGTAGTAATCTATACGAATATTATAAAGGTTGAAGGATTGTTTGGTTAAACGCAATAATTTCAGAAACTACCGATTCGATATATTTTTTTTTTTTTGTAATGTCTACGCTATTGACCCAGCAAGGTCTTAACAGCTTCACCGGACTACTAAGGCGAGCGCTTAAGGCACTCAGCCGGTTTCATTATGGCAACCAGCTCAAGGGTGCACGGCACACCTCGGCTTGGCTGTTGCCTGTTGCATGCAAAATCGCGACCTATTTTAGCTAACCTAGCTAACTATTCATATATGTATGAGTTGTTGAAACGTATATGTGTACCAAGCATACACGCCTCAACAACTCCTCCAAATATTTACTATCGGAAAATTGAGAGTTTTCCAGTTCGATAAGGGAAAAAAGTGAACCCTTCCACTTTCATGTGTAAATGTGTAGGCGTGCACGTGTGTGGGGGTGATAGTGTAGTGTTGTAGCAGTGATGTATATTTGTGTATCACCGTATCGCGCAAGCAACGCACTCAAGGGCTCCCTACCGAGGGACCGAACCTAGGCTTGAGCCGCTGCCGTGGGAGGCCTAATCGGGTAAAGATTCGAATGTTTTAGTGTTATATAGCTCATTTATCGAGGAAGGTATCACGCTAAGACAAATAGGAGCGGAGCACCAATGAAGAATGTTTCAAAATCGTTTTTTTTTTCTTTTCAGTGCTTCCGCTGCGTGCTAGCGTACAGTATGGTTACTAGGTATAAATAGTCTTCACACGAAGTCGCCGGCAGAAACTAGAAAGAAAAGTAAAGTAAATGAAGTCGTGAATAAATTAAACTGAAATTAAAAAAAAAAAAAACAAAATATAAATAATACATATCGAATATTTATTTGTATATATTCTCAGCATAAAATATATTATCATCACTCATATACTTACAAAATATAGTACAATATTAAAACTAGTATAAAACGGAGTGCCACAGTTTAACGTGCTTTTAAAACTAACACCACCGTCGTCTCTAAGAACAGTCAAAATAAAAACCGATGATGTTTCAAGATACAGCATTTTTTTATTATTATAGCAGGCAATAAGTGGATCACCAGATGTTAAGTGACCACCACCGTTCATAGACGCCAGCAACACCAGAGGAGTCGCAAGTGCGTTGCCAACTTGTGTTTAGGGGAGGGAGGAAGTGGATATATCATTTTATGTCATTATATAGTATAAATCAAAGTCCCTTTCCGTGTCTGTCTGTCAGACTGCGATAAACTCAAAAACTAATGAACGGATAAACCCCAAATACAATAAAGAGAAAATATATATATTCCAGAATCTTCCTACATATATGTTAGGAATGATAATATGTATTTATTTGTCATTGTACAGCAACCCCATGGATGATTCTTCAAGACACAGATCTCAAAATGGCGGACCGTGATTCGGTTCGGATATTAAGCCATTTTTTTTAAATCATAATGTTACACTACATACTTTGTTATTGTTCGAGTTCTTTTAATTTTACAATTGTTACGGTTTTTTTTATTTGTGCTGCATTAGTCCATTGACCAGTGCATCATAAGGCCTACATTCGTGTGTATAAAACTTAAGCCCTAATGGTTTTGGACAATCCAGGGGTTAAGCCTTTCTGCTACCCCTTTGCTTTTTTATTATTTATTTTTATACAAGTGTGCAACTGTCGCGTTGTTTTTTGACTTGTTGACAGATAGAGAACAGCCAGTAGGTAAATCAGTCAGTCTTATTTTAATCTATGTGACAAGATTATTATATAAAACGAAGAAATGTTTCATATTTAACCCTCGAGTTCCTAGAACCATGATGGTTTAAGTTCCATACACATGAATGAGGATCTTATTAGGTAATCAAAAAGTTTGTCAGTTGAAAAACTTGAATAAACAAATGATTTAATGTAAAATGACTATCTTTATTTTTTTATTAAATTTATTATTAAAGTAAACATTTCCAAAAACTTTTTTATATCATATAGGAGGCAAATGAACAGGCGGGCCACCTGTTGTTAAGCGATCACCGCCGTCCATAGACACTAGCAACACCAGAGGAGTCGCAAGTGCGTTGCCAGTCTGTGTTTGGGGAAATGGAGAGGGGTTATAGGGGAGGGAAAGGGAGAGGAGATGGGTCTCCGGCGCTCTCACTGACCGAACGAAACGCAACAATTCAAGCACTGTTACTTCTAGTCAGTTTTCTGTGTGTCGGGTGGTGCTACCCCGGACGAGCCGACTCATTAACCTAAAACCAATAATAACTTCAGCGTGGCTCTATCACCTACTAACTTTTTAAAACTTAATCATGAAATCCACAATTTATCTATTCTTTTATATAGGATAGGTAAGTTAATTGAAAACAGCATCCGCCGCGCCATTTTGAGATTTAAATCTTAATTTGGAAGCCGAGGTGTCAAAGTGCCTTTATTATAGCGTATTTTGATAGTATTTATTAGATTCGAGGACCATTTTGTATATCTTGGAACGTAAATATCGATTCAGATCATTACATCTACGATTTAATTAATATATTTGTTTAATTGGAAACAATTTTCTAATTGTATCTGTAGTACTGTTAACAAAAGTTTATAATAAGACTACATTCCTTTGTTATATTGGCATCATATTGGCCATATTTGTTTTATTCAAATTTAAATATATTGGAGAGGAGTGTTTTCCTTGACTTATTCGCAAGTTCAATATTAGACAAATTTTTCAGTAGTTCATCGACCTTGCTTATCCTTTTCTGATTTGTTAACACTATAGACGAAGCCCGTATATGGTGAATTCTATATATTGCTGTCTACTTTTCCGTTGTGTACTAATTAATCAGGTTTTTGCTTCGTTAAAAAGTCTGTTGTTTCAGGACACATACCGTAATAATATTTTTTTCCGATACATTAATTTATGATATGAATAAACAGTTTGACAATTATAAACAAAATAGAGGCCTTGATTTGGAAAAATTAAATCTATCAATAGTCAAATTATTTAAATCATAAAAGATTCTTAATATTGATACGGTCAGTATAAGATGTTGTTAGATTAGCTAATTACGAAATAACTTAAGACAGAAGGTTCCTTAATTATGGACTTAATAAATTAGCCGACTTGGTATTACATGGATCTCACATTTTTTGATGGTAGAAAAACTGAGTGGCGAGCCCTTTTTTTGGTTTTACATATATAATGAAAATTTAATACTAACTACAAAGTGACTCTCCCATGACTGACTTGACACTGACAGAAATCGTATCTATGAGACACCAATATAAAAAAAAAAGTTAAAGAGGATTCGATATGTTTTTTCTTTATTAAACAATTTTTATCGAAGGAAATTACCATATTTTATTAATTAAAGATGGCTGACTAAATACAAAATAAAATTTAAAAAATCTAAGTTTTTAATCGAATTACAGAAATGTTCGTTTAATAAGACACTTAAAATGAGGCACTCGGAATTTTCATTTTTAAAAATAAAAAAATTATACAATTAAAAAACCAAATAAATAAAAAAATAAGATCTACTTAACACGAATAAATAATTTAAAATAACTACGTACGTTTATTAAAATAATTACAACTTAATAAAATATAAAAAACGTATACCGAAGACAATTCTGAATGATAGACCGAACGAAGTGGTTCCGTTATTTCAGAATGGTCTCCAAGTAAACAGATTAAACATAAAATTGTGCTCCTAAAACTTGCTTTATTTACAAATGTCAAAATGCTTTTGCTATCTGTGGTAAGGGGTTACACGTAATTGTATTTTAATGTAGCTAAATTTATAGTTGACAACTTCAGAATTGGCAGTATGGGTTAATTCCTTCGCCTGTCCTATTGGACGAATATTATTACTATTGGATTTATAGTTTTCTATGACTCCTATTGAAAAGATGGCATCAAGTAATCGCCTCTGTTTTGAGTTGTTCTGTTAGAAAATATAAATAACTTTTAATTGCTTCTTCAGATAACACAATATAAACCTATTTCGTTCATTTCCTAACTAGTTTTGTCTGTCACAGTGTATCGTAACGATTGTCAATAATAATCTAATCCGCTTTTAAAATTTGAATAGATAATTATAATATTTCATTTGAAGAGTTGACAACATAAGGATATATAAAAAAAATTGAAAGAATGATGGCAAGTCTTTTGTAAAAGCAATAATAAATAGAAAACATAATCACTCGACGTCATACGAATAGTTGTTAGTTGACTTATTCACAATAAAAACTAGCATCAGTCAAGTTAATGCGAAATGCGTGTCGTATTAAGTATAGAATTTGAAAAAATAATTTTTTTCGTGTGTAATCTGTGCGTTATATTACCTACGAAACGCCATAATGACATCTCTAACAACAATAAAATGACATTTGCTTCTGTCAACTTTTGTAATATTAATACGTACACGACAATTACTGTAATGATCTAAGAAAATTCGGTGTCAAAATAAAAGTTGTAAGTTTCTTTTTCAAATTATACGTACAGCCACAATACATTCAAT
>JACEII010000063.1:995324-1039710 GCA_014332785.1 Antheraea mylitta | reverse complement strand
GTTTCTTTTTCAAATTATACGTACAGCCACAATACATTCAATTAACTCGAATAAAATAAAGTTACAAATGACCGATACTTTTAGATCACAATTGTACAAGTTTGAGTGATAATTCGAAGTTGTGAAATTAGTGCTATCTCTCTCACTCTTGTGAAAATTCAAATTCAGAGTTCTAATAACGAATTTACCTATGCTTATGTAAAGTTATGTTGCGTTGGAAGAACCATAAATAAAGGAAATTATAAAAAATATCACATGAAATTCGACAGTGTTTCGGTGTAAGCAGATATTCACAGCAATGTTTGTACGTTTTTTTTTTGTATAACCAACCGTTTGACCAGACTTAAAAATTAATGAGAGGGTATGATTGGTGAAGGAACATTTCTGCAGGACGTCATATTAAGAAACTGAGGAAAAGTTCTGTAAGGCTGATACATTTTTTTTCCTAAACTTGTTGTTTTCACAAAAGGGTCATTTCGAATTCGTAAAAGAAACGGAGAGAGGGCTGATCGCAATTTGATACGATTCAGTAGTCACTCCTTTGACGTGTTGCATGAGCGTAATGTTAAGTCACCTAGATGTTGATTTAGGCTGATACTGGATTTGATTTTCTCCGGCGTAAGAAAACGGATGAAAAGAGAGAACTATATTTGTCTCTTTCTTCCACACTAGTTGAATGAAGAAAAGTGGGTCAAGATCGTATCGATTAGTGCCATTAGGAGCCAGCTTACAGGTTGAGCCAACCATTATTGTTTGTTTACGCGATATCACGTCAGCCGTTTATGGTGGTCGATGGTATACCGTGGGATTTTAATGAGCAATAAGAGTACAAATAACAGATTTCTCTACGTTAAAATGACAGAAACTAATTATATCTAACGTGACCACTTATTTTTGTAGTCAGAGCGGGCGCATGCGATATTAGTCAACTCCAGAGAAAGCTCCAACTCAGATGCTAGGATTCGAACCTATGTCCATTGATGCTAGTTAAAGAATAGTTCCAAAACGAATAATTTCCTTTTAATATCTGCACTAAACAAATCATCATCAGCCCGTAAAGAGACCCACGGCAGGGCCATAGGCTTCTTCCCGAAGGAAAGTATGTGCGTAATCATCACGCCAGGCCACGAAGTAATGATGATTTCAAACTCTGAAAAATACACAGTTCTATATTTTCCCACATACAGTAGTACTAAAAGAACGTTTCTCAGGTTCAGGTTACCTCACGAAGTTTTCCTTCACCGTCAGCACATAGTGTTATCAATTTAAATTAATAAATGTACACGAATTCTGAAAAATTCGTTGGTACATGCCGGGGTTCGAACCTGCGGACATCAAAATAATATTCCATCGGTCAAACCACTAGGCCAACAAGACTTACCAAACTCAAACACAAAATATCATTACCACGACTGAATCAAATCTACACAAAAATATTTATAAAGAGGTAAAATTTGTGAGTTTGGATGTTCAGGGTAATCTACAGTACTACTGATCCGATTTTAAAATTCTTTCGTGGTTAGAAAGGTATATATTCCCCGTGTGCTATAGACTTTTTTATTTTAATAAATATACATTAGCATTAATTAATCACAATAATCGACAAAAAATCTATAATATGGCTATGGCTGCTTGAACGGTGTGGAATAAAGGGATAAAATATATAGTAAAAATGTTGGCAACACTCAAACTTAAAGCTATGGTCGTAGACGATGACATATCCTACGTCAAAGAACTGTGAAATCTGACATGGCTAATCCAGACATAAATTTACCAACCCCACTTTGTAAGTACTAAATGTTAAACAAATATGATACTTGAGTCTTTTTTTTTTCACTACATCATGTCCTCGACTTCGTTCGCGCGAAAATAATATTGCCTTTGATTGTTATAGGCATTACTTTGCGGAAATCGTTCAATGAGCACTTTAAGTGAACGCGACTTTGCATTTCCGCCCGGAATTGATTGACCCCTACCACGTCTGATTGCAATAAAAAATGTTTGCATGTATTTACGCGACGTGTAACTGTAAAAGTTAAATCTAAAACTCGTAATAGAAAGAACAAAAGATTAGCGACTGAAAAAACGACACACGATAGATATTTAAATTGTTTTAAGACTTTAATAGATAAAATATTGAGCCGTCACGGGACATCTGGCAAATGAGAAACATCGAAATTGTTCGAATCGAACGAATATCAAATTACACTATAGGTATGCGAGCTCAGTGCGGTAAGAGAGATTGTGCACAGTCGCTTACGCATGGCATCGCGTCCCCATGTCTCAAACACACACGGCCTGTATCACCATGTCAACAATCAGGTTTAACCTCGGCTATAGATGTTTCACATTTTAAAAAAATGTCTTTTTGTTTCAATTAGTAATGTTTCGCTCCTACTATTCTGCTGTGGGGTACGGCTGCTGAGGTAGACACCATATTTTTATTACAAGAACGAGCAGTTCGAGCAATATATAATATGGGACCTCGCGAATCATTAACAACGAAGCTCCAGGAATTCGGTATCTTAACTTTACCCTCCCAATACATTCTTGATAATTTAATGTATGCCCGTAAAAACTTTGAAAAACTGAATTTAGTAAAAGACCGGCATAATGTAAATATTAGAAACTGTAATAAGCTGGTCGTTTCAGATTTAGTAAAATCAGTAATAGTTTCATAGGTAACAGTGTTAGGTTTTACAATAAAGTCCCAAAACATGTTACCGATTTGCCGGACTGCAAATTTAAGCACTACTTCAAGCGGGTTTTAGTGTCAAAAGCATATTATAGAGTGGATCAGTATGTGAACGATAATGATGTCTGGAATTGACTCCTTTCTGTGCATCCACTATAAGCTGTATGATGTATTGGAAATGTATGTAAAAAAAAATGTACCCGATCGAGTTTCTTGCCGGTTCTTCTAAATGACTGGGTTGTTTTCCGAACTGGTGGTATTTTTTGACGTTCATAAGCGCCTTATCAGGGCCTAAACTGAATAAAGAATTTTTGATTTTGATTTTTGACTACTTCTAGTTTCCCCCCCTAGATTAACCCCTCGGCTGACTTTATAAGACCCAGATCACAAAATGCCGAATCAAGTTTTCAATTTAATTTTTTAAATTTTACGACATTATAAATATTGTTTACGGTTTAGTAAAAAAAGTCCATACAAATGAAAAGATAATTTAAAAGTACATTATACATAAAAGTTATAACTTTACAAAGCATAATTTGTAATTTTCCAAAGTTTAGTAATAAATTAGGTATTTTTTAAGCTTAAGCTGCCACCAGTCTATTGATCTGTACCTCATGAGGTATACGTTCGTTTGTAAGGAGCTCAACCCTTTATGGTTTTGTCCAGGCCAGGGGTTAAACTATTAGTAAGAGACGGGAGTTGCGGGAGGGGGCAGTCGAGAGGTGGATGCAGGACCTGGCGGACGCGCGCTACGGAACGTACACCGTTGACGCCGTCCGCCGCGTCCTCCGGGAGTGGGCCTCCCTGACGTTCAGGCTGATGCAGGTACTGTCCGGACACGGTTGTTTCGGGTGTTGCCTACACCGGATCGCTCGCAGGGAGCTTACCGCTGCCTGTCACGAGTAATACTATACTCTGTCTAAATGTGCTGCGTGGGAGGTGGAGCGTCGCAATCTGGCGTTGGAGGAAGGAGAAGAAGGCTTGGCGAGCAGTGGCCTCCTTTTCCTTTTCCTTACACCGTGGGGTTTTGGTCCGTGCGAGTCGGACATAACCCATTCTCTCCCCCGAGAGGGTGGATATCCATAAGGGATTTCCCCACGTAAAAAAAGGGGTTAAACTATTAACCCCTAACCTAACCTTAACAGTTACACGTCGCGCAAATAAAATCACGTTTTTTGTTGCAATGAGACGTGACCGATGGATAATTACTTCCGGGCGGAAGTGCAAAGCAGCGTTCACTTGAGTACTCAATGAGAAGTACACGTTACAACTGTATTAGTTTTGGGTTCCTTCTCAATTTAGCTCGTATGGACAAGCATAATAACGCGTAGCCCACATATAATACTGTGTAAATACTTTATAATGAATTTCGTAGGGACCGAACATTTTTTGGAGTGAAACATCTATAGGCGGAGGTGTAAAACTCATTGTTGGCGTGGCGACGTAAAACACAAACTTTGCAGTATTAACGAAATACACGAAAAAATTTGCAACCCTATGTGTGTAAACATAAGATTCAAATTGTTTTATCGTTCACTCGTTCTACTAGTGTTACGCGGCACGCGCCAATGACCTAGAGCCCTTTGATAAATACCGTCAAACACATCGTGCCTGCGCTTAATGCTTTATCTTTTCATTATGCTATAGCTGATTCCTGTCGTAATCTGTTCTTTTATGCATATAACTTGTACAAAACAATTTCGATTTTTCACATCTGCCAGGCGTCCCGTGACAGTTCATTTTGTTTTGTTATAACGAAAGACATTAAAAAGAGCTTATAACGTATTCTGGAACTCTCGTCAGAATTATTGAACGGTTTTTAATATTATCTCGAAGTGATTAGATGATATTGGTATGAAAATAAGCACTTATTATTCAATCATTTGACGTGCAAATGTTAATTTTGAAGTTACGTGTTAAGTGTGACGGTAGTGATTAACAGAGAGACAGAACGGTTCATACATTGTTTTATAACTACTTCTATATTAGTATAATGAATTTTGATTTTAATATAGTGAAAATGCAATGAATTTCACATTGGCTACTAGACTAAAAGAGTTCCCAAACAAACATTACATTTAAGAAATTCATCATATTATAAAGCTAGCTGTACCCTCAGATCCGGACGCGTTTTTTAAAATTGCCTTAAAGAATTATAAAATTGTGAGACCATATACAATTATAGAAATGCTCTTTAAAAACAATCGTAAGTACTAAACGCACGCCACTTAACGTAAAATATACATTAGATGTATAAAAACTATCAGTGTGTCAAATGAGGTTTATCATTAGGAACATATTTGGAACCTTAACCCATCCTATAAACAATGATTCAGTTGACATCTTGAAATCTTGTATAATTTATCAAGGAGAAATCTTTATGTCCGTCTAAGCAGTTTTTAATATTCGACAATTTAAATAGTGCTCATTGAACTTGATATATTATTGTTATATGTTACTATTGTTACTGAGTTATGTAGACGAAAGCGCGATTAATAAAACAAAAGGCTACAAAAAGGACCAAAAAGACAGAATAATTCAAATTACATACATATAAACTGATATATGAACTTCAATTATATTTATTCTTAGAGTCCAGTACAACGCACGTCTTACGCACATGTATACAGTTTACAAAATATTATTTCTAAATTTCATGAGGACGAAGTCGCGGATAACTTATAATCTAAAACAGAATAACCTAAATTACATCCTATAAGCTCAGCTATCAGGCATCAGGCAGATGCCAGTGAAAGTCCCGTGAAGATCGGTCTAACTGTTTTGGAGATAGCACTGCGGGCGAAGCCACAGCTAACAGTTAGTCTAAATTAAAATAGAGCAAATTAATCTTTATAATGTCCGCTATCTGCCCGTGAGTGTCTCGTGAAAATCGGTTCAACCATTTTCAAGATAGCAAAGTGGAAGAAGCCGCGGTAAACAGTTAGTCTAGTGTAGCCTAAGTCACCCGCTGTAATTTCAGCTATCTGCCAGTGAAATTCTCGTCAAAGTCGGTCCACCCGTTTTGGCGATTGCCCGGAACAAACAGACAGACAAAAGTTTTAAAAACTGAATTGTTGTTACCAGTAGCGTGTATATATTCATAACCAATAATTAAAAAAATGTTATTTTGACATTACATACAGACGCTTCATTTTTATTATATGTATAGATTAAGACTTGGATTTTTTTCCGTAATAAGTCCCGTTTAAATATGATAACGCGAGGTGTAAAAATAATCATTCGCATTGTTAAATTATCCGACACGAAATACATATACGAGTTATTGAGCTATGTATGTTTGGTACACAATATATGTTTCAACAACTAATATAAGTATGAATATGTAGTTTAGGTTAGGCTAGCTCAGTTAGGTCGCGAATAGCATGAACTAGGCAACAGCCAAAGCCGAGGTGTGCCGTGCACCCTTGAGCTAGATGTCAAAATAAAATCGGCTGAGTGTCTTAAGCGCTCGCCGCGAGAAGTCCGGTGAAGCTGTTAAGGGCGTGCTAGGCTAACAGCGTAGTCAGTTCGAGAAAAAAAATGCCCATTGTTCTTAAGTATGGTCAAACGCTGGTGTATAATGATTAATCATCTCTGCTTATTCAGTAAAAAGAAATCTTAACGCTTGAATATTTAATATATTTGCTGTATACTAATTTCATAATATTTTGTGCTTTTTGGGCACCCAATTTTCGCCTTTCTGATGAGAATAATTTAAAAAAATACAACTGACTACCCTTTAACGATGTCCACTTAAAAATAATTATTCAAAATATAAACAATTAATCATCAATTATATTATAAGTAAAAAGCCGTAAATACGCCATATGTGCTTCGACAGTGTCTCGTTTGAACTTGGCTATCTAGCTTATTTTTGACGGCTGCCCCGTCAATCCGCCCGTATCTAAGCAACATATAACTATTTCTTTTTCCCCACCAATATTTAGAATTTGCCATCTCACTTCGACATTTTATTTAAGACAGTGTGGCGTTACAATATTACTTTACGTATGTGTGCGTTATCGTGCTGTTTGTTTCGTCAAAATATCATGTAGGTAACGTATCTACAGCTTTGTAGTTATAATATTATTGTTAATTATACAATAATTTAGCTTACCCTTTAAAAGTAATAGCAAGTTGAAGATATCCCGACTCATCCAATCTTAAAGACAATAACCTGAACGGTCTCCGGACAGCTATAACTCGGGGAGACAGGCCTGCTCGTACAGACACAGCACTTTGTGTATTAGTTCGTACTGTTCTGAATTCTGCACCATACCACCTCTATTCAGCCTCATGTTACAGACTATGCCCAGGACGTCCACTTTCTGGTCGTTGGATAGTTGCTTTATGCCGTTCAGAATAGCAATCAGGCATCCGGTACGACCGATGCCAGCGGAACAGTGAACTATCGTCGGCGGTGATGGCACATCATCAGAGAAATCCATCGGCGAAGTTAAATTAACTTTCACTTTGCAGGGCACTATACTCTCCACCGGTGGAAAAACGAACTTTGAATCGCATTTCGGACTCTCACATTTACACAACTCCTCGGAATTATCCGACGTCTGCTCGAAGTCATACGTCCCAGTTTTCAAAACGTCCAGAGATAAGTTCAGGAGGGCGTTCACATCCTTTGGGCATTTGTGATCGGCCCAATTGTGGAACCAATAGTGGTAGACTACGAAGACGTCTTCGTGGACTCTTCGTTCTGTGACCACTTCGCAATCCCTATCAGTTTGCGTTGACACATTTCGTTTATTTTCACTGAAACTTTCACCAATTGCATTGTTTATTTTCTGAATTTCACCGTAACTAACTTCTTTATCAGTCAGACATTTAGTAATATCACTTAAATCGTTTATTACGACGACCGCACTAGTTTTACCTATATCACTACAAACAGTTTGGCTTGAAACACTTATCACATTAGGATTAATGTTGTCCTTCAACTGTGAATCACACTTTCTAACATAATCGCTATTAATATTCGCACTTCGACCCATAAGTTCATAGTTAAATACAATTTGGCTAATTTTATTATTCACTTTATCAAATGTCATATAATTTGGATAAGCGTCTGTTTCAGTTTCACTGAGACTTCTTTCGTGGGCCTGATTTATGTCATCAAGTCTCTTATCGCGCAGTTTTACTAATTGTCTGTCAAGAATATCAGTATTTTCAGTGTCAAGATTTCTTAAGTTATCAGTCTGTTTGCACCTATCTTCTCCTTCAAGCTTAGCTTCACTCTGGTCACGTTCTTCAACTCTTATCGTCGCTGTTTCCAATTTAGATAACCTGACATCCAATTTCCTAATAGTATATCCGGATTTCTTCACCATGCCGCAATTCTTAACGAAGAATTTAGATTCTTCAACACTATCCGGATGTTGAACTACCACTTCCTCATCAAGCTCCATGGGGAAGTATTTTTCGCATTTCTGTCGATTGTTCTCAATGAAATTCGTTAGCATTACTACTTTTTGTACAGCGGTGGGCGAGGATGGTCCAGGGTCAGCCGGCTGCATACTCCGGTAGTCCATGCCGTTCTGGTATACCATCAACCAGAAGTCGTAGATCGTATTCTGAAGAGGTCCTTGAGTGGCGATGTAGGTGTTTTTTGAATACTCATGGCCCTAGAACAACATATAAATATTTTATGGCCAAAGAAATTTAACTTTTTTATGATATAAAATTTGGGATAGAAAGACCTGTGTATATCTATACATATTAAGAAATCTTGTCTGTACTTTTAAATTTCTATGAAAAAAAGAAATGTCGCAAGTGTCTAGGAATAAATAATAAAACATATTTCAATCGTTTTTAGGAATGTCTGTCTGTCTGTTTGTTTGTTCACGCATTACTGTTAAAGCACTACTGCGTTTAGAATAAAACCTTAAGAAAATCATAAAGCATATCCTCGAATAACATTTAGTCGTTTCGTTAAAATCGGTTTCCTCTATCAACATTTATTCCACTTTTAATGACGATGCCACTTATATATGAGAGAAAAATAGATAATTAAATGAACTTAGTACATTCAGGTGATTTTATAAATAACTGTTTTTTTTTAAATGAAGTTCCACGCGGACGAAGTCGCAGGTACATCTAGTCTATACTAATATTATAAAGAGGTAAAGTTTGTGAGTTCGTGACGTTGCGAGGGGTAATCTCAGGAACTACTGGTCCGATATGAGAAATTCTTTCAATGTTATATAGCTTATTTATCGAGAATGGTTGTAGGCTATATATCATCACGCTCAGATCAATAGAAGCGGATCACCAAAGAATAATGTCTCAAAATCCTTTTTTTTTTTTGTCTTGAGAGCTTCCGCTACGTGTTAGCGTTTGCCCAAAGTATCTATTCCACGCGAACCAAGTCGCGGGCAGAGGCTGGTCACAAATAAAATTCTTTACCGCCCAATGAAATAGGCACGGGTCAGCTAGTTAGTTCATAAAATTAAACACAAAACTTTTGTTGAAAAACAAATCGCTTCTTTGAGAATTTTGGTCACATAAATATTTTAAGTTATGTTAATGTTGCATATTAAGTGAAGACAAATGAGTTTTTGTTAAAATTTACATTTTGTTAATTTTCTATGCATATATTATTTCATTAATATATTCCAGAGATGTAAATAATATTACATTGTTTAGTATTCAAAACATTTTATTATAAAACTTTATGCAAAGTAATGAGCCACAAAATTGATATGATTGAAAAACAGATATGCTATCATAGGATGCTTTGTAAAATAATTACCAATTTGATGAAGCCAGCAATATAATTTAAATAGAGAGAATCGATAGCTAAAGTAGGAATTTCAAAAATTGTGGATAGTTACAAGCGGTCGATGTAAACTTAATCTTCTGACTATTTTTTAAGAGATTAAGATGAATAACACTATGGAGGTAATATGAGGTAAATAAGCTATATAACACTGAAAGATTTTTCCAATCGGACCAGTAAGTAGTTTCTGAGATTCATCCAAATTAACTTAACTCGAGCCGTCATTCAAATTACAATAACTTTTGATAGAGTGGACCAATTTTTATGAGACTAAGTCACTCCCGAAAATATATATGGGTCATTTCACGGAAAATTAACAGTCAATTCTTTTTTCGTTGAAATATTTTTTTTTTTCGTGTTTTCAGATCGAAAATAATCGACACGAATTTTTTTTTCAATGTCATACTTGAAAGTTTCGGGATATCATTTTTTTTTAAGTTTCGTACTCTGTAAAAACATTTTTTTTAAACTAACTGCAATAAAAGTTTCGAATCTAAAGTTTCCTTTGCACCTTAATTGTGTGTAAGCGTACAAGCTTTAAAAAAAATATAATACGATGTCTTTTTTTTTAAACAAAATATAGTGCGTAATCTCACACGCTGTAACTGTAGTCCTGTGGTTGTAACCAGATTCAATTACGATCCAAGAGAAAATAATATACTATAGTTTTTTTTTCTCGATCTGACTACGCTATTGATCCAGCAAGGTCTTAACAGCTTCACCGGATTACTAAGGCGAGCGCTTGTGGCAATCAACCGATTTTATTCTGACAACTAGCTCAAGAGTGCACGGCACGGCACGCATCGGCTTGGGCTGTAGCCTGATACGTTCAATGCGCGGCCTATCTGAGCTAACCTAACTATACATATATATATGAGTTGTTGAAACAAGTGTACCAAGCATACATACCTCAACAACTTTTATATATATATTTCGTATCGGATAATTTTCTAAACTATTTCAGTTCGATAAGGGAAAACAATAATAGGTCTTTACCTATGAAATTGCCGTTCTGCAGTACTGGCCATTTAAGATAAGAAATAAGAATTCTAATTTCAAATAAATTTTATTTTAAATACATGGAATTCTTTTTCCAAAAGTAGTCATTTGTTTATTGATTAGTGTTACATTTTCATCGGATTTCAGTCTTTTTTGTCATCATGGATACGTTAAAAAATCGAGTAATTATGGAATATGAGTACCGTCGTGGCAGCAACGCGGCACAAACGGCGCGCAACATTAACGACGTTTACGGAGCTAACACTACAAACCAACGCACCACCTGTTATTGGTTTGCTCGCTTCCGTTCTGGGAATTTCGACCTGAAAAATGAACCTCGCGGTCGTCCGAAGACTTTGGTCAACTATGACAAATTAAAGGCGATTGTGAAAGCTGATGATACACAATCTACGGCTGAATTAGGAGCAGCTTTCGACGTTAGCGTCAAAACAATATTGGTCCATTTGCGTCAAATTGGCAAAGTAAAAAAGCTCGACAAATGGGTGCCCCACGAACTCAATGATCGCCAGCGCGAAGTACGCGTCGAGACGTGCCTTGCACTGCTTAACAGACATACAAATGAAGGAATTTCGAACCGTATTGTTACCTGCGATGAAAAATGGATTCTGTTTAATAACCGCAAGTGCTCAGCAAGTTGATTGGATCCTAGTTCAGCACTTAAACAATGCCCTAAACGAAAACTTACCCCTAGAAAAGTGATGGTCACTGTTTGGTGGTCTAGCGCCGGTGTGATTTATCACAGCTTCTTACCAAACGGGGTGAGCATTACTGCAGATGTGTACTGTGAAGTAGGGCTGTTGATAAAATATCGACATATCGAAATATCGTTTTTTTTTTTATTATCGATATTTTTTAGTAATATTTTTTGGGCCATATATCGATATTTAAATATTAAAATTTGGATATCGGTGGTTGATATTTTTTTTTCATCATCATTTTCTTAGCCTTAGGTTGAATAATAGCTACCCAGCACAAACCTGAAAAACTGCCCTTGCGGCAGCCCGGTGAGTGAACGCCGGACTTCACCCTACAGTAGAGAGACTACTGGATACACGACCAATAGTCTCCCCTCGTCAGGCTCACCCGTGCAACGAGGAGATGGGGCCCCCGACCCATCCCTTCAGGTCTGGCTACGGTGTTGGGAGCAGACGGGCATTACGCCTCGCCCCTCCCGCTGCTCTTCTTTGGCCAAGAGGGCCACTTCGCGGATCTACCTCCCGGGCCCTATCGCATGATACCCTAAACATCTTTCGCCATTTCGTGCATGTTGCATTTATCGTATTCCTTCCGTTATTATCTACGTTGCCACGTTTTGGATCAATGAACCGAGGTACCGGAATTCGAAGCATGCTGGTAAGAGTAATCTTAGTACCTAGTGAAACAGCTGAACATATGAAATAAATAGTATTTTAAAAATCTCTTACTGAAAAATATTCATCATTTTCAGCCTACACCCACTGCAGAGCCATAGGCATCTTCCCGAAGGAAGATATGGACACATCACCACACCAGCCCACGATGTATTGGCGATTTCAAACTCTGAGAGAGCCACAATTGTATGTTTTCCCATGTATAGTAATACTACAAGAACATTTCTCAGGCTTATCTTTTCTCACGGGGTTCTCCTTCACCGTCAAACGATACTATTCCCAATGTAAATGAGTAAATGTATGCGAATTTTGTAAATTTCGATATTACACGCCGGGGTTCAAACTCGCAGACATCGAAATGTTATTCCACTAGTGAAATAGTAGACTACCACTACTTAAAAAACTTGGTAACTGATGAACTAAAAAATATTGATACACATAATTATCATATTTAGATAAAACAATAATGATGACGATTATCAATATGATTGAATAGAGTTTGTACAAGTGGCTCTTAGAACTGTACTGTTATATTTTAAAACATTTATGGTATAAATTGTACAAATATACTGGATTAAAAACTGTAAATCAATGTCAAGTTGATTTACATTTTTTTAATAAAGACAATATATTGATATATCGAAATATCGACATTTTTTCCCAATTTATCGAGGTCCGATATTGATATTTTTATAAATATCGATATATCGAAAATCCGATATTTTTAAAAATATCAACAGCCCTACTGTGAAGAACTGAACACAATGACGGAGAAGCTGGCATAACTGGCCAACCAGCATTGGTCAATCACTCGTCTCCGCTGCTCCTGCACAACAACGCGCGACCTCATACTGCGCAACACACGGTCTTCAAGTTGCAAGAACTGGGGTTGGAAGTTCTCCGTCATCCACCCTACTCACCAGACCTTGCGCCTACAGACTACCACTTTTTCCAGAATTTGGATAGCTCCTTGCCGGGAAAAAAATTCAATACCAAACACCAAACCAATACAAAATGCCTTTGAAGAATTTGTTGCCTCCCGTCCAGCTGATTTCTTTAAGAAGGGCATCAATAAATTGCCATCATAAATCGATGCTAACCGAAAATCATATCATCTACATAGGTACAAAGTTTAAGTCCACTCTCGTGATGTATATTTGTATTTTTTTTTCCTGCAACATATTTGAAATTCGAGTGATATTGAAGTCGGTAAAAATTTTAATTTTCCATTTTTAGTGTACATAAATATATTTCATATGATTTCAATTGGTTGTACAATAAGTAACGTTTAGTGAATTCAAGAATTTTAATCTATTATTCCTTCTGTAATGCTTACGTTCTTACTTTAACTTTACGGCCTTTTTGAGAACAATTATATTTTACGTGACGTGGGCAACATATAAAGGTGAGGATCTGTAATTCGTTCATAATGATCGTAATTAGACTTCTATTGCCAGGTTTTTTTTCTCTTGAACTGGCTACGCTATTGACCTAGCAAGGACTTTTTTCACCGGACTACTAAGGCGAGCGCTTAAGGCAATCAGCCGATTTTATTGAGGCAACTAGGTGAAGGGTGCACGACACACCACGGCTTGGACTGCTACCGATAACCCGGATCTAACCTAGTTAAACTATTCTAAGCAATTCATAGATATATTTGTTTGTGAATCATACAATTGAGATTGCATGATTCGCAAACGCATACATGTATAGCGAATATAAAATGAACTGACCGTACTGAACGAACTGATCGTAACTACTCCATTCAATTTCAATAAGGGAAAAAAATAAACCCCTTCTACCATATGTGCACTGTGTGCACGTATGTGAGGTGAACTCATGGATATACAAGTGTTGTAGTTGAGTCACTGTATCGTGTTAGGTGCGGATGAGTATGCAACTTCATCAATAATTTTCAGAAATTTTCTACCACCAACTCGGTTACCATCGCTTCACACCTAATACACCTTAAGTAATGCAATTAGAATGCTTGGGTCATGTTGCAATACAGCAACGAACATAAGCCCATAGGCTCCTAGGAATTAAAGAATTTTGTAACTTTGTCACGGATCCCATAATCAGAATCTAACCAAACTCTCATCAAACTACCCTTGAAGTACATCCTTTCCAATAAAAAATAAGTCATCGAAATCGGTTGGCGTGATATTTAGTTATTCGTCTATGCAAATTTAAAACTTATATGGTTTTGCACTGAATGTCTTTGTCAGAACTGGACCAAATGAAATGGGACCACACGGGAAGTACCAGCTTTGAAATAAAAAAAGAGTCATCAAAATCGGTTTTAGCCAGTCGAAAGTTCTGAGGTAACAAATATTTAAAAAAATACAGTCGAATTGAGAACCTCCTCCTTTTTTTGAAGACGGTTAAAAAGAAAAGAGTTTATTGCCCGTTTTATTACAGAAAGTTATTACCTCCGGGTCGCCCATTGTAGCTTTTGATACCGGTCATTGCACTTAGGTTTATTATTTTATTTACACGTTTGTAGCTATACTTTTGAAAGTCTTACAACAAACATTAACTTTAAGATTTCTTGGTTGTTTATTAGTATTTGTTTTAATATTATTATTTTACATGTTAAATGTGCTCAGGAAGTGTCATTTCCTAGAATATTGTGAGTGTCTAACCTTTCACCTGTTATATACATTTATAGATATGTTTCAGTACACGTTCTCATCTCATAAAATCTAATTTACACCGTCAAAAAAGAACATACAGGGAGAGAAAAAGAATAGACAGATCAAGTCTTTTTTTTATTTTTAAAAACAATCTTCTAGTAGATTATTGCTGCCATTGTCGAGTAGGGAATTATATCACAAGTTTCTGCCAATCATTTAAATGAACTAACTAGATGGTGGCCGTTTTCTTAGAACTTTTCAGGAAGTTTTAGTAGCAAGTCAGAATCCATGCTCCGTGGTATTATTTCCCATCCACTTCACTTGTACACAACAACCGAACTATATTAAGTAAAATACCACCAATGCTAATAACATCAAAAGCGTGAATAAGATATAAAAACAACTACATGACATTCCAAGATCCCACCAAAAATTCCCAAATCAAGTTAATACTTTTAAGGTATTTAAAAAATTGAATAGTATGGGTACCTTTATAAAATTGGCGTTGATGTAACCCTCGTTAGTTCCACCGCACGACCTCAAAATGAACCTAGAATGTTCGTTGGGAAGAATCGATTTATACCGATTCTTGGGATGGGACCCGGAAACTATGGGTTTCTCTTGGAAGTTCGTCGGCATATCCCAAAACTCCTGATGCAGGTTCCTCAGTAACTTCTTCTGGTATTCGGAACAAGGTTGGGACGCGATCGGCTCCGGGATCACCGTTTGGGGATTATCATTTGACATATCCTCAACCCTGCCGGAGCAGCAGTGTTGTCCGTCAGCTGTATTATGACATTTCACTTTTGAGTACCCATTTTGAAAGACCTCGTTCAGATCTCGCAGTTGACTCCGGGTTAAAACACTTGATGCGTTCTGCAAATGCTGCATATTTGCCAGATACTGTCTAAAATCTTCAGATGTTGTTTGCGGACTCAACGGTTTTGTTGAGATATTCCTGACAAATCCTGTCTGGAAGTTCGGATCGTCTTGCCTTGCAACAGCATAAACCAGTTCGTCTTCCTGATCACCGTACACGTAGGTTACACCATAATTCTGCTGGTAATCCTCTTCAACATAAGAGGATGACCACAAATTATCATGGGAACCGAAGCCGTGTTCCGTAGATCTTACTCTGCTCCTGTTCTTATACGATCTGGTTAGAAGGTTCTCCGTGCTGAGGGATTTCCGATGTTTTTCCCTATGCGGTAATTCTTTGAGGCTGTTTTCCAGTACAGCCTCGTCGATCTCCAAGTCTCTGGGCTCTTGAGCTTGGATGTTCAGCGTCAACGAGGTATTTGAACTTCGTCTCTCTAAGATTCCCTTTCTCTGTTCGTTATCTATACTGTGATTGCTATTATATATACTCAGATTGCATGACGATCCGTTCAGATTATAATTCGAGATGCTCAATGCCTTGTTGACGGACAATTGAGGGTTTGAAGTATTTATATTTAGTGTTAAAGATGTATTTGAACTTCGACGTTCGAGTAATCCTTTCTTTTGCCCAGGTTTAACTTCTCTATTCAAGGAACTGTTACTTGAGTGTCTACTCAAGTTATTTGATGAGTGAATGTTTAATGTTAAACTGTTGTTTGATCCTCTCCTTTGCAACAGGCAGTTCTTTGATACGTCTCCTGATAGACTGAAATTCGATGAGCATATGACCCTTGTTGTAGGTGTTATATGTTCTGCGTTCGCAAATGAGGCATTGGAATCTCTTCTTTCTAGGGATAATTTTTTCAGCCGATCAGAACTTAAGCTGAAGTTGGAGATGCTAGTCCTTACTGTGGCTAGATTGTGGCAAGAAGCTCCAGAGCTGTTTAAGGAACAATTGGAGCCTTGTAAACTGTGCGAACTCAACATAAGACTCTGATTAGAGTTTCTTCTATGCAATTTCTTAATGATTTTCTCATCTTCCAGACTAGGCTCAGGTTCAAAATCATCTGAAGGTACACCTTCTGGTAACGTCTTTAAATTGGTACTAGAGACGCTTAAGTTTTGCTTGTAGTTCAGTAAATTAGATCCCAGACTTTGCCCTGTGTCAGCGTGTAATCTATTATCAACTCCGGATACGTTAATTTCCGGTGCATTTTCAGCGAAATCTGTCATATTCTCGTCAAAAGATCTCATTGCGCGAGCAGTCAAGCGTGACGTACTAGGTTGGTAGAGCATGAGACTAGCATGATTCTCCCTAAGATATATCCCACTATCCTGAGCTTTCACTAACAAACGCCTTTGATCTGCATTTGACTGTATCGAGTTGCAACCAAACTTAGCACCACCAACATCACCCTTTAATGTTTTTTGCACTAGTATTCTTTTCAACTGCCTCTTCGGCGTATTTGGTACGGAAATAGAATTCTGTGGTACTTCAAGTATCTTTTTCTGAGGGAGTGAAAGATTAACGGACTCGGAAGAGTCTAAAGACGATGCTTTGATTTTAGAAATCGGTGTTTTGACCTTTATCTCCTCAGAATCGGTGTAAAGCTTTTCGAACTCAATGAGCTCCCTTTCAAGGTCGCTGTCGCGTTTCGTTAAATCGATCGTTAAGTTTCTTAAATTTTTGGTTTTGGGTTTACTTTGTGCTTCGGCTGAGGCCGTCGCTCCTTCTTCCGTGGTGACAGTTATTTCGAATTCTTTCGGTGAAAATCTCGGCATATCAAGAAAGGATTGCGTATCAGAGCTTTGTCGGAGGCTTTTCTTCTGTTTAACGGGTGATTTTCCCTCCTCTGGTTCTTTATCGACATCAAATTTAAATATAGGTCGCTCGTCGCTTGGGGTTTTTGGAAACCTATCCACACCTTCGCAAGATGTGCTAACCTCCTGATTCTTATATGCCTCGTTCATTTGATCTTTCATCTGTTTCGCAATAGGCAAGCCTAGATTTTGTTCGATAATCTTCGCATTATCCGAATCTAACGATATAGATTTTAATCGTTGACGTCTTGCTTGCGCTGTATTTGTTGGATTCGGAATCAATTCGTTCGATATCTCCTCAGTTTTACTTTCGATTTGCAATGTATTCATTTTAATACAGCAATCTACTACATCTTTTTCTTTAATATCTCTATTATCATTCGTAATGTTTAGTTCAATTGTCCTATAATTCGTATCGCAGCTGTTGTGCCTTCTATATTTTCTTACGTCTTTATCAACGGGCGGTGTAAACCTTTCTTTCTCTATAGAATTCCGTCCTGTATATTTCCTAGGTCGTGGTGACATTCTAGCCAACTCTTCGTGCGTACAGGACTGATCGAAATTGAAGTAATTCTCTTTATTATAGCTATGCACTTTTGGACTAACACGTGATGTTAATATCTTCGGAGAACTCGGTTTCTCATTTAATCCGTTCCTGTTCAAATTATCGCCTAATTTTCTCGGAGATTGTGGCACTTCATTGTCTCGCGGTGTCTCAGGAAAGAATTTCGGTGATCTCACTGTGTCGTAATATACAGATTTCGGAGACGGTTCAGCGAAGAACATAGGTGAAACCGTTTCGGGAGGTGTGAAAAACCGTGGCGAAGTCAGAGAATCGGCTAGTATCTTTGGTGAAAAATCGAATTTCGACGCTGACGACTTTTCTTTAGCTGAACTGCATTCTAGTACTCTAGGCGAATTTTGCATTTCCAGTCTCTCATGTTGGCCTTCAAATGTTGAACCGTCATTAGCAGTGCACATGTTAAGTCTAGTGCTGACTGATCTGAACCGTCTTAAATTGCTCGGAGATGCGTCCTGACGATCGCCGTCCATATTTTCACTAGTATCACTGGAATCGTTCAACTTTTTTAGAATATCAGTATCAAACCCGAAAACTTTATCTGACTGAGCGCTTGTAACAAAAGGTGACTTATCGTCTTTCTCTAAGGAAGGTGATCTAGTCGCGCTATATTTCTTTGCACGCGATTCTTGGCTCAGATCACTTCCGAGATCAGCGCTCACAATTTGAGCGAGCGGTCGCGGTATGGTTGTGGAATATCTATATTCGAGAGGTCTTTTGTGCAACCACTGTTCGGGTAGAGGCAATTTCGGTATGCCTTTATACTCTTGCTGAGGGTTTTGACTGCTCGATGATGGCTGAGGATTTTGTCCCGAGTTATGAGCTATAGTATTTTGAGTAGAATTTTGAACTATGACGATTTGGGGAGGAATGTTTTGTGGTTCGTCTGCAGGCGCTCCAGCGAGTGTAGCCAGGGTTCGTCTCGGTGGTAGAGGAGTAACAGGGAATGGGAGATAGGGGTGCGTCACGCGTGGGGGCTGTAAAGGGCGTGGGGGAAGCGCGTCACGGATGATGTGCACCTAGAAACAATAAAATATATTCTTATATACATAATTCATCTGTCTGTGGGTATGTGACTGAACTCCTAAGCGGTTGGACAAATTTTAATGAAATTATTTTTGTGTGATCAGGTGTTAAAACCTATATCTATTCAAAATTGGATCCGATAGATGGCGCCGTGACTTTTTAGATTTTTTTATTATCAAAGACAACGTCTGCCGACAATGTTATAAGTAAAACTGAAATATAAATTTACTTTTATGATTTTTTTTCTTACACAACTATTTTATTTCGAACTAAGCAAAACCTTAAACTATCATGATCCTATAAACATTTAACACAAAGAGAAACATTACACAAAAACATCATCTTTTGTAAGGATTGAAACAGTGATAGTCTCTAGACTCGATAAGGCTTCTATACACTTACATTTTTCGTACCAGACTTGCAAAGACCATACCTCCCTATCGAGAGGGTATATTCTCTTACACTTAGTTACTAACATTCAAAAGATTAATATTGTAAGATTGGTATGCCAAGAGCATTTTCTATACATCACTTAGCTTTACCTACTTCACTTTATCATTTTCAATATAAAACATCTGACGACAAAGTCAAATCAGTGTTCCAGCATTTAAAATTATGAGCCAGTTCACGCTAAACATAAGGTGACATTATTAGTATTTGTTGATTTCTAGTTACAATATTAAAACAGGGTACAGTAAATCCTTCAAGATATTTTATTGAATACTTGCCTCGGCCCGCGACTTAACACTAATATGCTACGAAGCAGTCAAGAGGAAAAAAACCCCGATTTTTAAACATTCTTCATTGGTGCTACGCTCTTATTGGTCTTAGCGTGATTATATGTAGCCTATAACCATCCTCGATAAATGAGCTATATAACATTTAAAAAAAATCAAACCGGACCAGTAGTTCCTGAGATTACCACCTACAACGTCACAAACTCACAAAGTTTACCTCTTTATAATAGTAGCATAGATGAAAGGACAACTAACCGTCAGTGCGTGCCGGGACTTCTTCCGTCGGCGACAGCGCTGCGCAAGCACCAGCAGCAGCAGAGCGCCGGCGGCGAGCGCTCCGCACCACCACCCCGCCCATGAGCCCCACATCGCCAACTTATCACATCTATAACCACATCAATTATTTTAATCACCATTTTCATATAGTCAAGCTGTTGAAACCTTGTTAGGTCAATAGCGTAGTCACTTCGAGATAAAAAAACTAAATTTTATAATTTATTTTTCGACAGCCAATCGTTTAACGGTTTTTTTTTATGTCACAGGGCAAACGTACAAGTGGGTTACCTGATGTTCAGTGATCACCACCGTCTATAGACACTAGCAACACCAGAGGAATCACAAGTACGTTGCCAGCCTGTATTGGTGGGGAGGAAGGTAGGGGAAAGGGAAGAGAGGGAACAGAGAGGTGGGCCTCGCTGACCGAACGAAACGCAACAATGTACGCACTGCTACTTCACATCGGTTTTCTGTGTGTAGGATGGTACTACCCCGGTCGAGCCAACCAATTCATGCTGAGACCAGTTATAGCTTCAGAAAGTAAATCTAATTACAATGTATGTGGTCAATGAAGTACTTTTATCAATTCAAAATAAAATTAAAATTCATTAAATATTAACAATTTTATTTGAGGGACAGTATACTCAGTGCTAATTTATCCTGAAAACATGAAAGCAAAAAAAACTTCATGCAGTGTGTTTATTTTAAGTAACAACTTCCTACTATGTACTATTGTATATGTTTATTAACAGTATAATGACATGCCAAGTCAAGGATAGATTTGCAACAGGAAGGTTAAATACATAACTGATAATTGGTGTTTAACTCTGTAATATCCAAGCCAGGGTTGGCCCATACGTATTTTCCAACAAACTATAAAATGTTTAAATAAATATAGTAGACCTTTTAAAATGTATCTATACACATAATACCAATGTAAATTTAACGTGTCTGCACTTATTTGATTTTCATCAAAAAAATTGCAGCAGATGTCTAGAAATAAGTGACAATACATGCAATCATTTCTAGAAACATCTGTCTGTCTGTTTGTATGATCACGCATCACTTATAGAGTACTAAGTTCACAATAAAACTTCACCAAGAAAATCATAAAGCAAATCCTCAGGAGTAACAATTTTTTTGTTTCATTGAAATTGATCCACTCTATCAAAAGCCATTGTAATTTGAATGATGACTGGAGTTAAGTAGGAGAGAAGAGTAGTAATCTAAACTAATATTATAAAGCTAGAGGATTTGATTGTTTAGTAGGTTAAACATGCTAATCTCAATAACTATAGGTCTTATTAAAAAAACTCTTTAGAGTGTTATATAGCTTATTTATCGAGGAAGGTTATATGCACGCTTGGACCAATAAGAGCAGAGCACCAATGAGGAATGTTTCAAAATTCGTTTTAGCGTTAGTCTAAAGTAACCATTCCACACAAACGAAGTCGCGGGCAGATGCTAGTATAATATAAAAATTAGAACACCAGGACGGAAAAGTCATTCTCTGAAGGTTTGTACAACTACATATGATGACTAGCTTCTGCCCGCAACTTTGGTCATGTGGATTTTTTTACATTGCGCTAACACTAACACGCAGCAGAAGCTTTCAAAAGGAAAAAAGAACGATTTTCAATCGTTCCTCAATGGTGCTCCGCTCCTATTGGCCTTAGCGTGATGATATATAGCCTATAGCCTTCCTTGATAAGTAAGTTGTCTAACATCGAAAGAATTTTTCAAATTGGACCAGAGTAGTTCCTGAGATTATCGCATTCAAAGAAACAAACACACTCTTCAGGATTATAATATTAGTATAGATATGTTTAAATTAACAAAATTTGATGGATGGACAGTAACAATAACAACAGTATCGAAACATCAGCAAATATAATTCTACAGCATATTAGTTAATAGGAAAAAATCGTAAATAAATTATTTTCAGATTTTTTTTTAAGTGATCAGTCCATAGACACTAGCAACACCAGGGGAGTTGCAAGCGTGTTGCCATCCTGTGCTTGAGGGTAGGGGGAAGGATGGAGAGGGTGGGAGGGGGAGGGTGAAGAGGGCGAAGGTAGGGAAGGTGGGCCTCCGGCGCTCTCACTAACCGAACGAAACGCGACAATGCAAGCGTTGTTACTTCACATCAGTTCCCTGTGACAGGATGGTACTACCCTGAGCTAACTGACCCATTCATTCTGAAACCAGTACAAGCTTAAATGTGGCTCTACCACCTACAAACATAACTTGCAGGAATGAAACTGTGAAGTTATACTTACGTAAGTATGTAAGTACAATGAACTATATTTTGAATGTGGATAGGCTGTAATTTTTATTACAAGATTCTAGCAACATCATTTTCACAATTTATATATGACCATAAATCATAGAAGTTTCCATGTGGAAAATATTATTCATTGTTTAACTTACAATACCATGAGAAATTCTTTCATGTTGTCTTGCAAATTTGCAGGCTTGTTAGGCAAAATTATATAGGTTCTATTAATCTATCTGTAAGTGGGACTGCATCTATGAAGCTCAATATTTTTTGGATTAACCAGAAAACTATCTTTCACAGTTTCCTTTTAAGATAAATGAACAAGCAAGCATTCCTATAAGGCAGTGTTTTTCAAAGTGTGACTAGTGTGGTGACCTCTGGGGAGGTTCTACAACGGAGTTGCAAAAGGCTGGGAAAGCTACTGTAGTAAAAAAAAACAAAATTTTAAAGATTTGTTAAGAAAAATGCTAACTAAAGGGTATAATCATTTATAATATATAAACAAAAAATAAAAATTTACGATTTATTCGAAACTATTACGTATTTATCTGAATTTTAATTATGAAAATGAATAAATATGTTAAAATGAATATTTGTCACAAAATAAAATACATGAAAGGGGTGGGGCAGTCCTAGATAGGGGGGTCAGGGGTAGAGGAGCGGCGGGTAGGGCGGTCGCGAAATATTTCTTCCTACTAAAGAGGTTGTGTTAAGAAAAATTTGAAACACATCTATAAGGTTTCCATTATTTGGTATGAATATAAAAAAAAACTGTTACATGTGAAAATATTTTTACATCGATACATATGAGAATATAAATTTAACGAGCCTGTACTTCTGTGGTTTTCGTAAAAAAAAAAAATTGTTGTAGGTTTCTAGTAATAAATAATAAAGTACATTTCAATTATTCTTACAAATGTCTGTTAAAGTACTCGGTTCACATGAAAACTAGATAAAGAAAACCATACAGCGTATCTTCGAAAATAACTTAAGTCTTCGTTTCATTAAAATCGGTCTACTCTATCAAAGTTATTGTAATTTTAACGATGACTCGGCATGATTGTGAGAGAAAAGGAGATAAGTATATGGACTTACATTCAGATGACTTGTGGACAAAGTCACTGGCACAGCTAGTATATAATATTTGAAGAAGTAAAAGTATAAACTGGCCATATCTATTTTCTCTCATATCCGTATTTTGTAATTTATGGCTACAAAAGTTACTCATTTCATAATGACTGTGTAGAACAAGTGTAAAAAGCATTGTGTCACATTTTTCAGCTGTAATATTTCTTTCTCAATAGCTACGTTTGTTTATTATTATTGAGTATATATTTAATAGAAAACAATTCCAAACAGATATAACATACAAAATGTCCTTTTCAAAATCATTCTAATGCATTCAAATCCACCATAAAGTGCTTTCTAAATTTTGTAGTCCGGTGAAGCTGTTAAAACCCGGCTAGGTCAATAGCGTAGTTGGTTTGAAAAAAAAAGTAGTTGGTTTGATATAAAAAAAAAGTTCAACATTTTATTTGTCTCTCCTGTAAAGTTTTTTAATTGTGACTTACTCAATTTTTCTCTTTAGCACTTGATTTGTTAAGAATTAATTGAAATATAAACAACAACAGTTTTTTATATTATATTATTCAGGGGCTCCGGAGCAGAGCCATTCAAAACTTTGATAACAAATGATGGTCACCAACATTATAAATGGCTCCACTCCAGAGCCCTTGATTGCAAAGGGTTTCTCTATTTGCAGAAAACTGCTTACACTTATTTAAGATTTTATAAATGTCAATCAAAAGCAAAATTCCAAGCAAAATTCTGAATCGATTTTATTTCATTTAAGTATGAGAGGTTATTAACATGACAATACATTTGTAAATATACTAAGAAAAAAAATATTGCAATTACACTGAACTGTAGTAATTTTTATAGACAACCACTGCATGCTCCAACAGTAAATTAAAGTTCAATGAAACTAAATATTGAGCAATTTTATGGATTTAACATAAGTCATATAAACTAACAAACACATCAATAACAAGTAGATATCACTATCAGAATAACTCTATCTGATGATATAAATAAATTTATTTAATACCTTAGCAGTGCCACCGGATGAGACTTCATAAATGCACTTCTAGACATTTGGGAGAAGTAGTACAGAAAAACAATTAGTGTTAGATTTGATCTCTTCTAGGAAACTGACAATATGATGATCTTTTGGCTGATTATTACAGTGCAGATGAGACACATATTACTCATCAGAGTCCGGGGGTTTGCTAAATATTGTATGAGTCAGAGAAATTACACAAAAATTGAAAGTTGTCAAACACTTCATAAGTATTGTTTATAAAAAATAAGGAAGGAAGCCAAAAACAAAACAGTGAGTATGATAAAGTTTTATTGTTAACCGATAACGATTCCGTCGCGACCATTCTCAACCACAATAATATTTTGATAAAGAATCGACTGGATCTATTTATGGGGTCTGACATACGCGTTACGGTGGATTCGGACGTACCCAGTACACATACGGATAGAAGTGACCACTTTCCGACGTTAATTTTCGTTCTTATTTACTTTGACCTCGTTATAAAAGTATCATCAAGGTTGTATTTTATAGTTCGAGTTACCTTTAAAAACGTTAAAACATGAACATCAAAGAAATATTTATTACGAATTTATTTTTGGATTTTCTTCATTTAAAAACGTTTCCGAGCGGCATAATTTGTGGCTTGATATGGGAAGCTGATAATAAATGCCATTTTTAGCAAATAATTTCAAGTATTTTAGCCAGGGTAGTGATATAAAACAAGAGAATAATACTTACTGTTCATTTACTTATATGTCTGGGAACTGGGTGAAATAGAAGCTCTACCATGCAAATAGAAACGAAGGCTACGTAGCAAACATTGATACACGTCACAGGCACTGATTAAGCACTTTTTTCACGTTTTTCAACAATTTTAACACGTTCTCGTCATAATCTATCGCCCTGCAAGTTTTGACATTAGACGAATCGGCCATTTTTCTTCTGGCGACAACAAAAGCAAATAATGTTGCTCGCACTTACATATTGAATTACCCTAGTAAACTGTTTTTGTTTCATAACATTATTATTTTTATTAATCATTAGAATTAATTCTTAAAACAATTGTGACACATTATGTTTCAACAGACTGTTGTTAAAGATCAGTTTTGGAATTGATTACATTCCTGGTGACTGCATTGATTATACTGTGGCTGTAATGCATGGAACTATATATTATGTACGTTTAAAGTCACAATTTTAATCAATAGGCAGTGTTTGGGTCTTTAAATTCTTTTTAATGTAACTTTTTCCCTAAAATTATGGTAAAATCAAGGACTATTACACGAGCGGTTATTGTATCGAAAAGCATTCTGGAGCCGTATTGAGAAGTCGATTGCACATGCGCGATGAATGACCTAGCGATTTAGGGCACTAGGGCATCGACTGGCCCTGCCGACAGCCTCTTAGGTCAATCTACATATACCTGGGCGTGTGCAATATTGATCAATTTCTAAGGACACGTACTTGAATAGCTAGTGGTGTATTTGACGATAAAAATATATAAATATTATCCATAGCTGATGACCTATTTATATTGATGAGTTAGTTGTTTATTGCCATTACTTGGGGTTAGTTTTATAAAATTTCATTACGCCTCGAAATTGCATTTGCTCTCCGGTCATAGAGTAATTATAGAATTATGATTAATTTTGCCTTATATTACATGCGACATTCTGGACGTATTTATTTATTCTATGCCTACTTTATAATTAGGGCAAGGCAGCAAAAAGGATACTTTCTGAATAATAACGGTTCTCTCTTAGTTCCCTTTTCATCACGCGGCAGCGCGTCAAGAAAAGTTTAAGCTTTTTTTATATCACAGGAAGCAAACGAACAGGTGGGTCACTTAATATTAAGTGATCATAACCGTCCATAGATACTTGCAACACCAGAAGAGTCGCAAGTGCGGTGCCAGCTTGTGTTGGAAAGGGAGGGGGAGCGAGCCCGGGCACTCTCACTGACCGCACGAATAGCAACAATGCAAGCACTGTTAGTTTACGCGAGTGTTTTTGTGTATCGGGTGGTACTATATATATATATATATATATACGGATTTTGGACGCAACCAATTTACATCTTAGCCATTTTTGTTTTGACAGCGTCGGCGAAATTTACCTTAATATTCTAGCTATATTTTTTCATTGGCTGAAATCTTAGTTAAATAGTTTTCTATGAATAAAATCCAGCTAGATCAATTTATAGTCCCCGAAACTACCTACATACTAAGTTTCACGGAGATAGATGACGCCGTTTCCGAGATCCTGAATATATACAAATATGAAAATATACAAGAATTGCTCGTTTAAAGGTATTAGATAGATTGATATATATGCTTCAAATTTTATAACAACACATCAAACAGTTATTTCAATATTAACGTCCAAAAATCGACATTATTATCACTGACTGACCTATAGACCTAAATGCTAAGCTAGTTCCAGATGATCTATAAAGTTTAAATTTGGCATCCATATAGGTAGTTGGGAATACAAGGAGATACAAAGAAAAAAATACAGAAAGTAATATATTTTTAATATTTTATTATAATTTTTAAATTAATTGATTCTATTAGGAATACTCACTTATGGCGCCTGTAATGTGAGAATAGTAATCAAAATTGATGACAGTTGGTCTTTCATTTGTGGATCATAAGATCTTCACTTGAATATATAATGAGTGAACTACCGCCCTTCATTTTTTTAAATCCAAACATATCAGTTCTAGCACTTATAACTACTTTTAAATAAGAGTGTTTATTTTGGGGTGTAAGGGGTGTCGCGTAACATCTTAAGACTTGAGACACCCAAGCCAACCTTACCTGCACGTGGTGCACCCTGCTGAATAACGAACGAGGCAATGGCGAAAGCGAGGTGGTAGGGTTTTACAGCCTGACTGGATCGCAACCACCATGTATTTGGCGAAAAAGCCCGTCATAGTGACTCGCTACTGCGCGTCGCATTTCGGGATCAGCCTGTGCATATCCAGTACCGGGTGACTTTCGTCATTATGGCCGGTATGACAGCGGCGACCGGCGATGGATAATCTGTCTCTCGGTGGTTGCCGATGTTTTTGGATTGTACTATGCTTAACATCAGGCGTAGTGCAGTCACTATGTCGTGCTTCAATAAAAAAAAAGTATAGTTCAATGTAAGAGATATTAATATAAGTTTCGTATTTATTCCGTTTTTAAATGGGATTTGGTATTGGAGATTAACAAAAACCATTTGGTATTCATTTTACTATGAATAAGTAACTACTAATATTTTCTGTACAAAAAGTAATCATATCCCAACAAAAATATAAATGTGAAATAACACTTATATGCCTTGGTTCTTGATTTCAACGACAAAAGAAGTGAGATCTAAATGGGTACCAAGTTCAGTGGTCAGTCCTGAATTTTTTTATAATACATAAAATACGTTATAACAATTTAAAATATAATTTCTGCTTATACGTTGAGATAATAATATTGTAGCTTAATGTCTTAAGTGGTTAGTTCGAATATACTAATTCTTTCAGTGTTAGATAGCCCATTTATCAAGATAAGTTATAAGTTATATATCATCACGTTTAGACCAATAGGAGCGGAGCACCAATGAAGAATGTTTCATAATTGGCGCTTTTGTTTCCTTTTGAGAGATTCCGCTGCCTATTAACTTTAGCACAAAGTAACTATACCAAGCGGACGAAGTTGCGGGCAGAATCTATTATATAAATTAAAAATAGATTCCAAAATATATCTACGCGTCTTGTTGCAAAACAGCTACACATATTTGGATAATACCTACTCGTTTTGTTGTGTTCGGAATTGTCCGGACCATGTTTCTGTGAAAAAAAAATGTTTGAAAATTGTACGGAAAATTACTACAAATGAGATGTTAATTAACGTGAGTTTCATATATCGTGAACAAATCGTAGACGCATTTGATAGATTGTGTGAGTAGGTACTAATTGCCGATAATTTTATTACCCCGTTAGTCGATTGATCAATATTTTTTGACCTGTTTATGTTATCGGGCGTGCATAGTTTGAAACTACACATGTATTATGTTAACATAGTAACTTACATTGATCGATACTAATATTATAAAGAGGTAATGTTTGCGAGTGAGTGAGTTTGTGACTTTTTTTTTCGAAATGAAAACGCTGTTGACCCGGAAAGGTCTTTACAGCTTCAACGAACTATTGAGGCAAGCGCTCAAGGCACTCAGTCGATTTGGGGTGTTTGGGCGACTAACTCAAGGGTGCACGGCACACCTCGGCTTGGGCTGTCGCCTGAGTTTGTGACGTCGTAGGTGGTAATCTCAGGAACTGTAGGTTCGATTTGAAAAATTCAGTATTATATAGCTCATTTATTGAGGAAGATCACAGGCTTAGCATAACGCTAAGACCAATAGGAGCGGAGCACCAATGCATAATGTTTTAAAATCGGGATTTTTTTTCCTCTTGAGAGCTTCCACTGCGTGTTAACTTTTCCCCAAAGTAACTATTACTAAGCGGACTAAGTCGCTGACAGAGGCTAGTCTAAAATAATGTTGTATTATGACCAAATATGAATATACATAACTAGCGGATAATAACAAAAACCTTGGTGTTAGACATATGCTGTCGCTGATTTTTTGTAGGGTTATTATCAAGCTCTACAACTTTTCTCAAATCAATATCTCTCATCGTTAAGGCAGCGTTCGTGAGAAACGTTTTCGTTCTGTTATATCCCGTAATACTATGCATCTTCAATACTTCATTATATGACGCTGTTTTGTCTAGTGCAATTATACAATTTCATTAGACATATTTGACCATCGGGCATTCAAAATCAAAAAATCAATTAAACACATTTTATATCCATGACCATCTCAACAACAGTTTCTATATTATATTTTAATATTTATAATTTATGTTAGCCAACCTGTTCTTTTTTTCCATGTGGTAATTTTAGTTTTCATAAATAAATTCATTTGAACTTTTTCGTTTATTCTTTTATATATAGTTTTTTTTTTTAAATCTAATGTATCTAAATATTTAAACAATTATTATTTCCTTATTATTGTTATGATTCGTGTAAGTTAAGTTTCTATGTGATAAAGCGTTTTAGGTCTTCAGTTTAGTTTACTTTTTTTTTATTATTGCTATTGTATTATTATTTTTGATTGTCGACTGTTGCTTTATCCATGTGTAAATAAATAAATAAATTAATTAACCATTTTTAGTCTAACTCTATATGATTATTGGAACGAAGTTCCTTATCGCGCGTTGTGAAAGGGGGCTAGACGGAAAAAATTCTTACGAAAAGTTGTCACGACACTTTTTGCTGTAGTAAGCTATTGTAAGCTGTGCGGCGTCGCATGTGTCTCTGGCTGTCTCCCTCTCTCTTATAGAAAGCAAGCCAGATATTTTCATTTCTATTTCGCATTGAACAGTGTGGTGTCGCAATGATTATTTTTGTTGAATGTATACAGGTTTTTTGTAAATAATAAAAAAAAAAATAATGATTCCAAACATATGTTTCCTACTTCAGTTACCACAAGCCAATTATTACGAAAATTGAGCCTACTGATTAAGTTTATATAACATTATATTTGTTAATAATAAAAAAAATATTATTATAAATTAAAAAAAAAAAAAAATTATTACAATTCCTTCACTAATTAATCGAAAGGAACTTCGTTCCATCCGGGTGTTCCTTGACACCTCTCTAGTTTCCCTCACTAATTAATCGAAAGGAACTTCGTTCCATCCGGGTGTCCCTTGACACCCGAAAGGAACTTCGTTCCATCCGGGTGTCCCTTGACACCTCTCTAGTTTTTTTTTATTATCATATAGGAGGCAAAGGAACATGCGGGTCACCTGTTGTTAAGCGATCACCGCCGTCCATAGACAGTAGCAACCCCAGAGGAGTCGCTCGTGCGTTGCCAGCCTGTGTTTGAGGGAATGGAGAGAAAGGGAGAGGGGAGGGGAGATGGGTCTCCGGCGCTCTCACTCACCGATCGAAACGCAACAATGCAAGAACTTTTACTATACGTCGGTTTTCACTGAGAGAGTGGTGCTACTCCAGACGAGCCGACCCATTCATGCTGAAACCAATAATAGCTTCAGCGTGGCTCTATCCCCTACATCTATATATCTAATTCCTTTAAACGAGCAATTCTTGTATATTTTTATATTTGTATATATTCAGGATCTCAGAAACGGCGTCGTCTATTTCCGTGAAATTTAGTATGTAGGTAGTTTCGGGGACGATAAATTGATCTAGCTAGATTTTATTCATAGAAAACTTTTTTTACTGAGTTTTCAGGTAATTAAAAAATATAGCTAAAATACAAAGGTAAATTTCGACGCCGCTGTCAAAACAAAAATAGCTCAGTGGGAAATCTGTTGCTTGAAAAATACGTATAACCTCAGTTCGAATCCGAGTGACAGCAGAAGAGATATTTTTTTTTTGTATAAAAATGTTAATTTTGTAAGGCAAACCTAACAGTTGCTTTTAATTTAAAAATGTTTTTTAAAGAACCGAGCTGGGCTCGGTCGCCCAGGTACTTTTACTAAAGACAGTCATTACTTAAACCTCGCGAAGTGGACGGCTTGTCCACTCTATACAAAAACCAGGAGTCAGTGTAGTTAATTTAAAATAAAACGATATATTTTTCAAAATATATAACTTAGTGATAAAAGTGTAGTTTAATTTTTTTTAAAGGAAATCAGGGAGACCGCTTAACAGTTCGACCGTTTTTCCCCCAACTTTGTAAATCCGACTACCACAAAAAAATCTTTTTCCGTATCCATATATAGCTTATAACACTCACAAATAACGTGGCTTTCTATTGGTAAAAGAATTTTCAAAATCGGTTTAGTAGTTCCAAATATTACCGCCTACAACCGCACAAACGTTACCTCTTTATAATATTAGTATAAAAATTAAACTTCTAATGGAAGGGGCTTTAAATCCCGATCGGTACCCTTTTTGTGTAAAAAAAAAGTCGTATGTATACACAGATACAGATCACCTATTCATTCAAATGTGACTCAAACTCTTCTTTTAGCATCCTTCACTACTCTGAATCGAATTAATATAAGAAACAAATATTACTTGTAGTCCGATGAAGCTGTTAAGACCTTGCTACATCAATAGCGTAGTCAGTTCGAGAAAAAAAAAACAAATAAAACATCATCAGATTGTATAAAATTTTAATTTAAAAAATTACATTTTTCATAACTGACATACAATAAAAACATACATTTCTATATATATACATCATCTGTTCTTATCGGATCAACAAAATACTTCTTTTGGTAACCAGTGTTTTGTAATCCTTAAAAGTAATCACTTTAATATATTTATCTCGCTTAATCTTTATTAAAACTGCATTAGTACGAGTAGTGCTACCTAGTGTTCTATACTATGAAATTAGCAGCACAGTCAAGTAGTTTAAAGTTATGATAAGTTTTGGTTCTAAGTTGTCCATCTTTATGCTATAGAATTGGGGAACATTTACAAAATACGTAAACTATTTAGACAAACATAAAACACTTCAATATTGTTTATATATATAGTAAGGATGTTCGATATTAGAAAAATATCGATGTTGACGTCGATTCAAAAGTATCGATGTACCATAAACATCGATAGCAAACCATCGATGCTGAAAACATCGATGTTTTTACTAGCAATTAAACCTGCCTGTAAAAACAACTAACTTTATCGGGTGTTTTCCATATCGTCAATTCCGTCGCTAGTACAGGAGTTGGTCAGCGACGAAAAAAAAAATCATGCAAAGTCAAATTTTTCAACAACAAAAAAGTCAACTTCGTACAGCTTACAAATTTAATAATTATCTAGTCTCTATTTTATTCTCATAACATCGATGTTATCGAAATCAAAACATCGATGAATACCGTCATCCCTAATATATAGATTATGAGATAAAAGATTGAATACAGAATCCATAAACAATAAAAAATTTAAATTACGGAACGAGGGATCAAGGAACAAGAGACCTTCTAATGTCATCTTAGACAGGTTTGTATTGGGGTTACCATATTTTTTATTATTTCGTTCGTTTATTATCTACAGCCATATCGTCCCTTAGCATCAATATGCATTTCAGTCAAAATCGTAAAACTATAAAGTAAATATATTTGAGTAAGTTATTATTCTTAAAACTAATTAATACAGTGCATATATTCGAAACGCAGCTCCACAATAGTAAAGGGTAGATTTATTATAAAAACTTAAAAAATACTAATTCTATAGTCTGACCGCAACCGCTCCACCGCGCCATAGGTATGCGCGGGAAAGGGGGGAAAGAAAGAGCATGAACTTACATGAGATTCCTAGTGTCGGACAGATCTTACGATACCAAAGCACATTTTTTTTTACGAGTATAATTACATCCAATCGCTGTTTAGTCAAATATGATTTTTAGATGAATAATAAACCAATATAAACGAAATGAATTTTTAATTCTTGGATATATAAAATCTTAACGCATAACACACCCATTTTTAGACATTATATCTCATGTGCGTTTGACAGAAATAGTCCGTTCGTTCCCCGTCTCGCCGCCCGCGTACCAATAGCGCGGTACAGCGATTACGGTCAGATATATATGCTCTAGGGCAGTGGTTCCGAAAGTGTACGCTGAGAATTCCTTAAAGCACTGTGAAAAGCAAATAGTGCCTTTGTACAAATATTTTTAGTAGGACGCCATTATAAAATATTAAAGTTGTAGGCGCGCTGTAACGTAAAATTGGGAACCACTGCACTAGTCTTTTTAAATAATTTTTTTCACTCTCTCATGAAAATACTCTAGAATTTAAAATCTTATCATAATTTTAAGAGAACTTTCTATTCTCGACTCAATAACATAAGAAATATTTTTTTATTAAATTCCTACAATTAAATATGAAATACATTTTTGAAGAATCCATTATTTATATTAAAATGTCAAAAGTTTCATCGCGTCAGATTTCTAATCAATATATTTTAGTCTAAGACTTGGGTCAAATATTTTGCCTTGAAAACAGTTGAAAGATCTTATTCTAACTGAATACTTTTGGTATCCAATCTTCTTCACTGCCACTGTCGAGTGGTAATGATATTACAAGTTTCTTGTGATCATTTGAATGTTCTAACAAGATGGTGGCCTTGTTAGAACCTCCCAGAGAGTTTTTGTGGTAATTCAGAACCCATGTTCCGTGGTATTATTTCCTAAATAATTCAATTATGCACGATAACCAAACTATATTACGTAAAACACCACCAATATTATGTAATATAAAAACAAATAACACAAGATTATGAATAGAATCAAAAATCCACTAGAGGACTTTTAAGATTCCGGCAAAATCTCAATGGGGAGGCACGGGCAAAGCTAATCAAAGATGGTGCTAGCATCGCTGGTTCATGTCAACGAGTTGTCAACAGGTACTCTGTGGTTGTCAATGTCAAACAATTGTCATCGTGCTAATTTAACCTTACCTTGTTTTACGCTATTTGTATTAGTACGTTTTTTAATTATTGATCATGTATTCCTTAATGACTATAGCCAGTTTAAAAATTGAGTTAAAGAATAGGAATGCTTCCTTAACCAGAAAAAAGCTGATCTTATACTTATCTATTTATATTCTATATTATATTCTTCATCTATGAATGTACGAATTTGACACAAGCTTGACAATACGCTACAACCACCGACCACAGACTGTGCCTCACCTAGCGGGATAAATAAGCAATGTACCTCCCCATTGAAAGGTTATAAAGTAACTGATATGAATATTTAACAATATTTTGTCAATTTGTCATTTAAATATGCCTTATTTAGAAGTTAAAGTTATTTAAGAAAACCGTTTTTAATTTTAAGCTTAAGTGAATTGGGTGTTGGATTACTTTTCGAGCTTAAAAGGGAGGAATAAGATGTCTCCCAGTATCAGAGAGTGCGTCATCTACTGTAAGTAGCATGTTAAAGGAGAAATACATTCCGGCTGCTGATGCTGCGTGCCACAGATCATGCGTGTCATAGAAGTCAAGGGAAGTACACGGGGCATTATGCTGGCGTGATTGTGCTGGTGTTTCCTGTTGGGATAAGTTTTTTTACCTATTAAGGCCATTGGACACTAAGATGGTCATTGTAATAAAAACAAATGATATATTTAAATAGTTTCTGAACAACGTATAACAAGTCATTGAAGTCATTATTATTCCGCTGTCGATTATATGTTATAACTAGCCTCTCCTCGCGAATTTGTTCGCGTGAAATAATTACTTTGGTCTAACGCTAACACGCAGTGGAAACTCTCAAGAGGAAAAAAAACGATTTTTAATCATTCTTCATTGGTGTTCCGCTCCTATTGGTCTTAGCGTGATGATATATAGCCTATAACCTACCTCGATAAATTAGCTATATAACATTGAAATATTTTTTTAAATCGGACCATAAGTTACTGAGATTACAGCGTCACAATCTCACAAACTTTACCTCTTTATAATATTAGTATAGATTATTGATAGTGTTATAGAAATATCTATTTGTCTGTCTGTTGTAGATTTTTTTTAACTTGAGAGTGACAGTTAATCAGGAGGACTTAAGCCCTAACACCACGCTATACCATTTATTATTTTTTCAACTTTACAAAAGAGCAAATAACCGAATTGCAGAATAACAGTTTATAACATTTACTATAAAATAATACCATAGCGTTTGTCATTATAACATTTTACTACAACTTATACCAGATATAAATTGTTTAAGCAGAGTTGTATTATTTTTTAATTATTTTTTTTTTATTGAAGCACGACAAAGTGACTGCACTATGCCTGATGGTAAGCATAGTACAATCCAAAAACAGTGGCGACCACCGAGAGACAGATTATCCATCGTCAGTCGCCGCTGTCATGCCGGCCATAATGACGAAAGTCACTGGATATGCACAGGCTGATCCCGAAACGCGACCCGTAGAAGCGAATCACTATTACGGGCTTTTTCGCCATGTATATGGTGGTTGCGACCCAGTCGGGCTGTAAAACCCTACCACCCCGCTATCGGCATTGCCTCGTTCGTTGATCAGCAGGGTGCACCACGTGCAGGTGAGGTTGGCTTGAGTGTCTCAAGTCTTAAGATGTTACTCGACACCCCTTACACCCCAAAGTACATTTTCAAACATTTTTGTAGGTGGTAGAGCCACGCTAAAGCTATTACTGGCTTTAGCATGACTAAGTCGGCTCGTCCGGGGCAGTACCAACCCTCTCACAGAAAACCGACGTGAAGTAACAGTGCTTGCATTGTTGCGTTTCGTTTGGTCAGTGAGAGTGCCGGAAGACCATCTCCTTCTCCTCCCTGTCCTCTCTCCTACTCCTCCTTTCCTATCCTCGCAACACAAGTTGACAACGCACTTGCGACTCCCCTGGTGTTGCAAGTGTCTTTTTTTTCTTTTATATCAAAGAAGGCAAGCGAACTGGTGGGTCACGTGATGTTAAGTGATCACCACCGTCCATATACCCTAGGGACATCAGGGAAGTTGCAAGTGGGTTGCCAGCCTGTAAAAAGAAGGAAACAGGAAGGGAGGTGGGCCTCTGGCGCTCTCACTTACCGAACGAAACAGGTTTTCTGTGAGAGGGGTGGTACTACCTCGGACGAGCCGACCCATTCATGCTGAAACCAGTAATAGCTTCAGCGTGGCTCTACCGTTTATCAAAAGTCTATGGACAGTGATGATTGGGTATTTGTGTGCTTGTATATTGTCTATGTATCGTGTGAGCCCGGTGGGATTAATAAAAGTCAGTATTTCAGAAGGATCAAGAGTCTATATTGTTTTACACATTCAGTAATATCACTATAACTAATTAGATACATATATGGATATATTGAACACACGTATGTTTGCCTATACGGCTACGACTGGACTGGTTGCATACATTTTATATTGGAACGGGAAACGATGAGTGGACTTTGTCCCCTACATATCTATAGCGTGCAATCTATAGATATGCAAGTGTGTCCCTACAGTGATAACTTAACATCTTTTGCAGGCCGGCATGATAGTGGCGACCGGCGATGGATAGTGTGTCACTCGGTGGTCGTTATTGTTTCTGGATTGTACTGTGCTTATCATCAGGCACAGTGCAGTCATTTTGCCGTGCTACGATAAAAAAAAAGGTGACCCACCAGTTCGTTTCCCTGCTATGATATTAAAAAAAAAACGCTCTAAAAATTATGGCGAAGCTCGTGATAGAATTTTCTCGGCAATTTTTGTGACCCGAAATTTCAAATTAATCAATGAATTATAAGAAATTTAAAATCAATTATTCCACACATTTCAATTAGCTTGTAACACGGCTTATATTTGGACAAAAGGTCGAAGTAATTGAAGAAAATTACACTCACCGACCACTTAGTCCTTGAATCCTGGAAGAAAACTAGCCCAGTACTCATCGCAGCGATGGTGAACGCCAAGTATACCCACGTGTGGGCAAGTATCCTCTCCTTGTGTTTACACTTCATCACTATATAGAATATAGTGTAGAGGATAGCATTACCCATTAATATCGCCAGGAGTTCCCTGGCGAAGTCTTCATTGTGTTTATATGCTCTGTAAACACGGATTTTGAAGGAGCATCTTCTAATACCTTAGCCCTTTAGAATATTGTGCAGTAGTATGGCGTCCACACTACGCAACACATACTTTGCATTTAGAACGAATACAAAAACGGTTTACTAGGCACTTAGTTCATTTTTTTAGGCTTGTTATTTGTTGACTGTGAACCAATAACAAGGCTAGGATAGATTAAAAGCTAACTATATAAATGGGAGGAGGATATAACATAGTAGTGGACGGGGGCTAAGAGCATTGCTCGACCATAAATGTGAAGATTAGATCTAACTATGGAAATTTGCAAGCATCGACACATTGTACTGAAAATTTTTACAAGGAACAGTCGCTGAGCTTCTTAAATTATTATCTGGCTACATTGACAGGTGAAGTCAAGCCAACATTAGTCAGTAGTGGTAGATCCACGCTGAAGCTATTATTGGTTTCAGCCTGAGTGGGTTGGCTCGTCCGGGATAGCACCACCCTCTCACAGAAAACTGAAGTAAAGTAACAGTGCTTATATTGTTGCGTTTCGTTTGGTCAGTGAGAGCGCCGGAGACCCATCTCCCCTCCCTTCCCTTCTCCTCTTCCTTCCCTCCCCCTTTCTCTTCATTCCCACAAACACAGGCTGGCAACGCACTTGCGACTCCTCTGGGGTTGCTAGTGTCTATGGATGGCGGTGATCGCTTAAACAGGTGGTGACCCGCATGTTCGCTTGCCTAGTATATAACATAAAAAAAAATCAGTTCTTCAGTATCGAATACAGATACATTCTCGTGGATCCCCGCTTACAATTTAGTAACTCCCGTTTTTTCGTCAAGCCAATGTAGACCCCCGTCGAGTATCCACTGGACCCCGGGGGTCTTGGATCATTTTGGGAACTAAGGTTCTAAACATTATGTAAAATCAGAAAATTAATATAAAAAATGAAACATACGTGGTTATAGCAAAGGCCCAGTTGGCGACATTCGCGAGCGCGAGTAGAACAGCTCTAGCGGTGTAAATGGGTATGAACGCTCTGATGCGGTTATCTCGAATTTTAACCCAAGCCCTCTTCAAAACGGACCACTCTAGAAATATAATACATAACCTATCAAATATTACAATCTAGATAATTTATCAAGCGGCATTTGACAGAAGGCTCATTTCACGTGAAACAACGAGAAAAATGAGATTCTGAAATATATTCATATTCAGCAAAATTGGACTTCTAGGTTTTTTTTTTTTACGTGGGGAAATCCCTTATAGATTCCCGCCCTCCCGGGGGAGAGGGTGGGTTATGTCCGACTCGCACGGACTAAAAACCCACGGTGTACGTCTTCCGTTATTGTTAGGGCGGCACGAGATCTCTATAGACTTCATCGTGCCGCCCCGTGTGGCCCAGCAGCAGAAGTGCTGCCACCGGGCCTTCGTCTTGTAAGGAGACAGCCGGATACACACCAGCCGTCTCCTCGTCCGCCGGACCTGTGCAATGGGAAGATGGGGCCCCCGATCCCACCTCCCCTAGGTCCAGCTATGGTGGCGGGAGAAGGCGCGTGAACTGGCGCCTCCTCCTACCAGTTCTTCTTTGGCGGAGAAGGCCGCTTAGTGGGTCCTCCTCGCGAACCCTCTCCACCGCCTCCTTCTGCGAGACGACCTCCTCACAGAAGGAGGCAACAACATTCCACACATTCGTCGAGCGTCGTCAAGCCATGCTCGGCAGCGAGAGATCACCCATCGCCGCAGCCAGAATGCGGCGTCGCTCCTCCCACACAGCACATTCGGAAAGTGTGTGCTGCGCGGTGTCCAGTTAAACGCCGCACTCATGGCATACGGCGGTCGGCTCCCTGCGTGCTATCCGGTGCAGGTACCAAACGAAGCACCCGTGCCCGGTCAGCACCTGCACCAGACGAAACGTCAGGGAGCCCCATCGTCGATTGCACCATTCCGGCAGGACCGGGCGGACGGCGTCGATGGTATATCGACCGTACTGTGCGTCCGCCAGGTTTCACCTCCACCTCTCCATTCTCAACCCTCTCTCACATTTCCTTCTTTCCTGTAATTCCCCGGGAGTTAGAGGCTCTCCATCTGTTTTTTAGGGAAGAGAGCCGGCCAGCACCATGGCCGCCGCAGAGGACACCGTCCGGTAACCCCGTATCACTTTCAACGCCACAGTACGCTGCGCGGCTCGCAGCGCACGGATATTGGTGGCGTTGAGGGCGTCTACCCATAACGGTGCCCCGTAGGCGGCCATGGACCACATAACCCCCATGTAAAAGCGGCGACAGGTGGCACCCGGCCCCTCCGTATTGGGGAGGAGTCGTCCAAGCGCCACTGCCTCCCCAACTATGCGCGGTCCGAGCCCCTTGAAATGGGGCTCGAACCGCCAGCGTCCGTCCAGGGTGAGGCCCAGATACTTCATCCGGGTCCCCACCCTGACCCGGACACCCTCCACATATATGTGGGCCCCCGGAGGTGGCCCCTTCCGAGGCCCATGGAACATTAGGGCCTCGGTCTTCTCGGGGCCCACCTTGAGGCCCAGTCTCCTGATGCGCCCGACCACGAGGGTGACAGCCTCCGTGGCCAGGCGCAATAAGTTTTCTGTTTCCCCCCCGTAGGGCTACAACTAGGGTGTCGTCCGCGTAGCAAATGAGGCGCGCTCTAGAAGGGAGCGCGTCGCAGAGCACCCAGTCGTAACCCAAGTTCCACAGGAGTAGCTCTAACGCCGACCCCTGTGGAACCCCGCGCGCCGTGTTGCGCCGGACCATCCGCCCTCTGGTGTCCACGAAGGCGACCTCGCTCCCGTCGAGATAAGCCTCCAACAGCCGCTGCAGATACAGGGGCACTCCGAAATACCGGAGCGCCTCCAGGATGACACTGTGCAGCAGACTTTTGAAGGCTTTGGCGATGTCTAAGGACACTACCAATATTCTTTCACCCTCAGAGGTCGCCTCCGTGGAGACCTTTTTCAGGAGGGTCAGGGCGTCCAGCGTGGAACGCCCCGACCGGAAGCCGAACTGCGCGTCCGACAGGTTCGGCCCCACTTCCTCTAGGTGCCGGACGTCCCGGGAGGCAACGATCCTTTCGAGCGCCTTCCCGGTGTCGTCCAGCAATACGAAAGGCCGGTACGCGGACGAGCAGTCCGGAGGGCGGCCCTCCTTCGCCATCAGGCACAGCCGCCCCGTCTTCCAGGGCCTCGGGAACTGCCCGACCACCAGACAGCGACTGAACAACTCCCGAAGCCACTCTCCGAGATGGTCCAGAGCAATGGCTAGCTCCCAGCCCGGGACCCCGTCAGGGCCGGGCGCCTTGCGTCCCGCAGTGCGGAGGCGCTCAATTGCCCTCCTCATCTCCCCCTCCGTAACAGGGGGAGGGTCGATCGGCGCCTCCTCTACCGCCTGAGGAGGAAGCATGGGAGGGGGAAGGAGCTCCGGAGTGTCGGGGAACAATGCTACTTCTAGAACCTAGGAGAACCTATGAATTAATGAGTCATTCTAAAACGATACCTGGCAAATAAACCTACCTAGGCAAGCGCCAAGCCTCAGCGCAGAGCGACATATGTGTACATTATTCGATCTATATTTTTGCCAATGTCGGTTCTGTTTTTATTAATTTAATTATTTACTATTTCAAAAAAAATCTACCTTCTTTCCACATTGAAACATATGATTTACTCAGTATTGATATGTATCATGCTGTCTACGCATTATATTCATTCCCGTCGGGGCCGTCTCTGCCTACCCTTGTGTGGGCGGGCGAGGTAACTGCTCGAGGCGTATTGCCTCTTTCAGTGGTTTCTATCGCGACCCGTAAATACGGGCCTGGCCTTGGGGTGCTTCGTAGCTCTGGATTCATTGGGCGCGTCACTCTCGGTATCCTCTTCTTGTTCGAAGAGGTCGGGTGTCCGCGCCTCTTATATTCATTCTAATTTATTTCGTTAATTAAGACGTAAGTTAGGTTCGCAGTACATATTGTTGTCCTTCTCATATTATGCATCTGTCTCTTTTTAACATAAAAGTGTAATTTCGAAAATGTATTGGACGTTAAGAAAATGTTATACGCGGACAATATACTAGTTATAAGTATACAAATATATACCACGGTTTTTATTAAGAAGTTGAAGTGTTTATTTCGACAAATACCCAAAAAATGTTAACAAACGTAACAAACACTTTAAGTACAAATGAACGAGCTCACCGAGTGTAAATTTTCCAGTGTAATATATCTTCATGGTGAATATGAAACACACCAGCAGGTGGAAGATGGTGAAGAAAGCGGAGAACCATGGGCTGGGGTATTTAATACCCAGTGCACCTGAAATACCAATCAGCACCAATGAATGCCTCCACAAAATAAAGACGTAATGTCTGAAGTTACCCAACACGTTTCGATAAAGTTTCCATCGTTACATAGTAAAAATATTCCTATAGATTCACGTCTAAATATATAAAAATCTATGTCACGATGTTCGTCCACGCTGAACTCCAAAACTTCATGAAAGTTGGCATCATTGCATTTTGCAAAACAAAGTCCTCTGCCACGCCTGTGTTTTTCTGTCTGTTCGCGATAAACTCAAAAACTACTGAGCGGATATTCATGCGGTTTTCAACAGTAGATAAAGTGATTCATGAAGAAGATTTAGGTATATAATTTGTCAAGGTTTTGATTATTATCAGGACGGAACAACTTGCACCGGGCCCGCTAGTTTATGTATAATTCGGGCCAACTTAAGAGATATGTTAATCTACATTTTGATTAATGGCCTTGAAACTTTTTAATTATAAATTAAATTATTGTCAATGTTGATTATTGTTATTCATTGAAAGTTTCATCAGTGTCGAACAGATGGCGCATTAAATTAGTCTGGTGACAGAAAGATGTTAGGACCGACTTTCTATAACAATCATATCATAGATGGCGCCACATTTTAATTTTGAATGTCTTTTTAATTCAGCATGTAATAACTGAGCCACAGCAACATTAAATGTTTTTCTTTCATATATTGTCCTGACAATTCCATATAAAGCGGTGAAACTTTTGTATTACTGGTACATATTTATTAAAAAAAAAAATACAACAAAGAACCAATGTAATGCGTTGTGTTCTCAGGCGGTCACCCATCGAAGTTCTGCCTGCTTAATTTCGGACGATAACCAATGTTTTCAACACTCTACCCGTCACAGTGTTTGCTCCCACCATTGCATCGTCACACAAAAGAGTCGCCGATCAGAATTTCAAAACCCGCTTTACTTCAAAAACTTGTCACACAGTTGCAACGGTTCTAGAAGTGACGCTCTTACAGACACTCGACATTTAGATATATCGGCAATAGGTTTTACAACTAAAACTTACCAATGGCCATGATGAAAGCGAGCAACATGAAGGTAGACTGCGCGCTGGGCACAATGTCCGAGTGCCTGTTGTGGTACAGCTTCATCATCACGAGGACCGCTATCATGTACATGAACGATGAGTCTGCGGATATCAAGACCAATCTTAATTAGATCCCAAAAAATCAGTACATTTTTTTATGTGAAACATCTATAGACGCCGGTAAATCTGATTGTTGGCGTGGCGAGACCTGGCGATGCAAAACACGAACTGTGCACTATAAACGAGATACTCAAAAACATTTGCAACCCTATCTATATACATATAAGATTCAAATTGTTTTGTCGGCTACTCGTTTCACTAGTGTTACGCGGCACGCACCGACGACCTAGCGCTCTTTGATAAATGCCGCCAAACACACCGTGCCTGCGACTAGTTGAGTTTTTATATTTTGTATTTAATTAAAATTAATATTTATGTAACAAAATAAATAAACAGTAATTATTTTATGAAACAAATCTGTAATGGTCTATCTTTTCATTATGCCCTAACTGATTCCTGTTATAATCTGTTCTTTTATGCATATAACTTGTACAAAACAATTTCGATGTTTTACATCTGCCAGACGTCCCATGACGAATCAATGTTTATTGATCACAGCAGTAGAAGGTACCCGGCGTTAGAATTTTAAAAACTACCTATAAAGAGTAGACTTGCATGGTGCTTCATTGCCAATAGCAGGGAGTTCCGATTTAGGAGTTTCGATTCTGACGCGGCCGGGAACGGTCGCTTCCGCGCTCGGAGCGATTTTTCGTGATTATTGTGATACAGTGCATACAGAGTGAAGTGTTCAGCTTTCACATTAAAGTGCCGATCCGCCTGACGTGTCGCACACGTGCACCGCAGCTGTGAACACCTGAGTTATTTTTCTCGAAATTGAGTGAGACCCTTTTTTTTTATATATTTATTGCTTTGTTTACTATGTTATATTGGTACATTTATTTGTTTACCCATTAGTTTGTCTATTTATTTACGTAGTTCTTAACCCTTTACAGTCATCATTCCTTTATAACTTTATTTATTTCAATTATTTATTTGTTTAGATATCCATTTATTTATTTGTTATATATCTATGCAAATTATTTACCCTGCCTGTCTCGCTAACGTATTTCCTGTATTGCTTTCTCCTTCTGACTCATTTTAAACAGCTCTCTTGATCTGCACCCAGGATAGACCCGTGATTAACCCGTTCGGCGTGCCCCCCTGCCCTTAAGGCAGGGAGGTTGTTTCGCGGTCCCTCCCTCTCCTCGATCCACCGCGATGGATCCGTTAGTTTTGGTAGAATTATACCGCAAAAATCTCCTCGCGAGCGGTCTAGACCAGGAGATTTAATTATAAATTAATTTAACCTTCCGCAATGTAACGTCGCAGGCCTCCGAGGGCCTTTTTAACATTCCGACCGCGATCTCTTTCGCGACCTTATCGCCGCAGTCTTCTCTAGATGCGCGCGACAAAGGCCTACTTGAGGCCTCGATACCAAGCTCCAGCTCGGAGATCGGCTCCGAGATGGAGCTAGACGTGACGGCGTCCGCCGAGCCTACCGCGACCGCGACCGCAATCCCCGCGCCTTCTGCGCAGTTAGACAAAGACGGTTATACGACCGTCTCGTACAGTAGGCGTCGTCCGGCTAGCCCGACGAATTCGAGTTCCGTAGCTCCGGTCAAAGTCGCCAACATAGGTGGCGCTCGCGTGCCGGCCGCGGCTATACCGTGTAGTCAACCGCGGACGAAAGGACCTAGCTCCGTCTCGCTAACTCCATCTCAACCTGCGGGTTCCGCAGGTAGGCAGCCGCGCCCCCCACCTCCAGTCACGATTCAGGACAAGTCTCAATGGACTGCGATTTCTAATCGTTTGAAGACCCTTAAGGTCAATTATACGAATGCCCTTAGCACTCCGGCGGGCATTCGCGTAAAATGTCCCACGTCCGAAGACCATCGCGCGCTCATACGATTCCTTGCTGAATCGAAACTCGCGTATTTCACGTTCGCTCTCGAAGAGGAGCGCCTCCTCCGTGTCGTGCTTCGCCGTGTCCCGGCCGAAATCTCGGTCGAGGATGTCACCCTCTCCCTTAAGGAGAAGAACTTTCCCGTGCGTGAGGTACATCGCATGTACCACCCACGCACCCGCGCTCCCTACAACATGGTGCTTGTTCTCCTCGACCGGTCGCAGGAGGGCAAGGCCATCTTTTCGCTCACATCTGTGTGCGACCTCAACGGCGTCAC
>JACEII010000063.1:975751-989108 GCA_014332785.1 Antheraea mylitta | reverse complement strand
AATTTTACGGTTTTCTTAATTTTAAAAAATACCTGATTATGCTACATATAATCAAGTTTAAGTAACATGAAATAAAATCCAAGTTATGTATACTACATCTGAGAGAAAAATTATTTAGTTGTAAACAAAATTTCACCATTTTATGTTAATTATGTAGACTTTAACTCCTATGGCATAAGGTTCAATTTATTTTTTTATTTAGATTCGATTGACACAAAAGTATGAAAGAAGGATTCACGTCGAATTAGACCGCGCTCTGGCGCTATACGGTAAGGACGTGTACGTCGTTTTGCACTCGACTGGTAAAAAATAAATCGCTGTAGAAATACGTATACACTTCACAAAACGTTTTGATCATTTCGAAATAATAACTAACTTTTTATAGTGGTTTATATTTGTAGTAGTAAGAGACACTGTAATTAGGTTAAAACAAAAATTCTAAATTTAGTTTTTATTACGTTAGTTCTTTTTATATTTTATGTTTTGAGGTACTGTTATGGAACTTCTTCACGGGTAGAAATACATATATCGTCTTTGTAGTCCTCTTGTTAGTAGTGACGAGAGCTTACCACAGGACTTAACAAAGTGAGCTGATGACGACCCACTTCAAAAACTGTTATGGAAGTCATTGATATGATGTCATTGATAGAGACAAATATGTCTTGTTTGTACTCCTTTTGTTAGGTAATAACAAAATGGTCTCATAATGGACTCTTAGAAACGTGTAGGGAGCTCTTTCATGGGTAGAAATATATATGTCGTTTTCGCATTCTCTTTATTATTATTTTTTTATTATCTATTCAGAATATATTCAATAATATCATAAACATGCTGCAGAATTTACAAACTAAAGCTAAAAAGAATCAAATATAAGGTTTATTCTTTATAAGAACATGATCTCTCAAGTCTTGTTTATAATGAAACGAATCATTTAGTGAAAAGTGTATCTTAGCTAGGGATGCAAAGTTTGTCGGTGGAATTGGGGTTCGTTTTACACAAAGGCCGTCATATGCTGCCCGTTGTACTATCAGTATTACAACTTACAATTCAGGTGTTTTATAGTATGTTGTTCACAGAATTATTTTTGAAATAGAAGCAAACGCTAAGTTAAAAATTCTCCTATCTAAATTCTAAATCTCTGAGCACATACTCATGTTTGTAGCTAATATCTATATGTACTAAAATTCAGTTATCACGATATAGCCACTTGTTTAGCCCATGAGGAATTAAACATTAATAAGACACTATGATACTTTTCAGCATAAACTCTATATTTCTAGTTACTTTATACTATACGAAAATTTTGGTATCACGACAAAGATACGCTTACGCAGCTAGCGCATCTACGCATGAGAAATGAAACTTTCATCAGATAGAGTGAGACTAAACATCTGTGAGACTAAACATCTGAACCCAAACCTGATGTTTGTAGCTACTATGAATACTAAAGTTCAATTATCATGATACAGCTACTCATCTGATCTATAAAATGAAACGTTGATCTGACTCTATGAGACTAGACCACTGATCGCAAAGTTGAAGTTTCTAGTGATCATCAGTACCAAAATTCTGTTATCATGATACAGCTACTCACTTGGTCTATGAGAAATTATACTCTTATCTGATACGACAAGACTCAACTTCAGAGCGCAAACTTCATGTGTATAGCTATTATTAATATTAAAAAATATATCATCACGAAATAGCTCTCATCTGGTCCTAAGGTATGAAACATTTAGCTGACGCTAAGCCTTTGAGTGCAAACTCAATGTTTCTATTAGTACTATACTAAGATTATCATAAATACTGTTTTCACCAAACTTTAAAAAATTGAAACCTTGCTCCTACACTAGGAGACTAAACATCTAAGCACAACTTGATGTTTCCAGCTATTACCTAAACTATGATCCAGTTACCACAATACTACTCTTCATGAAAATGTTGAGAAATTAAGCCGTGATCGGGCACAAAGGAGCTAAATATTTGAACACAAATTCGATGTTTCTGTCTATTACGTATTCATATTTACGTTGAGTTATACTGTTTTTGAGTGAGTATGACCTTGAAAAACTATAATTTATTTTGGTACTATCACATCAAATACAACAAAAAGTAGAACATAAATAATAAGTAAATATTGTGATATTTTTATAAAAGTATCAAAGTCGTTTATAGTGCGGTTTTATTGCCGCGCTTATCAGTTTTCATGTCTGGGTGAGTGAGCTATACGCGTCTAGTAGAACTCGAAGCCGAAATTGAACTTCTAAAATTTGAGAGCGTGTCCTTAAATCAAATACTTCGAATTTAACGAAACAATTTAATTACTGCTTATTTTTAATGCGAATGTATATAGTGTTAAAGACAAACTACTTTTTTAAATATCAAACATACACATATAACAGTTTAATACAAGGAGTGCTGGATAGATGGCACTAAAATAAATTCGACTACGAAATTAGGAGTTATGGCATACTTAAAAAAGTAAGTAGTTACTCACGGGTGGACGAGACCTTCTCTTCACTTGCCTCGCCCGGACTTGCGCCATAAACACCATCCCAAGGATAACGTAACCGATGTTGGAGAAGACGTGGTTGAAGTCCGAGAGGTAGCCCAGCGGGTGGGCGCACAGGAAGTTGTAGTAACATAAATCCTGATCTCCTATGTCGAACACCATCTGTTCATACAACGATTCATCTTGGACTAAGTGATCAAGCAAAATCTATACTATAATAAAAACTGTAACAAGGTCAAATCTGTACATTACATATTTTTTGAAAATTATAATTGGGGTAGACTATCTTATCGGTATAGAAGCTAAAAATAATCTTTTTGCAAAAAGCCGCGAATCATCCCAGCCCGTTAGTGGTATCCGCCGCAAACTATGAATCCGTACCTAACGTTGCGCGTTATAAAAGACGTTCGCAACACATTTTTACCGACCCTCCTGATTCAATCACGTCAGCGAACGATCAGTACCGGCCCGTCTCTCGAAACAGAGCGTGTTCACGCCCACGCCCGCGTAACCACAAATCACGCCGCCGTGGTCTGGTTTTTAATTTCGCTCTCGCACACCCAATTAGGCCTCCCACGGCAGCGGCTCAAGCCTAGGTTCGATCCCTCGGTAGGGAGCCCTTGAGTGTGTTCCTTGCGCGATACGGTGACACACAAATATACATCACTGCTACAACACTACACGATCGTCCCCGCACACGTGCACGCCTACACGCTTACACATGAAAGTGGAAGGGTTTACTTTTTTCCCCTTATCGAACTGAAAAACACTCAATTTTCCGATAATAAATATATGGAGGAGTTGTTGAGGCGTGTATGCTTGGTACACATATACGTTTCAACAACTCATACATATATGAATAGTTAGCTAGGTTAGCTAAGAGATTTTGCATAAAACAGGCAACAGCCAAGCCGAGGTGTGCCGCGCACCCTTGAGCTGGTTGCCAAAATAAAATCGGCTGAGTGCCTTAAGCGCTCGCCTTAGTAGTCCGGTGAAGCTGTTAAGACCTAGCTGGGTCAATAGCGTAGACATTTCGAAAAAAAAAAATCTTTTTACAATTTTTGTTTGTCTGTCTGTTTGTCTGTCCCTGTGAAAACGTATCACTCTGAAAGTACTAAAGTAATTTTGACGAAACTTGACACAGCGATAGCTAATATTACGAGATTACATGTAGGATACTTTTTGCCTCATATAACGCAAGGGGTTCTCCAGGGTAACGGATATGGATGACCTCCGGCCGCCGTAGATGGGGCCTGGGGGCGATGGACACGGGCATGTCGTCGCCCTGGCAGTACAAACTGCACAGGCCCATGTGATGGAGTCGCATTGTGCCGATGCGACTCCCACAGTTCGTCAGGGGGGGGGGGGGGGGGTCTAACACCCACTCCCTCTTTGAAGGGTCTACCTTACTTGACCCCTCAGACCGCAGTCAGGGCCTGTTAGAGAGCCCACACCTGTCGGGGGAGCAGATGCAGTGCCAGTCGGCAGTTACTGCTCCCCCGCCAAAAAGGTGTATGAAGGCACCATGGGGTTTTAGTCCGTGCAAATCGGACATAACCCATCCTCAGCTGTCCCGCGGGATGGGTATCTGTTAGGGATTTCCCCATGATAAAAAAAAAGGTAACGGATAAGAGTCTATAATCTGAATACGTATTGCTATAAAAGTACTGAACCAATTTTGACGACACTTGACACAGTGATAACTAATATTACAAGGTTACGTCTAAGATACTTTTTGTCCTATAATATATAAGGGGATCTCTAGGATAACGAACGAAAGACAAAAAATTGTATTCAATGCAATTCTTGATGGATATCGGTAAATTTTCTTTATGTTATATACAGTAAATAGATTAGATTGAAAGCTATATTTTATATTTTTAGTACTTTATTTTTTTTAGTATTACGTAATATAGTTAGTTTATTGTGCATAAGTGAACTGAATAGAAAATAATATCACGAAGCATGAAATTCTGAGATGCCACAAAAACTTCCTGGAAGGTTCTCTTACAAGGGGTCCACCATTTTGTTACAATATTGACTCACACGACGGTTAATATTGAAATGATCGTACGACGCTTGTAATATTATTGACTACGTGACAATGGCAGTAATAATCTGAAAGATTGATTGCCAAAAATGAATTTTATAAAAAAACAGGCTTTTTTTAAAATGACCACACATGATGGCCAATCGCGGTGCTCAACGCGGCAGCGTCATAACCCGTTGACCGACATAATTATTAATAAAATTACATTATATATAAGTTAATGCATTGTACCGCACACTCTGTAGTGCAATAAATCGTCGTACGCGAAACTCGGTCTTTTGCTTCCATGTCCTCGAATTGAAAATAAAATCCATTTAAATTAGCGATTCGAAAACCATCTCTAAAACTTCTAAAAAATACTAAGCCACACTTACATCTTGGTAGGTGAACAGTAACTGCACAACAGGTAGGGCGTACACGACGGCCACTGTCACTGTACTCCAGAAATACCTACAGACAATTATACCCTTTAATAATAACACCCTGGAAATAACCCATACATGCATACAGAAAAATAAGTTGGTAGACACCTCAAAAACATTCTCTCGAAACATGAGCCCTTCATCGTAATAGGAAAGTTTGTCGTCAATCAGTTTTTTATTTTTCCTTATTATTAGACAAAAGAAAAACATATATTTGTAGGAAATTGAATTTACTGCTAGAAAGGTCTCTTACAATTTTTTTGTAAACCTCACTGTTTAATAGTTGTCGAAGGTTGCAGTTTTTTTTTTGGACCACCCATTGACCATACAGTGGATCTTGTACATATATATACAGTCCTCCTCATCGATTTCGATGACGGCGACTCCAAAACGTTTCATTTCTTTCGAGCGTGGGCCCTAATGTGACTTGCGAAACCAAACTTGCTCTTGAAAACCCGATCACATACAGAGCAATAAAGCTGGCCATTTTGATTGTATGTATAAGAAGGTTTCGGTCTATCTTTTAGTACTTGGCGTTTTTCGTCAATTTTTTTGCAATTGGTTAGCCTCAAACCTTGCAACTCTTTTAAAGATGGTAGAGCGTCAAGGTGACCGTTGTAAAGCGAGATTCTCCCAACACGTATAATCAACACTGCAAGCGTTCAAATGCCTTTTAAACACATCCTTATAACGCAGCTGCCGACGACCGTGCTTTCGTTTACCCTTTGCCATCTCGGAGTAAAAGACTGCTTTCGGCAAGCGACGATCATCCATGCGAAGTATGTGTCCACACCATCTCAGTTCATACTGTAAAAGTAGTGCTTCGATGCCAAGGACTTTGGAACGACGCAGGATTTCGGTGTTGTATACATCTTGTACATACTGATAATGACGTATAAGCTATAATACTGTAAAGTTTCATCAAAATACATTCAATAATTTTTATTTGATTTAACAATTCATCATCAGAATCTTTCCTATTTCACAAAATTATAAACAGATCGACCTGTTGAAAGCAAGCCGTATAACCTAAAACCTGAAAATGCTTACAGAGTATCGACGATGGAAAGGCTAACTGGCTAACTTGCAATGTTAATAATCCGTTAGTCAATTAGCCTTTCCATAGAAATTAACGTACCTACTAGAACGACGGGCGAGCGTGGCCGCTGGAGCTCTCGTCAGCGCTGCCACAGTAAGTACTTGTGCACCGAATAAAGATTCCTCTGTAATATTATCATATTAAAGCCAAGTCCAATGTTCAAGGGAATTCGATGGGAGAAGGGAAGGGAAAGTAAAACGAAAAGTGAGGCCAACGGAGTAGAAGGGAAGTGGGAGGGGAGGATGAGGATGGGATGAGGTCGCGACCAATGAGCAAGAACACACACATTTTCAACATTGAATTTAGTTGATTATACGTAGCCTTATAGATAATGTAATAATCAAATACCGAATACACTCTATAATTTATTTAAGGAATTAAATGTGAATACGGAAATCACAGCTATTAGAGACTAACCTCTGCCCACGACTTCATCCGCGTGGAATAGTTACTTTGAGCTAACGCTGACACGCAGCGGAAAGCTTTTTAGAGAGAAAAAAAAACCGATTTTGAAACATTCTGCATTTGTGCTCCACTCTTATTGGTTTTAGCATGATGATGTATATAACTATAACTTTCCTTGATAAATTAGCTATATAACAGTGACATATTTTTCTCAAATCAGACCAGTAGTTCCTGAGATTACCCCCTACAACGTCACAAACTCACAAACTTTACCTCTTTATAATCTAATATATAAAATTCTCGTGTCGCGGTGTTTGTGGTTAAACTCCTCCGAAACAGTTTTCCCGATTCTCATGAAATTTTGTGTGCATATTGGGTAGGTCTGAGAATCGGACAACATCTATTTTTCCTCCCCCTAAATGTTAAGGGTAATCCACCCCTTAAATTTTTTTTTCAATTTTAGATAAATTTCTTTTTTAATTTTTTTATGATACAACATTAGTAAATACATATAACCCTGAATTTTACATTTAAAAGTACAACTGAAACCGGTAATAACAGATTTGGTGCAAACGAAGTTGCACGGGCCAGCTAGTATTAGTATAGATACATATAGGAACACATATAAAATATTCTACGCAGCATTCAAGTTTATATGACATCCCGTTTTCAATATTCTATTTAACTTACCCATTTCATTAATTTGGGAATTAGGTTCGAGAGGTTGCTGTTCATTCACTGATATATCTTGACTCTCCCCTGAAATGAGAGATACCTAATATAACATAATTGTTACTTCGCAATTTAAAAATATCTTGTTACTTTGCAATTACATGATTATTTTGTAACTTCGTAATTATTTTTTTACTTACACCATAAATTATTTATCTCATCGACCTCAGGAGGAGGAACCGTACTGGGGCCGGGTTCCTCTTCAATGGCCGTGTGCCACGTAGAAGAAGCGGGACCATCAGGAACGTTAGAAGGCGTGGGGCCATCATGGACGTTAGAAGAGGTGGGGCCATCACGAGCAGTAGAAGAGGCGGGGCCATCATGAGCGGGATCGACATCGTCAGTCACCACAACTTCTTCTAATTATAAAAATCAAAACAACTTTGACACCGCTATAGAATATCTCTTTTTTTATATAGAGCTAACACTGAATAGTTAAATGTAAATCCAGCGTGAGTATGGACATCTGTCCAGGCCATTTTGTCCATGACAATGTCGAAGGCGCGGCGATATGGTCTTTGCATCTCATTACGGCTACCATCAGTTGCAGAGTAGTAAATCTCTCTTTTTATAATTAAAAAAAATAATAATATTTTCAGCTCAGCGAATAACTATAATCTAACCGGCAACAATTTATTGATTGTGCTGAATCGAATGCAAATGCGTTTGACAAATTCAAATTCAGAAGTACTATATTCAATTTAGACCCTAACAAGGCGCTTATAAATGTCAAAATTGCCTCTGCTTGGAAAACAACCCACTCATTGAGAAGAAAAATGTATCTTTTAACTTATATTTTTAGATATATTACTTTTTACTGTACGTATGTATGTATATCTCTAACCTCCTGAGTTCGAGAAAAAAAAAACAGAAAGTAAATTATAGTTGCGAGAAGAATACGTTGAATTTAACAGCCACTACAATACTATCAGAACTACAAAAATACATGACTGTTGTTCTGTTTTTGATTTAATGGTAGCAAAATCTTAGTCTCCGAAGATAGTTGATAATGTGATAATATAAAATAAGTCGATGTTTTAATTAAAAAAATATCATTTTATTTACTTTAGTTTATTTAAAAAATGCATTAATTCAGATTTATGTAATTTTACTTTAAAACATGTCATTCACCATCTCTGTGCGATAAGAGTGCTTCGCAAGCAACGACATGGCTTAGAAATAACAAGACAGTTTCCTGGAAATACAAACCTGTACATTTACAGCTAGTTGGCATCAGAACAGCGAGTGTGAACATTGGAACTACAGCGACCAGAGCGAGAGACACCAACGCACCGATTACGTACTCCTTGTACGATATTGTTGCGACAACGCGGAATCTGTGACAACACATCCCCTGCTAGTCATGGATTAAGGGGAAGATAGGGGGAAAGTGGGTTTTAAATACCTTAGAATGGCCTCAAAACACAACACATACACTTGAGACATTTCGATGACTCCACGGACCCTTTCTTTGATCAGAAAAAGTAATCATATTTACTTATTTATAACCGACTTCAAATCAACGGTTTCTAATTTATTAAAAAAAAAAGTTTGTTTCGTCTACCCAGTCCAATTAGAATCTAATAGGTCTGTTACACGTAACAATTACAGTGATGAGACAGTACCCTCATATTTACAGTATATTAATTCATCAAACATAATGGGCTGCACAATCTCAATACTAAATACCAATATTAAATGTATACTGGCTCTTAGACTACGCGCCGCTAGTCTGACAAAAGCCGCGCAAGCGAAATACGCTAGGTCACGTTTACTAGCGTGTCATGACGAGGAATTATAAATTTATCTCCTCCCAAAAATACACGCGCTTTAGAAAGTTTTAAAAAACTATACTTACGTGATGTTCTTCAATCTACCGGCATTCCATGGCTGAGTCAATCCGCTAGTCTCTCCAGAACAGGCACTATCGCTCTCTCTTACTACAAAGACTACGTAGAAACCATTGGGAAACATTGATTGCTATGATGGATTAAAAAAAAAAAAAACATGAATAATGAGTACCTTTATAGTAGCTCTCTAAACAAATGACAAATGGGAACCTTAAATATCATCGCCATCATCAAACTGTATAATACCCACTGCAGGCCTCTTTTTCAAGAAAGGTTTGAGCGTAATCACCATACCAGCTGACGACATATTGGAGATTTCAAACTCCACACACAATCAATCCACATATGATAGTACTAAAAGAGCATACCTCTGGTTCAGGTTTTCTCAGGATATTTTCCTTCACCGTCAGTGGATACTGTTACCAATTTAACATTAGTAGATTTGCGCGAATTACAAAAAATCCTTTGTACATGCCCCGAGATTCGAACCTGCGGATATCGGAATGATATTCCACAGGTCAAACCACACTAGATATCCACGAGTTTATGCCGTTTCCACCACCACGACTGTGTTTAATTATCTTGTACTAGCCTCTAACCGCGACTTCGTCCGCGTGGAATAGTTACTTTGGACTAACGCTATGTAATCTCAAGAGGAAAAAAAACTATTTTGAAACATTCTTCGTTGGTGCTCTGCTCCTATTACCCTTAACGTGATTATAAATAGCCCGTAATCTTGCTTGATAAATGAACTGAAAAATAAATATATAAACATGACGACTCATCTGTCCGTAATATATAGAGAGCATTCACATAGAAAGAAATATGATAGCTAATCTGTCAGTAACAATTATTTTACTTAGGTACGTATATATGCGTTATCGTGCCTTTTGCTTTGTCAAAATATCATGTAGGTAACGTATCTACAGCTTTTTAGTTATAATATCATTGATAACATGCTATTTAAATGCGAAACTAAATACATAAATAGTAGTACAGTCAGTCACAATATTACTGTATACAGATAAGTATACTACTGATTTCGTACGTGGTAGAGCCCCGCTGAAGCTATTTTTGGTTTCAGCATGAATGGGTCGGCTCCTCCGGGGTAGTACCACTCCTCTCACATATATCCGATGTGAAATAACAGTGCTTGCATTGTTGTGTTTCGTTCGGTCAGTGAGAGAGCCGGAGGCTTACATCCCTTCCTCCTTCCTTCTTTCCCTTTCCTTCCCCTCCCCCTTCTCCCATATACAGGCTGGCAACGCACTTGCGACGTCCCTGATATCACTAGTGTCTATGGACGGTGGTGATCACTTAACATCACGTGACCCACCAGTTCGTATGCCTCATTCGATATAAAAAAAAATGAGATACACTTACCGTAAGTGTGATCCCACCTTTAGATGTCATTGTGAGGAAGTAACCTTTATATAGCACATCGTGTTCATTGTCAAAGACTGGACACTGTAACAATCAACCTTCAATTAACCCCTCCGCAGTTTCTTTAAGATCCAGATCTCAAAATGGCACATGTTTTGGCAAATAACTAGCCAATTTTTTTGTTTATAATTTAACACTAACCTTTGCCCGCGACTTCGTTCGCGTGTAATAGATACACTAACACGCAGCAGTTCTCAAAAGGAAAAAACATTCCGATTTTGAAACATTCTTCATCTGTGCTCCGCTCCTGTTGGTCTTAGCTTGATGATATATAGCCTATAACCATTCTCGATGAATGAGCTATATAATTCTGAATTATTGAAATCGGACCGGTAGTTTCTGAGATTACCCCCTACAACGTCACAACATCACAACGTCACAAACTTACCTCTTTACAATATTAGTTATAGATTACATAATTTATAATTGTTCAAGTTTTTCAGATATTGTAATAAATATGGTGTTTTCATTAACTAAACGCAAACATTGTGAGACATAACTAAATGCAAACGTCATGTCGTTTTGACGTATGACATATATAGAACTTACTTTTAACAAGAGAACAAGCATCTTGTATCTTTGACTTTATCAACTCCACTCTTAGAGGTATTTGAACAGTCAAGATTTATGATTACTCGATGATTAGGAAGGTAAAAAATGTCTAAAATATTATATAGAAGATTTGGCGTTTATGCTTTACATTTACTTGGACATGAAGAAAATTGACTAAAGAATACATAATAACTACCTATATTGCCAATTTCAAGATTGGCAGTATGGATTAATTCCTTCGCCTGTCTTATTGAACTAATATTATTACTACTCATATAGAACTTACGTCCTTTTTGCTTTGCAGTAACTTATCGTCGTGTGTACTATAATATACTAATCCAAAACAATCTTGTGTTCATATTACCAAAGTTTACGTTTTTTCTGACAAATCTCACAGTTAAACTCACCGAATTATTCTGTATTGAGACGGTGGCACACAGTTCATCATCAGAATCGAATGTCAGAATAACACTCTTCGGTATCGTATAGTTGAAGCTGAAATTTAAAAACAAAAAGTTAGGAACTAAATAATTCAATTAGTTTAGATACTAGCTGCTCGCCTCGACTTCACATAAGTATGCTAACAAAGAGAATGATTTTTTTTTTTTTTTTTCGAAATGACTACGCTATTGACCCATCAAGGTCTTAACAGCTTCACCGGACTACAAAGAGAATGAGATAACGTCGTCCCTATGCAATAAAGATGATGATTATTAACAAAACATCGATTAACAAAATATCGATTTTATAATAAATTAATGAAAACTCGATATTTAGACGATCGATTATAGAAAAATCGATCTCTTAAATTTTTTTTAACGTAATTATGGAATGTTATGTAGTGGATTTTTTATTTTAATCACAATATTTGACTCTGTTTTTTCTCATATTGGTGGTGTTTTACGTGTAATAGTTAAGTTATTATGGACAAGTGAAGTGGATGGGAAATAATAGCACGGCGAATGGATTCTGACTTGCCACAAAAACTCCCTGGAAAGTTCTAACAAGACGGCCACCAACTTTGTTAGTTCATTGAAATGATCAGAATACATTTGTAATATCATTACACACTCGGCAATGCAGTAATAATCTCCTAAAAGATTGTTTGCCAAAATTAAAACAAAAAAAAAACTATAAGTTTAAAATCATAAACTTTTACTCACATGGGAAGTCCTAGACTTTTCAAATGGACATCGCTTGCATTCGGAGGGTTCTGATTGAATGAAAAGTAATAATATTTGGGAGTGCTCGGAGTTATGTTGACTTTCACCTCCTGGAAATTAGAGTGTGTTTTAAGCTATTACGTATACACACACAAACACATAAACACATAACCATCTTAGTCTTATCCCACCTAAGTAGCGTCGGCATAACACCTTTTCCTTTTCCACTCTCTCCTGTCACATCTCATCTCAGTATTCACACCATTTATACACATATCATTGTCCAAACAATCCATCCACATCTTTTTCGCTCTTCCTCTACTCCTATATCCGCCACTCTCATATTCAAAACTTTTCTAATTATATTTATACACATATCATTGTCCACACAATCCATCCACATCTTTTTCGCTCTTCCTCTACTCCTATATCCGCCATTCTCATACTCAAAACTTTTCTAATTATATTTATACACATATCATTGTCCACAAAATCCATCCACATCTTTGTCGCTCTTCCTCTACTCCTATATCCGCCACTCTCATACTCAAAACTTTTCTAATTATATTTATACACATATCATTGTCCACACAATCCATCCACATCTTTTTCGCTCTTCCTCTACTCCTATATCCGCCACTCTCATACTCAAAACTTTTCTAATTACATTTATACACATATCATTGTCCACACAATCCATCCACATCTTTTTCGCTCTACCTCTACTCCTATATCCGCCACTCTCATACTCAAAACTTTTCTAATTACATTTATACACATATTATTGTCCACACAATCCATCCACATCTTTTCCGCTCTTCTTCTACTCCTATATCCGCCACTCTCATACTCAAAACTTTTCTAATTACATTTATACACATATCATTGTCCACACAATCCATCCACATCTTTTTCGCTCTTCCTCTACTCCTATATCCGCCACTCTCATACTCAAAACTTTTCTAATTACATTTATACACATATCATTGTCCACACAATCCATCCACATCTTTTCCGCTCTTCCTCTACTCCTATATCCGCCACTCTCATATTCAAAACTTTTCTAATTATATTTATACACGTATCATTGTCCACACAATCCATCCACATCTTTTTCGCTCTTCCTCTA
>JACEII010000063.1:952957-975651 GCA_014332785.1 Antheraea mylitta | reverse complement strand
TACATTTATACACATATCATTGTCCACACAATCCATCCACATCTTTTCCGCTCTTCCTCTACTCCTATATCCGCCACTCTCATACTCAAAACTTTTCTAATTACATTTATACACATATCATTGTCCACACAATCCATCCACATCTTTTCCGCTCTTCCTCTACTCCTATATCCGCCACTCTCATACTCAAAACTTTTCTAATTATATTTATACACATATCATTGTCCACACAATCCATCCACATCTTTTGCGCTCTTCCTCTACTCCTATATTCGCCCCTCTCATACTCAAAACTTTTCTAAACACATTTCATCTCTCCTCATGACATGTCCATAACTTGCTAACGTATTACTCCTTAACTTTTGTGTCACTGATGCTATTTTCAAACTTCTTCTGATACACTCATTCCTAATCTCATCTATTCTTGGTACAAAGACACATCACTTTCAATTTAATCTTATTGACATTACATTAATAAACAATTTTATGGAATTTACCTTGAAATCAGATTAAATAACTATGATTTTTAATGATAACTTATAAGTAACAAAATTTCTGGAGATTGTTGAAGCAATAAACACAGCAATAAACTCACCTGGTGGTATCGAAAGTCTACGCCACATTTGGTGGCCAATTGATGTAATTTTTTCTCGAACGATGAATAAAGAATATCAGACATACAAACTATTATTGCTAATGCAAGTTTGGCACAACCAGTTTTTTAAATATGTGAACTGAATGGTAACGCGATAGACATCGTTTTTTTAATCGGTGTTCGGAATAAACAGACAAATATTTATTGGAAACAGATGTATTGACCAATTGCACGGTATCATGCGTCAAGTAAGATTTCGATGATATAAACAAAATGTGTAAACACAGGGTTTCCATTAGGGATGGTGGATATTAGAAGAACATCGCGTAGTCCGGTGAAGCTGTTAAGACCTTGCTGGGTCAATAGCGTAGTCATTTCGAAGAAAAAAAAAAAAAAAAAAAGAAGAACATCGTTTAAATAGTATCGATGTACGATAAACACCGAAAGCAAAACATCGATTTTTTGGTAGCAAATAAAACTGTCTATTCTGTTTATACAATAAGCTTATTGTTATTAAGAATACGATACATTAACATTCCCAGTATTTTATTGGGCACACTGTGTAAAAAATGTAACTTTTGAGCCTGTTTGGAGAAAAAAAAAGGTTTTTTTTTTTTTTGGATCACCTAATATATACATCATCACGCTAAAACTAATAGGACCTGAGCACCAATGGAGAATGTTTTAAAATCGAGATTTGAGAGCTTCCACTGAGTGTTATCGTTATCCCAAAGTACTTATTCTACGCAGACGAAGTCGCGGGCAGGGGCTAGTATGTTATAAAATAATTTCAATAGAGACTCAGTAAAAGCATAACGCATTACAATAAACAATTAGTAAAAAACTGAATTAAGTCGCAATGTCACCGAAAAGACTACGTACATTTTTTAAAAAATAAGATGATAAAAATCCGAATTAAGACATTTATGAGATAAATTAAAATTAATAAAATAATAACTTTTCATACTCATAATATACACTATACACATATTTTAGGGGTGTAAGGGGTGTTGAATAACATCATAAAACTTGAGACACCCAAGCCAACCTCACCTGCACGTAGTGCACCCTGCTGAATAACGAACGAGGCCATGGCGCAAGCGGGGTGGTAGGGTTTTACAGCCCGACTGGGTCGCAACCACCATGTATATGGTGAAAAAGCCCGTCATAGTGATTCGCTTCTGCGGGTCGCGTTTCGGGATCAGCCTGTACATATCCAGCTTTTTGTAGGGCGGCATGATAGTGGCGACCGGCGATGGACAGTGTGTCAATCGGTGGTCGCTATTATTTTTGGATTGTACTATGCTTACCATCAGGTATAGTGCAGTCACTTTGCCGTGCTACAATAAAAAAAAAAACACACACACACACACACATTCACAATAATCAACGTATTTCATTTCACCTCACTTTATTAAGTATCTTCGAGTTTTTTACACGTTAAAATCAAAAACAGAACAACGGTCATGTATTTTCGTAGTTCTGATCGTACAGAAGTGGCTGTTGAATTGTTCGTATTCTTATTCATATTTACTAATTGATGAAAACTTACATTTTGAGTTAATTTTTTTTTATTAAAGGAGCGTAATTTTGTGTTATTGCTAGTATATAAATTTAAAAAAATACCTTATCAAGTTCCACATAGAAATCTGTGACTCTCCTCAATTTTATATCGACAGACGTATTCTTTGGGTTCGATGTAGTGATCTGTATTGTGGGACGACCTTCATTTTTTATATCTAAAAAGTAAATTTTAATAATTTAAAAAAATAGAGGCAAGTCATAAGGACCATTGGTCCGACCGGTTTCGGCCATGGCGGCATCTTCGACCCTTGGACTTAAAAATGGCGCTATTTTGCGTACCCGGAGTCCAGTAGTAGAAGCGGTCAGATGCGCAGGATATATTAAGGTGCACAAGTGTACGCGCAAGACACAGGTGCACATACTCGTCCTTGTTCTTTTGGACCCAGTGGAACGGGGACCGTTACGACCGGAGAAAGGCTTGGGCAGATGGTACAGTATCCCGGTGACAAAATACAAAGGGTCAGTACTATCTCACACTCGCCTCTCACAATATCACATCTCTCTCACAATCGCCTTTTACGATACCCACGGGAAGAAATGGGATGGTGCTATTCTACTCTGCCGGTACCACACAGCAAATGGTCGAAACGCTATCTATAATTTTTTGTATATATTACTTCCTCTTCCTTATTCCGCATATGTTATCTATACTTTCGCACGCTATTTATTATCTATGTTTTTTTTTATATATAACCCCTTCCTCTCCAAAAGAACGGAATGCAAACCGCACCCTCTCTTGGTCTAAACACTTATGAAAACGCAAGCGACCACGCAAAGAAAAGACATTTCCTTTATTTAAGACATGTCCTTTATTTTATTAAAATAGTATCGCAGAAGAAATCGCGGTTATCCGCTAGTTATAGCATAACAATAAAATATTTCGATTTTTAATACACGTGACATTGCGAAGCTTATGACTCGACCCTCCTGGTCACAGGATGTCAAATTCTATTGAGCCTCCCATTTGATAATGTGTCACGTAATTTATGGAAGTTCCCTTATAAATTTTTAATATTTGAAATCTAGTAAAACTTACCAGGTCCGGCATCGTGTGGGCACAGAGTCCTTCCCATGTTGTTGAATATCAAGGCCCAAGGTTCGGACCTGATTACCAGTGGTAGTTCCCATGATGAAACAGCTGTAATTAAGTAAAAAATTATAAACTACGATGCAAGTGAAACTTTCTATCGGAACTATTTATCATTTTTTTATGTTATAGGAAGCAAACTGTTATAGGGATCTTAAAAAATCCCTTTAAAAAATATATATATATAATTAATTTTACATTTATTATTTAACGAAGAATTGTTCACATTATTTAACATTGAATCATAAGGATTTTGAGTGTTATAGACCAAGGCTTGGAATGAACTAAGACTGACTGGGTGGTAACGTGGACTGTGTGAGGGCTCGGAAAGTGCTGACGCTAGGTACTGGGAAAGGTACTGAATAGGAAGGGGTATAGATGTGTGGTGTTGGAGAAAGGTCAGTACATAAGGGTACATGGTTAGGGTATAACAAAATGAACAGATTGGTCACCTGATGTTAAGTGATCACCACCATCCATAGACACTTGCAACATCAGTGGAGTCGCAAGTGCGTTGTTAGCCAGTGTTAGTGGGGAAGGAGGGGGAGGTGGTCCTCCGGCGCTCTCACTGACCTTACGTACGAAACGCAACAAGACAAGCACTGTTACTTCACGTCGGTTTTCTGTTCACATCCTATTTTCCTGACGCGCCCTGTCAACGACGCACACTTCTAAATATGTGCATTTGTACGGTATTTTATTCGCTATCGTAACACTTCAAACACTTGTTGATGATTAATTTCCGTTTAGTTCGAATTTTCAAATCATGCGGCGGCCTACATTATACAATATCTGGCTCAAAGGTGCTCAAATTTGAACTGCTGTTGTAAAACATTAAGCCTTTGATATCTCACTATTTCACTTTTATGCTTTACATTTTTACTCAAGCCGACGCTGTGGTTAAAAAAAAATTACTACTTGTCCACTGGTGCTTATAATAAATTTTGTAAATCGATTGACCTGATTATTTTTGTTGCCACCTTGACACCACTATGCAGTCGACTAGTGGCGACATCTCTTGGTGCATTTAAACAATATTTGATTAAAGACCATTAATTTGATCTTGTACAACTGTCGAGTCAAATAACAAAATATGATGTATGAATAAAATATAATTCCAAAACAGCATTTTAAGACCTGGCCAAATATATGTGTTGTATGAAGACAGTCTTTGTCTATTACCGTGATAACATAATATGCAGAAAATACAACAAAATTACTCACCCTTCTGTTGTTCTGCTGTAATAAAGAGAGGATGATCAACATTTAACCCGTCATTTGTGCAGACATGAACGCGTGTCGGATAGCCGCGCCATTGGTCTGAGTCCTGGGATCAGGAATATTATTCTTATTAAATGAATTAAATTTGACAAAACAATAACGATTTAACTAATCACCATATCACAAAACACATAAGTAAAGAGAGATGACTTCTAAGTAATGGGGTTGGTACCAGCACAAAACATATTCGCGATTGCAAACTCTGAGACATATACCGTTCTATGAAGTCTCGCATACACGTCGGGGATAAAAAAAAAGAAAAAAGATAAATAGGGGGGCCTTTAATACAGAACAAATGTAATGTTCTTCTTATTGTTTTGGTTCCGCACAAGCACTTGCCAGTGTCAATGTTTTGTTTCAATGGACATTATAGTACAATAATATTACAAACTTTGTGTGATTATTTCAATATTCTAACAAGATGGTGGATCCTTTGTTAGAACCTTCCAGGTAGTTTTTGTGGCATCTCAGAATTTCATGCTCCGTGGTGTTATTTTCCATTCACTTCACTTATGTACAATAAACTAACTATATTACGTAAAACACCACCAAATTTACAAAATATACAGTCAAATAACAAAAGATTATGAATAAAATATAAAATCCATTACATGACATCCTAAGATCACGCCAAAAACTCCAAATGTAATGTACCTGACGGATATAGCAAAAATTTTTTTTATGTTATAGATTTTAGCATTAGATCATAATCTATTGTTTAATGATGATTTTTTTTATGTGATACATCTATAGGCGTGGGTAATCCTGATTGATGGTGTGGCGAGTGTGTGAGACGTGGCGACGCGACGCACTGCACAACCGACTGGGTGCAATCTCTCTTGCTACACTGAACTCACATACCTATGGTGTTGTAATTTGAGAATTTCAGGTTCCTTTGATTCCAAAAATTTCAATGTTTCTTGTCCTGACTTACAAATGCAACGAAAACAAGAATAATGTAATTTGTAATGTCAGGCCAAGGTTTGTATAAAATTGTACAGGGATTTGGAATTTTTTTGGTTATTTTTTTACTAAAGCTCATTAAAATGTATTGAACAAAAAAATTGAGCTGGCACAGGACGCCTGGCAGATGTGAAACATTGGAATTGTTCGAATCAAATGAATCTCAAATTACACTATAAGTACGCAAGCTCAGTATGGCAAGAGAGATTGCGCACAGTCACTTGTGCATGGCATCGCGTCGTCACGTCTCACTCACTCACCACACCAACAATCAAATTAATCCGTAACTATAGATGTTTCACATTTAAAAAAAAATGGTTTATAAACAGCTGAAAAATATATTAATATTTTATCTCTGCCTATTCCTATAAATATAAGCGATAATAAAAATCTTACCTCATAAAAATCAAGTATATGGACTGTAGTACTGTTTACATCTAGCACTATCCTCTGGTCATATTTATATCTGTAAAAAAATCAAGTTTATGTTATATATGTATTGATATATGTATACACACAGTGACTGTGCTCACTGTTAGTTCTCGAAATAAACGTCAGTGCATATTCAACTAGCTACGGTTTTATTCGTGTCACATCATACACAACAGTGGCGACAAAAGATGGGATTTTCAAAACATATCACATATATAAACAAAGTAATTACTGTTTGTAAATCTTGTTGAGTAAGTTTTACAATGCAACAACTCTAAAAGAATATCCAGCTGATATATGTATATGGGTTTGAGATTTTCTCAAGAAAATTAGTGAGCAAACCTCAATCTATTTACAAAGTGGCTGTGCCTCCAACTTCATCAGTATGGAACCTTATGTAAAAGAACTGTGATTAATTAAGTCATCTGAATGTATTTAGTCCATTTACTTATCTACATTCCTCTCCTATTGAAGTAGTCATGCTGTCATTAAAATTACAATAACTTTTGATATAGTGAACTGACTTTAATGAAAGCAAACTTAATGTTAGTTGAGCATAATATGCTTTATGGTTTTCTCAAAAAGGTTTTATGCAGTACTTTGCACTAATGCGAGTCTAAACAAACAGACAGACAGACGTCTCTATAAATAATTGAAATTTATTATATTATTTATTCCTATAATAATATAATATATAGACACTTGCAATAATTTTTTTTTACAAATATTCCTATTGTATGTAGAGTAAAAATATTTACAACTTTATTTCCTTATGAACTAAATATATCTAAATCTAAAAAACATGAATACAAATATACAACACATATATATACTCGCATGCCCAACAGACATTGTCCTGCCTTGTTAATAAAAAAATAATCTAAAATTTAACTGCAGTACCACCTACCGGGTCCAATTGTGAATCTAAACCATTCTTGGAGTCACTGGAACACGCACACAAAATGTCATCAAAATCGGTCCAGCCGTTTAGGAGTTTAGTGACATACATAAATATGGTTGGTTGTAAATGAAGTATTCTAGAGTTTTGGCGGGATTTTAGTGTGCCATGTAGTGGATTTTATATTTTATTTATAATCTTGTGTTATTTGATTCTATATTTTGTAAATTTGGTGGTGATTTACATAATATAGTTAGTTTATTGTGCATAAGTGACATGAATGGAAAATAATGCCACGTAACATGAAATTCTGATCTGCCATGAAAACTCCCTGGATGGTTCTAACAAGGGAGCCACCATCTTTTTAGAATATTGGAATATTCACACGACGCTCCTAATATTATTAACTACACGACAATGGCAGTAATAATTTTAAAGATTGGTTGCCAAAAATAAAGTAAAAAAAAAGTATATTCTGTGGTTCCAATAAAACACTTACATAAAGATGCGAATTTCAAATGCAACCCTAAAATCAAAAGAGGCATGATCTCGGTAATAAATGACATTTTGATACTATTATGGGAAACTATATTGTCTACATTTCAGCAACAATCAACTAAGTACATGAGGGGAATCCCCTTTATTCTCAAATAACAAATGTCAAAGTATGAATCATTGCAGATATAAAATTACTTAAACCTTATGCCATACACATAGAGTTCAATTTCGCATAAAAATAATAAAGCTATAATAATTTTCTTACATGTCATAAATAAAGGTCTTGTTCGGTGATGGAATGGGTTCACTAAGCAAACACTTTACTAAATTAAAATATAACAAACTTAAAGTTACTTTATACATGCTTTACATTTAGTTAAAACTCCTAAAATCACAAGGAACACAACATATACACAAACATCACAACACCATCAACTCTTTGCCATCAACTAGATTCTTAGTATATAGTATCTTATCTATAAACTAGATTACAATTTACAAACTGTCAGCTGTCACACCAACTGACGGACCCGAGGACAGAAGGCTGGAGTTACCAGTGCATTGTAATTACTTTATACCCTAAAGTTATACATAATCAATTATTATTGCATATACAAACTAACATTTATTAATCTTTGATACAATCCAGCATGTCTGTAACATTAACGCTTAGATGAGTACTCACGTTAGAGAAATATAATTTCTGACGTGCCTATATAAGAACACACAACCTTTTTTACTTCAGCGTAATATAGAGGCTGAAATGTTTTATCTCGTAATCTGCATCTACATTCTACGTTCACAACACTCACAATAAGAGTATTTGGCGGGATCTTGTAACGCCATGTAGTGGTCTTTATATTTTATCCATAATCTTGTGTTATTTGACTTTATATTATGTAAGGTTGGTGGTGCTTTACGTAATATAGTTTGGTTATTGTGCACAAGTGAAGTGGATCGGAAATAATACCACCTAGCATGCATTCTGATTTGCCACAAATACTCCCAAGTAAGTTCTAATAAGATCGCCACCGTCTTGTTAGTTCATTGAAGTTATATCAATAAACTTGTAATATCGTTACTCACTTGACAATGGCAGTAATAGTCTACTAAATAAAAGACTGGCTGCCAAAAATAAAATAGAAGAAGAAGAAGAACGCTCACAATAGCCTTTTAGCCGTTCCACTAGATGACTGCGATCGTTGTTGTCGTGCCTAAAACGTCATAGAAGACGTCATAACATATGGTCACGCAAAGCTCATGCCGCCCAATGTCTGGAGGTGGTCGATGTGAGTGTTGAGAAAATTAGCGGGATTTTCAATAAAGGTGGCGATCGCAAAATTTTCATTATATGATACGGTAAAGAATATTTATATTAAATACCATAATTGACGAAAAAGGTCATTTTTATGTTTTTATAATAATTAAAGTAAAAAAAATTATTATGCATTTTTTTAACATACAAACCAATCTAATAATAATTAGAATGTACTGTTAAGACTTACAAATTGTAACTTAAAATCTTAAAGCTTTTGTTTTATTTTTTGTAGATCACCATTTCTATTATTAATCTGAACGCTCAAAATGCCCATAAATGCGTTTCACTAGCGTTTACGTGAGCTAGCTTTAAGAGGTTGAATTACAATTTGTAAGTCTTAACACTAAATTCTAGTTATTATTAAATTGGGTTAAGCGTATTAAAAAAACAATGTATAATTCATATATATATATATATATATAAATTATTAATACCTTTAAACGAACAATTCTAGCTATTCTAAACAAACAATTCTAAATAAAATATGAATTCGCGGCCGCTGTCAAAACAAAACTAGCTCAGATTGAAATTGGTTATTTCGAAAATCTTTGTAACTAACCCTGGTTCGAATCTGAGTGACAGCAGAGGAGATTTTATTTTTAAATTTTTGTCTTGTAAAAACATGTTAATTTTATAAGGGAAACCTTTAAAAACGTTTTTTAGAAAACTGAGCTTGGCTCGGTCGCCCAGATACTTTCGATTATCATAAAACATAAAAAAGACCTTTTCGGTTAAATGAAAAATATTAAGTTACCATGACATTAATTTCTACATTGAATTTTAGGATTTATATCATTTTTCAAAACAAGTAAAATTATCAAAACTTAATTAACATATTTCATTTATATATTTCAATACAATATCTTATTTAAAATAAATATTCTTTTTCAATATTCTTTGAAAAGATAAAATTTGTTGTAAATCGATATTTCCTGAATCGCCAATAAATCAACATTAATATGATATTGTTGAATATCGTAGGCCATTATTGATTTGGTACAGATTGCATCTTTTTAAACGACTTCAAATATGAGGAGAGCGTATGTATGTTGTATGCATTTTATTTAAATATATATATGTGTAAGATAACAACTGCGCGAAATTATTTTTGCTTTTTCAATTGATTTAACGAACCCTTTCCCTTATACCGTTGTAAAACATCAGAAAAAATAAATCAATAAATAAAACAATTTAATAGTCTACTAAACAATTCAAAATTGATTAGATTCGATACTACGCAGAATCGATTCACGTCGAGTATCTCTAGAACCAAGTCATTAGTTCATATCAAAGAGTATAATAAGTATTATAGGAAGTTTATATATTGAAAATGGCGTCGCTTATCCGACCAAATGAACTAAAGAAATTATTTTTCTATTGATTCCATATAACACGATTTGATTAAACTTAAAAAATTTAAACGCCAATAACTTTTTAAGTTAACAATTACCGTAGTGATTAAATAGAGTACATCAGTATTAAAAGTTTTAAGTCACGTTACAAATGAAATGAGTTTGTGTTTTATTCGAAACTGATAAGAGATGTTTACATGTTTTCGGAAAGGAATAATCGTTTAACATGTTGCCCACTGTGGAGGAGACGAGAGGGTACGACTTTCAGGATCCGGAGAACGTTGAAAAATGGAGAGGAATATTTGCAAATTCATTACGAAAGGTACGTGTGGTGTACAAAAATATGTTATGAAATTTGCGAAAAATCGTCAGCGACCTATACTTTAATGGACAAAATGATATTATCTAGGTTTTAATTAATTAAAATACTGGTTTTTATACCGATTTTAAAGTATAATAAACAATGTTTAGTAGAATTGTAGCTAAACCATATACAATCTTTTATCAAGGTTTTCTGATCTTATCACTTACATTGCGAATTCGTCAATGTGGAGTAGGAATCTCTTATGTTCCAGTTGAAGCAGTCTCAAGTTAAATAGCAAATATTTAACTCATATTCAGTACTTAATTTCACATTTGAGTAAATCTAATGCTAACTACATTTCATATGATTAGAATATTTATTATTGAACTGTATTTCCTGAACTTCTTTAAACTTCTAAATGTAAACCTCTAGTCTCTTCCCACCACTAAAATAATTTGCTATTTAATATTTGGATTTTCTGTTATATGTAATATTGCGAATGGAACTTCAACAAATCATCAATATTTTATACATTGTATATAATCTTTTTCTTGATAATTTTCACACTTACTTATGTATTTATAGAGAAATCTATTGCTGTAGCACTCTCCTGAATAATCAAGTAAAGAATACAAGAAACTATTTTATCTCTGACTAGGTGCAACTTAATCTGCATGAAATAGTTATTTTGGGCTAACTCTAACATACAGTGGAAGCTTTCTAAAGGAAGAAAAAAAAACGTTTTTGAAACATTCTTCATTAGTGCTCTGCTCCTATTGGTCTTAGAATGATGATACATAGCCTATAACCATAAAAACCATATAAAGCAAATATCCTTGACAAATGAGCTATATAACATTGAAAGAATTTTTCATATCAGTCCAGTAGTCCCTGAGATTACCCCCTACAATGTAACAAACTCAAAACTACATCTTTACAATATTAGTATGGACTAGTGGGCCTGGCGGATGTTGTCCTACCCTGATTATTAAAAAATATAGATAAATTACATATCTAAAAGTTCCTCTGGAGAAAACCACATGGAAACTTGTTCAGTAGTTTTTGAGTTTATTACAGATAGACAGAGATGGTAGAGGGCTTTGTTTTATACTATGTAATTGTAATATGTAATGATATGCTAAATGGAATAATGAGTTTGCTTAGTTATCACCATTACAACTTCAACTACACTACTGGTTATAATGAAATTTTGCATATACATTAGTCAAGGGCACAGTATTAGACATAGGTGACATTAACCTAGAAAAAGTTATTGTTTTTGATTGATATATTAAATCTATTTTAATGTGAGCCAAAGTAATGTAAAAAGTTGTGAGTAATAAAATCATCTGAATGTATTAAGTTCATTTAGTCATCTACTTTTATCACCTACTTAAGTTGCGTCCTCATTAAAATTACATTTTTTGATAGAGTGTAAATTCTACTAGAGGGTATGGTGAGCTTTTACCATAAACGCAGTACTTTAGTAGTGATTCATGTTCAAACAAATAGACATTTCTAAAAACGTTTGAAATGTATGGTTATTTCCTAGACAACTGCAGCAATCGGTTTCATAAAAATCTAAAAAAATGCATACACATTAGATTTCCATCCTCATTGTATGTTTAGATAGATGGTTTATGCTCCTGGCTTCATTTACTTTAACAAAGATTAGACCTATACTTCAATAGTACTAATGGTTTGAATGAATAATAATTTTTGGTTATATTTTAAGTCCCTCTGACAATGTGTAAGCCAGAGAGTAACTTATAATTGTTTCTGAACCTATTACTGGTTTCGGTATGAATGGGGCGGTTTGCCTGAGGTAGTATCACCTTGTCACAGGAAACCGACGTGATGTAACACTGCCTGCATTGTTGCGTTTCATTGGTTAGTGAGAGTGCCGGAAGTTTACCTCCCTCCCTTTTCCATCCCTTCCTTTTTCTTCCCTATCCCTACTTTCCAATCAACACAGGCTGGCAACGCACTTGGGACTCCTGTGGTGTTGCTTGTGTCTATGGACGGTGGTGATAACATCAGGTGTTAATAACACAACCTGTTGGTTTGCCGCCTATAATATAAAAAAAAAAACTAAGTCGAGATACTGTTGGAGGATAACAATATGATGAAATCATAGCGTGATATTAGGTCTTTCTCTAAGTCCACCTGGCTAGCTACCACCTTCAAGTTGTAAATCTGTCAACGAGCACCTGTTGATGTGTTCCGACACACGCACTTGAGAATCAGTCGCCTCTAGATTTAGTGTGTGCAAAGTGAATGCACTATGCCTGATGATAAGCACAGTGCAATCCAAAAACAACGGTGACTGCCGAGAGATACGCCATCTTTCGTCGGTCACAGCTGTCATGCTGGCCTGCGTAAATGCCTCTTCAAGTTACGCTTGCAGGACCCCATATTATCCGTCGCCTCATACTGAGAGGCGGTTATGCTTGCAAAGAAGGCGGCAGAGAGGGAGAGCGAGCAAACCAACCATCTCCCCTCCCGCGGTCGACGATCACGGCGGGGCAGGATCAGCAATGACCTGAAGCCGCCGTAAAAAGGGCCTGCGGGTGATGGACGTGGGCACGTCCGTCGCCCTGGCAGAATATCTGCACAGGCCTGTCTGGTTGTGGCGCATTGTGACGCAGTGTGACGCACGATCGTCGAGGAGGGCAACTAGCCGGGAGATTTTCCATTTTAAACCATGTCATCATTTAACATGAGTTGAGATTGTGGGCAACATTGAAATCTATGATGTATAAAAAATTGTATAGAATTTGTTTTTTTTTTTTTACGTGAAACTTCTATAGGCGAGGATAAAACTGATCGTTGACGTAGTGAGTGTGTGAGACGTGGCGACACGATGTTGAGGTGTGGGACATCTGTTATTACTCAGAAGAACTAGGTAGAGATAACACGATCGTAATAAATCTATCTTGTTTTAGTTTTCTTATCATTAATAGATGGCGTTTATTTCAAAACGTGATTTTAATATTGAAAGTTTTTAACATTCGAGAAAATAAATGTAAATAATCAATTATTGATGTTAAATGTGTATAGGCGTGGGTGAACCTGATTGTTGTCGTGGCGACGCGATGTCATGGGCAAGCGACTGTGCGCAATCTCTTTTGACACACTGAACTTGCATACCTATAGTGTAATTTGAGAATATGAGGTTCGTTCGATTCGAACAATTTCGATGTTTCACATTTGCCAGGTGTCCCATGATGGCACTTTTTTCTGTTACAGGTACTGGAGCAGATGCATCCCAGCTTAAGTGCGGAGGACAGCGCCCTTGAATATGTCGAGTCCCTGTGTCTGAGACTGCTGGCTATGCTGTGCGCCGTGCCGACACCTCTCACAGTTCAGGTACATACTTAACTAGTTCATTCCTTTCCATTTCGTTGTGCATTAAAAAAAGGAGTATTCCAAAAACATCTACCTTAAGTTTGGCATAGAATGGTCATTATCCCATTCTGATCAATGATATTATAAGAAAAAAAGGTATAGATACATCACCTACATAATATTTTGACAAAATAAATGGCACAATAACGCACACATATATAAAGTAATATTGTAACGCCACACTGTCGTAGACAAAATGTGGAAGTAAGAAGGCATATTCTCAATGCCTCTTTCGGATTCACGTGGCCGGTACAATAATAAGAAGCTAGCCAAGTTTTAACATGGCTCTGTCGAAGCGCTTCTTGCGTATTTACAGCTTTTTAGTTATAATATTATTGTCTATGCGGACATGTTTCGTAGTTATGGAGGAAGGGTCTTCAAATATCACGCTTGTTCTCAAGCAGGATTGGAGGGCCTCCGTGAATAATTACATGTGATCTGAGACTTTTCTTTATTTTATTGCCTTACCTATGTAATATACTATTTCCACTTGTAATTATAGGAATTGTTAGCAGGTGTATAACACGTCGATGCGGTTTGAGATGCCAATAAATACGGCTAACGTTTCGCACGTTTCAAACGTTTCGCCTAGGAATGCATAGATAACACCGACATCTTGCCTTTTATAGGCCGGACCATATAATTTATAAGACAAACTATATAAATCAAAGCAATTACCATTTACTTATAATTCTGCTACATGTTTTAAGTAACACAAAGATAATAATTAATGAACAAATTAATATTATTTACGTACATCAATTCTATATGAAATCAAACATTCTATATAAAATTATTGTTATTTATGTATCTGAAATATGCTTAAACATACAATTATGTGTGTAGAGTAGCGACATCTAGCCCTTTATAGATCAAACTATGGAAGTCAAAGCAATTACTATTAATTAACAAACCTGCAAGATGCACAAAAATTATGATAATCATCAAACTAATGTTATGTAAGTAAGAAATCAATAATATCAATTCCTATTTCATTTATGTATCTTTAATAAAATGGCGCTAGTATCTCTAGTGTCTTGAATATGACCAGCGGCACCGGAGTTGGGTAGACAACAGAATGCATACAATTTTGGTGTCGCGCGGCAAGCACTGCCTCAAAAAGACAAATATTATTTTGAAATGATTAAAAATCGTAATTAGGGGGGTTTTCTCATACACTACGGATGATCACTGAAGGTGGGAGAGCGGTAAAATATTGTCAAATTGGGTAGGTTCTCTAAAGCACAAAAGTTACGACAATGATGGAAATATAATGGAATTTCTAGAAAAACTGTAAAGTGTTGTAGATTGAAATAATATTGTGTTGTTAGGATGTGGAAGAGCGGGTGGCGAGGACATTCCCAACGCCGCTGGACAAGTGGGCGGTGGCGGACGCTCGTGACGCCGCCTCCTCTCGTCGCCGCAGAGCCTTACTACCGCTTGACAGGCTCCACCATCTGCTACAGAAGGTACCATCATCTTCATCTACATACAAGGGAGTAGTTTCACTGGTGGAATATTAATGTTATCTCCGCAGATTCGAATCCATGCATGTACTAATGAGTTTTTCGATGTTTCCGTACATAAATAAAAAAGCAAAATACTTCATACAATTTAGGTACTAAGAAGGCGGTTTATGGATGTAAAAACTGCCACCATTTTGAACAAACAACCCACTCATCGAATAGAACAAGAAATTCGATCTGGTTTATCTTTTTAACATATATATATATATATATACACACCTATATATTTAAAATAGTAGTAGAGTACTCCAATAAATTGAATAAAGTATTTTTGATTTGATTTATAGAACTTTGCATTTCTTAGAGTTTGAAAATGCCAATATATTGTGGGCAAATATAGTAATTATGTCTATAACTTCCTTCGGGAAGAGACCCATAGCCCTGTAGTGGGTCTCTTACAGACTGCTGAGGAAGACGCTAAATGCATCACATTATTGAAACTGCTCACCTTTTACTCAGGAGGTACTTCAGTACAAGATCGATACATCGGTGTCATTCTTCATGACGATGATACTCGAGTTTGTGAGCGCTGATATCTTCAAATTAGCTGGGAATTTCGTCAAGAAGATCTCACAAAAATCTGGCTACGAGACCATCACCTGCAGAGACATCAAGACTGCCATGTGCGCTGATAAGGTATGGAAGAATATTTCAAAAATTTATTTGTTTACTTGGGACTGGACTCTTTATTAGACAGGTCATCGACTTATATTAAGATAGACGTCTAACATTCCAGGCATTTTTAAAATGATTAGTAATTTTTTATGTGAAACATCTATAGGCACGGGTAAAGAGTTTGTTAATCTGGGAAACGGCTAACAGCATATGTATATCTTTCCAGGTCCTCATGGACATGTTCTACCAGGACTCGGAGCTGACAGCTACAGACAGCACCACTACAGGTTCGGAGCTCAGAGGTCGCCGCGGATCGCTCTCCTACGCGGAGCTGGTGAGGGACCTGCTCACCGACGAGAAGCATTTCCTCAGGGACCTCAACCTCATCATCAGGGTGTTCAAGGACGAACTGGAGAAGATACTCGACAGGGATAGCAGGGTGAGTTTATCTATACTAATATTATAAAGTGCTTAAGTTTGTGAGTTTGTAAAGGGAATAATATTGGTCCGATTTGAAAAATCCTTTCAGTGTTATATAGGTCATTTATCGAGAAAGGCTATAGGCTATATATCATCACGCTAAGCCCAAAGGAGCGGAGTACTAATGAAGAATGTTTTGAAAATCGTGGAATTTATTCTTCTTGAGAGCTTCCACTACATATTAGCGTTCACCCAAATTAACTATTCCTTGCCGAATAAGCGCAGGCAGATTCAAAAAGTCAGATATTAAATCAGTACATAAAATTTAAAACAAAGTCCTCTACCGTGTTTGTTTGTTTGTCTGTTCGAGATTTATTTAACTAGTGACCGGATTTTCATGCGGTTTTCACAACAAAGTGATTCACGAGAAAGGTTTAGGTTTATTAATTTCCTTTTATTATTAGGACAGGACAATTATGTAAATGCGAATGTCGGTTTGTTTGTTTGTTACGCTTTCACGCCTTAATTACTGTATCGATTACTATCACACTTTGCATACATTTTGCCATATCTATAGTAAAGAACCTGTCGTTTTAAAAAGAAATTTTGTTCCCGACGGATAGGTCAAAAGACGTGGGAACTATTCAGTAGAAGTGTGAAGTGGTTTGATCCGTATTAAAGTTTGTTTTGTCTTACAGACTATATCACTGATATTCGGTAACATCGTCGATATATACGAGCTGACGGTGACGCTCCTCGGAAACCTGGAGGATGCCATGGAGATGTCCCAGGACTCACCGACTCCGTATATCGGCAGCTGTTTTGAAGGTACTTTTTTGCCATCCAATCTTCTAGTGCATTATATCGAATACAGTCGAATAGGCTACTCGATTAGGCCTCCCACGGCAGCGGCTCAAGCCTAGGTTCGATCCCTCGGTAGGGAGCCCTTGAGTGCGTTGCTTGCGCGATACGGTCACACACAAATATACATCACTGCTACAACACTACACGATCACCCCCACACACGTGCACGCCTACACGCTTACACATGAAAGTGGTAGGGTTTACTTTTTTTTTCCCTTATAGAACTGAAAAACTCTCAATTTTCCGATAATAAATATATGGAGGAGTTGTTGAGGCGTGTATGCTTGGTACACATATACGTTTCAACAACTCATACATACATGAATAGTTAGCTAGGTTAGCTAAGATAGGTCGCGATTTTGCATGCAACAGGCAACAGCCAAGCCGAGGTGTGCCGTGCACCCTTGAGCTGGTTACCAAAATAAAATCGACTGAGTGCCTTAAGCGCTCGCCTTAGTAGTCCGGTGAAGCTGTTAAGACCCTACTAAGTCAATAGCGTAGTCATATCAAAAAAAAAAAAAAGTGGAATAGGTAAGGATGCTACTTGCGATCATTTCAATGAAGTAACACGATGGTGACTCTCTTGCTAGAACTTTCCAGGGAGTTATTGTGATAAGTCAGATTCTATGCTCCATGGTAGTAATTCCCATCCACTGCACTGCACCATCAATTTTACAAAATGTAGAGCCAATTGTTTTTATAACATCAAAGATAAACTTACCTTTGGTTCACCTAATGTTAAGTGATTACTGCAACCATAGACACTGTGTCTGTATGTAATATAAAAAAAAAAAAAATAGTTATTGGATACGAAAGTGTACACGCTACTGATAACAAAAAATGCAATTTTTAAAAGTTTTGTCAGTCTGTCTCTCTCTCTCTGTCTGTCTGTTTGTTCCGGGTAATCTCCGAAACGGCTAGACCGATTTTGACGGGAAGTTCATTGGCAGATAGCTGAAATGAAAGCGGGTGACTTAGGCTACTCTAAATTAGACCAAGTGTTAACCCCGGCTTTGTCTGTAATGCTATCTCCAAAACGGATGGACCGATTTTCACGGCACTTCATTGTCAGATAGATGACTTTATAAAGAGTAGGCAATTTTACTTTATACTAGCTGTTAATGGTGGCTTCGCCCACAGTACTATCTCCAAAACGGTTAGACCAATCTTCACGAGACTTTCACTGACAGATAGCTGACCTTATAAAAAGTAATTTATGCAATATTAGTTTATACTAACTGTTAACAGTGCTTGTGTTTTTAATTTGCAGAGTTAGCTGAGGTGGAAGAGTTCAGAGCTTATGTCCGGTACGCTAACATAGTCACGAGGAAGGAGTCCAGGGACGCGTTGCAGAATATCGTCGATGATCCCATCGTGAGTACTCTCACTAGCATATTGTTAACTAGCTGTGCTCGCGATTTCATCCGCCTCGAAGCTTATATAAAAAAACACCGATTAATAAACTCATCAGAATTTATTAAGTCCAATAACTTATCTACTTTTGACTCGTACTTGCGTCACGTGGTCATTAAAATTACAATAACTTTTGATGGACTGAACCGATTTCAATGACACAAACACTAAATGTTATTCAAAGATATGCTTTATGATTTTCTTTAAAAGATTTTATCATGAATGCACTATTCTAGCAGTGAAGCGTGTTCATACAATAACTGACAACAGTCAGACATTTCTAAAATTGATTGAAATGCATTCTATTACTTATTCGTTGACAACTGCAACAATTTTTTTCACGAAAGTTGCAAAAGTACAGGCGCGTTAGATCTACTTTCTTATTGTATGCATACTAGCCTCTGCCCACGACTTCGTTCGCGTAAAATAGTTACTTTGGGCTAACATTAAAACATAGCGGAAGCTCTCAAGAGGAAATAAACCCCGATTTTTAAACATTATTCATCGGTGCTTCGCTCTTATTAGTCTTAGCGTGATGATATATAGCTTATAACCATCTTTGATAAATGAGCTATATAACATTGAAATAATTATTCAAATCGAACCAGTAGTTCCTGAGATTACCCCCTAGAACGTCACAAACTTTACCTCTTCAAAATATTTGTATAGATTATTATTGTATTTGCTGTTCAAGGTAAATGCTAACATTATAGATACTTAATCGGTCTTAACACTAGATTTACCAGACCAGTCATTTAGACTGGTCGTGCAATTTCAATTCAAAATTCCTACTATATTACACATTTTTTTTCAGAAATGATGTTATGACTTTTGTAGCTATAATTAGAGAGTACGTTTTATAAACTTAATGTTATTTCATATACATTAGTAACAAATATAATTTTCGTTGTTGACATTTATACCAGTACCAGTCAAAATGACAGGTTGTGTTTGTATGAAAAAATGTATGATTTTGGGAATCATGAGACTGATGCAGTACATATAGCACTGAAGCGTATTTTGTTATCGTCTTTTATTTTCTTTCACTATCGCCATTGAGTTGATGACGTCATTTTCGTTACTTGGAACAATACGCGCAAAGCAAGAGGGAACTGCCGAAAATTTGCAAACTGAAAAAGACAGCATGGCACGTTTCTCAACGTTGTTGTACCAATCTAATGGATGCACACTTACTGTTTATAAGAGCAAACCTAATAAAAAAGTACTTCTACTAAGTACAAAACATAAACACAACAAAATTGATAAAGCTGCAAAAAAATTACCTGAAACCGTATCGTTTTATAATAATACCAAATTTGGCGTCGATGTTACTGATCAAATGGCACAATATACGGTGAAATCAGGTTCCAGAAGGTGGCCTCTTCAAGTATTTTTCAATATTTTAGATTTAGCCGCAATAAATAGCTGGGTATTGTACAAAAACACAACAGGAGAAAATATTTCACGAAAAGGCTTTCTGTTTCAATTAGCAGAAGAACTTGCTTCAGAATATCAGACTTCATGGCAAAAACCACTCGAAACCAATATACCAACCACAAATGCCACAGTTCCTGTACGAAAATGGTGTCAAATAGGATATTGCAATAACAATAAAACTACAAATATTTGCAATAAATGCAGAAAAAGTCTATGCGGAAAGTGTACACGCAGCAAAATCTAACACATGTAGAAATTGTGAGCAACAAACTGTAAATATTTGTGTTTTGTTATTTGGAAATGTATATAAATCCATTTATCTATTATAATTGTTATTTTGTATCGACAATATGACACGTTCCTACATAGTAGCGCCATCTACACATACATACATCTACATATGTAATACTGTAGATTGTTATAAAATAAAGTCAGTTCTTGTCTGTGATTCAAGCGTTTAATTATAAGAATAATTGATATTGTTCAATTTTATTTTTGTCATTTTTAATAGTAAATATAGACTAGAAACCACAAGAAGCCTGTTTTTATGCACCAGTCATTTTGACTGGTTTGGTAGAAATAGGTATACTCAAATCGTTGGTATATCTAGTGTTAAGAGACTCGATTAAATGTCATTGATGACATCATAATGGTGACAGGTATCGATGATACAAACTGACGTAATCTACCTATATGGCTTATTTATAAATTGGTGGCTGTGTATTTTAACTCTCTCTTTTTTTCTGTAACTCTAATGACTTATCTCTGTGCATCCACTGAAAACGAATGGAACTATCTATGTTTGTAAAATTATATATTATATATAATGAAAATGGGGTGGCAACCACCACACACACATTGATCGGGGTACCTAGCCTAGGCAGTGGACTGTATAAATTGGCTTGAGGTAGATATCCCTTGAAAATATGTGTGCCGAAAGTATTTATTTATAATCGGGATAATAGCTCACTCACCTGATGTAATAAGTCTTCTCTGCCGCTATTGCCGATGGTGAGAGTATCAGTAATCCAAAATAACACACACAAAACACAAAATATAATTCCGGGCAGCCGTGGTAATGGTTAGTGAGTCCGATTGTAAGCACGGGTTTCGAGCAAGATGTGCCAAGTAAGCGCCACCGAGCAAGTGACCGATCATCCTCGATTGTCCGATTGATAAACGATGTGTCAAAAAAAAAATCTTGCCTACCCCCAACCAATTTATGCCCAAACAGAAAAGATAAACCAAATTGAGTGTTGTTGCTGGTTCTCCTCGATGAGTGTGTTGTTTGTCCCAACCAGTAGTTTTATTATCAACCATGTTCAATACTTGATTCAGTAGCAAAACTCAGCTGACAGCAGCTGTCATGCGTCACTTACTCGTTAAATATTGAATCTACAATGTTGTGTGTGTCTGTGAAAACCGATACGCTTGAAAAATCGCAGTATTTTCATTGGATTGTGGCAATCTGTGTTGGTGGATCAATCAAGGTGCAGTTTTTGGCGGAATCCTAGGCTGTCATGTAGTGAATTTTATATTTTATTCATAATCTTGTGTTATTTGACTCTATATTTTGTAATTTTAGCGGTGTTTTACGTAGTATAGTTAGTTTATTGTACATAAGTTAAGTGAATGGAAAATAATATCGTGGAGTATGAAATCCTAAGATGCCACAAACTCCTTGGGAGGTTCCAACAAGGGAGTCACCATCTTGATAGAATATTGAAATAATCACACGACGCATGTAATATTATTGTATTGTAACATCCATTGAAACAAAACATTGACAGTGGCAAGTGCTTCTGCGGAGCCAAAACAAGAAAAAGAAAGAAAGAACAATCCAAAGTACATGGTGTATTGTATTTGCTGTAGCCCAAATCGAGTGCGGAACATCACGATTGTAATGTTTCTTTTACCCAGGGTAGCTAGGCCACCAAAGTATGGTGTGAAGGCTACACCAGTGGTGGTAGCATTGATGTTTATAAGTGTCTTCTCCAGGGCTTAAATTAAATAAAGGATATTTTGATTTTGAGAGTATTTTCTTTTTTAATTTTATCTTGGGCAATCAATCTTTCAGATTATTACTGCTATTGTCACGTAGTCAATAATATTACAAGCGTCGTACGATCATTTCAATATTAAGCGTCATGTGAACCAATATTCTAACAAGATGGTGGCTCCCTTGGTAGAACCTTCGAGGGAGTTTTTGTAGCATCTCAGAATTTCATGCTCCGTGGTATTATTTTCCATTCACTTTACTTATGCACAATAAACTAACTATATTACGTAAAACGCCATCAAATTTAGAAAGTATAAAGCCAAATAACACAAGATTATGAATCGAATATAAAATCCACTACATGAAAGAGTAAAATCCTGGCAAATAGTTGTTTGAGAGTGTTAATTGGTTCCCCCGAGTGAGTGCGTGTCTGAGTATAGCGTGTGCAGGTGTCGGAGCGGCTCGCGACGGCGGGCCACGGGTTCAGGCTGGCGGTGAAGTACTACCTGCCGAAGCTGCTGCTGGCGCCGGTCGCACACGTCTTCCTCTACCACAACTACGTGCTGGCGCTGCTGCAGATCGCGCCCGCCTCCGACGACCGCGAGAGCTTCAAACAAGTACGTCAATCTCTCAATCATGTCAATCCATCAATACACTCAATCTCGCAATCATGTCATACTCTCAATCATGTCAATCACCC
>JACEII010000063.1:820409-929821 GCA_014332785.1 Antheraea mylitta | reverse complement strand
CACACACCACCAACCACACTACAAACACACACCACCAACCACACTACCAACACAGACAATCAACCACGTTACCATCACACACCAGCAGCCACACTACCAGCATACACCACCAGTTACACTACTGGCTGTTGTAATTAATCGTAACTGGCAGTACATTGAAAAGGCTAGTTTTAAATTATGTACGTTATGTCAATTATATTTATTGTTTTGTCTAGTTTTCTGTATGTCAATAGTTGATAAAATTTTTTCATAATATATGTATATACACAAATAATTACCATTATTATTTTCATGTCCAATATACAACACCGGCGCATACCATGAACCACACTACCAACACACATCACAAGCCACATTACCAGCACACTACCATTACACACACCACGGGCCACGCCATCAGTCTCAGTATTGGTGATCTCATATTCAAGAAATCTAAATTCTAAATTGTTCCCATATACAGTGGTACTACAAAAACATTTATCAGGTTCAAGTTTCCTCATGATATTTTCCAGCACCGTCACTAGATTTTTTTTATTTTTTATATAATAAGAAGCAAACCAACAGGTCAGTCACCTGATGTTGAGCGATCAACGCCTTTCATAGATACTTGCAACTCCAGGGGAGTCGCAAGTGCGTTGCCAGTCTGTGTTGGGGGAAGGTGAGGATGGGTGGGACTCTGGCCCTCTCACTGACCGAACGAAACGCAACAATGCAAACACTGTTACTTCACTTCGGTGTTTCTGTGTGTCGGGTGGTAATTCAGGGAGCGAGCCGACCCATTCATGCTGAAGCCAGTAATAGCATCAGCGTGGCTCTACCATCTACAAAATAGATAAGGATTCCAATTGAAATTAGCAAATGTACGTTAATTTCGAAAGAGAGAAGAATACATGAAGTAAGATATGAGAAAGTGAGTAAGGAAATGTTGTCCCAGATGGTACCGCTGAGGCTGGTCCGGGCGCTGGACGAGTTCCGGGAACTGAACTCGGACCACTTCAGGCGGTACCAGGAGCGGCTCCGCAGCATCAACCCGCCCTGCGTGCCCTTCTTCGGGATGTACCTCACCAACATACTGCACATCGAGGAGGGGAACCTGGGTGAGACACCACACGAAACCTTCACCGAATATCTCAACCAGTTTTCTATGTTTTTCTCTTGTAAATTACTACATTTTTTAAATTAACTTCAAGAGCTTTCATTGACTCTAAAATATGTTTTTTTTTTGCAACCAATCCAACCAAATTATTCCTGCCTTTGGCGAGTAGATGGTACAAGTTTCTTGCAATCATTTCAATGAACTAACAAGATGGTGGCCGTCTTTTTAGAACTTTTCAGGAAGTTTGTCTGGCAAGTCAGAATCTATGTTCCGTGATATTATTTCCGGCCCACTTCACTTGTGCCCAATAACCTAACTATATTATGTTGAAACTCCATCAATATTATATAACATAAAATCCACTACATGACATTCCAGGATCCCACCAAAAACTCAACATGTTATTTGCACGTAACATCAAGCATCTCTCTCAAGAAATGTTTCCTATCTTGAAGAAAATACCTCGTGGCATTGAGCTCGTCAGTGTACAGACCAAAAGTGTAATAAAGTATTCGTTTATTCCGTCAAAGTTGATTGTGATAGGATTGTTATTTTTTTGTGTATAGATTTCCTCCCAAACACGGAACTGATAAACTTCTCGAAGCGTCGGAAAGTTGCCGAGATCACGGGCGAGATCCAACAGTACCAGAACCAACCGTACTGCCTCACTGTAGAACCCAGGACGAGGGTCTGTCCTGTTTCTTTTTCTATTCATTATTTTTAACTAATTTCTATTAGCTTTATAATGTGTTAGCTGTTGAGTCAGACTATGCACACCGGGAACTTTAAAAAAAATGTTACATCCCACGTTGCATTTTAACCGTGAAATTAGTTAATTGATATAATAAATTATTTATCGGGGGAGTTACTATTGACCTGTGGTAGAACACTAAGCCTTCGATAGCTCACTATTTCACTTTTGTACTTTTCACTTTCACTTCAGCCAACGAGATTAAAACAATCACTTTCTTGTCCAATGTGCTTATAATAAATTTTGTAAATCGATTGACCTGATTATTTTTGTTGCCACCTTGACACCGCGATGCAATCGACTAGTGGTGACATCTCTTGGTGCATTTAAACAATGTTTGATTAAAGATCATTAATTTGATTTCGAACAACCTGCGTCCATGCTAATGACTATATCGGAGGTGTTACTATTGACCTGCATCCCTACTATTGACTATATCGAAGAAGTTACTATTTACCTGTGTCCGTGCCTTTGGCTATATTGAGGTAGGTACTATTGACCTATGTTCGTGTTTTTATGTATATCAAGGGAGTTATTATTGACTGGCTAGTGATTAGCAAATGAATTATCATTGGCTGGAGGTATCGGCTGTCAGCTGTGGGTGAACACTTTGATAAGCAACTAACAACATCACATAAAGCACCGATGCGAAGCCAGGGCTGATGGCTAGTGTTGTTTAAAGTTGAAGTTGAATGAGTATATGATTGATTGTCAGGCGTTCCTGGAGTCACTGGACCCGTTCCCGGGCAAGGACGATAACGAGATAACGAATTACTTGTACGCGAAGAGTCTGGAGATCGAACCCCGCCCACCGGTCAAACAGATGCCCAAATTTGTGAGTATGCTATAAAGCTTGTTTATAGTCAGTTTGTCTGTATGTTTGTACCTATCTAGAGAAAGTTAAACGTGTTGAATCGAAACTATTGCGGAAACTAATACATTGTGTAAGTAAATTACAAATGCTATTTTATACTAGTCATGTTTGCGGGTTTGTCCTCGTAAAGTTTATTTTAAAAAACGGCCATGAATAAAGTCACTGGAATGTATTTACTTATCTACTTTTTTCTCTTACTTGATCAACGTCGTTGTTAAAATTACAATAGGTTTTGATAGAGTGCTTTATAATTTTCTTAGAAAGGTTTTATAGTGAATGTAGTACTTTGGAAGTGATGCGTGTTCATACAAACAGACAGACGGAGATTTCTAACTTATTCCTAGACGCTTGCAACATTTTTTTTTTTTATAAAAATCGAAAATGTAGTGACACGTTCGTTTTACATTGTTATTATATGAATAGATGATGTTTTTAAAGCAAGTTTTGAATGTATCGTTTTGTAAGTTCTGTTCAAATATAGTTGTCCATGTCCCCCAGCCCCGGAAGTACCCGGAGCTGTCGCTGAAGCAGGTGAAGGTGTCCCGGAGGAGCCACCACGACCAGCCCTCGCATCATTCCACCTCGAGCAACGATGATAACCTCAGTCAGTCTATTTAATGCACTTCTTTTTAACCCATTTGGAACCTTTAACGTCGCCCGAACTCTACTGTAATTGTTGTATAACTTAATGTAAGAGTCAATAGTCTTTATACTCTATCCAACTTTATGTTTTCTGTACTGAGAGAAAAAAAAAATATGTGTACATGAAAATATACAGGCTGAAAGTTTACACAGTAGCAATATCTATAGTGGACACTCTATACTCGATTCACGTCCTAAATCAATTAAAAAAATAGGTGCTTAATATTTGACCTCATTATCTACAAAAATACGATAGTTATACGCAATTCTCAATGACCATCGGGTGAATTTACTTTCACTTGAAAGTGAACGTGGGAACAGCATGATCAAAAGTTTACGGACCATTTAATTATCAAAGGTTATTATGAACTCGGAGTCGCCCTTTACAACTTTCGACACCGGTCATTACAGCTAGGTTTATTACGATTGTGTTTATATTTTTGAAAATCTTAGAACAAAATTTAACTCGGGTTCTCTTTGTTCTTTATTAATATTTATTTCTTATGTTAAATGTGACCATGAAGTATTATATCATAGAATGGTGGTAGTGTTTGCCCTTTTATCTGGTATATACGATTACAGCAAACGTGAGTCACGTGCTGTATGTTATTGAAAAGTTTTTTACGTATCTCCGAAGTTCTTCATTCGATCCTAATGTTTTATTCATTAAAACATTCCCTGAGGAAATAAGCACCCAACAACGGAAACACCGTCCAAATCGGATTAATAGTTTTTGAGAAAATCGCGGATATTGCTCGCTTACATGGGGTAGAGATGCAAATGATTCAAGGTGGATGTGTGGTATGACACATTCACTAGGATGAATAAGATTAAGAATTAGTATAATATATCAGAGGAAGTTTCAAAATAGTATCAGTGACTGAGAAGTTGACGAATAATAGGTTAGCATGGTACGGACATGTCATGAGGAGACATGAAAGTTGGGTAACTATTTTCTAGTTTAGGAGTAGACCGGAAATGACTTGTGTATAACAGGGTTGAATGGATTGTGTGACGAATGAATTGTGTGTAACAGGGTCGAATGGATTGTGTGAAGAATGACTTGTGTATTAAAGGTGTGAATGAATTATGTGAAGAATGACTTGTGTATAACAGGTGTGAAGAATGACGTATATATATAAGGTGTGAGTACTGAAATGACATCTGTTCAGTAGAGTGGAAAAGTAAAACATGTCGTGCTGACACTACTTAGGTTGTATAAGGGTAAGGAGATGATGAAGTCATGAACTCTTGATAATTGATGTTCATTCTCTGGCAGTTGTATAGATGGTTTGTTTTAATTCAGGTGTATCGCAGCTGTCCCCCACGAGTGGCGCGTGGGACTCCGCCTCGGTGTCCTCGCTGCCTGTCCACCATCTTGATAGTAAAGGTATAATATATATGGGGCATACCACGCAAAATTGGATGGTTTGAAAAAAAAAAAAACGAGGATTTGCTTTAGGCCACACGACTGACATAAACGTTGTTTTGCTGTCTAGGCGGCAAGCAGGAGGACAAGGCCGCTGTGGTCAGCCCGAGACTCGAACACCGGTCCCTCGGGCAGCTCTCCCACCTCAGTCAGATCAGCCTCTTCGATAAGAAGCTAGCGATATTCGACAAGCCGAAACAGTCACACAAGTATGTTTTTGAACTCAACCCTTAAATGCATGATTATTCCTTTTTAAACACCATAAATTGAAACTTACATTACATATCATGAAAGCTTGCGTTCAGTAACCAAGATAGATAATTTTAACACTTAATATAAGTAAAAAGTACTGTGTTTGAGTTACCGTTTAGAAATTATTTAAGGAAGAAAATACTGATGTATATATTTCAGGTGATAGGTTAGACATTCGCAGTGTTCTAAAATACAACACTTCTTGGTCACATCTAACATATAAAATAATAATATTAAAGTGAATAACTAAGAAAGTCTTAAGATAAAATTTGTCTTAACACTTTCATCATAAGTATAAACACAATCGTAATAAAGCAAAATGCAATGATCGGTGCCGTATGCTGCAATGGGCGACCCGGAGTTAATAACTTTCGATAATAAAACGAGTAATAAATCCTTTTGCTTTGTTCCTATCGTTCCCTTTTGAATGAAAATGAAATCACCCGACGATCATTGACACTGTGCTTTAAAATAGACGCGTAGAGAGTTGTATATAATTTTTGTAGTTATCTAGATGATTAAGTTAAATATTAATCACCTATTATTTTAATCGATATTGAACAAGAATCGTGTGCAGAGTGTTCTCCACAAATATTGTTACCGTCTAAACAGTCACCTGGTATTTAATTGTACATTCTAATAGCCGTAAAACTGTAGTGTATGATAGAAAGAGACAGATATAGAGAGAGAAAAAGTCCTATGGATGGACGTATAACGCTTTTATCTTACGTGACGATTTTTACCAGTTAACTCGTCCTGCAAGTCGCGCCAAACAATGGCGTTTCTATAGATAATGTTTCGTATGTTCTCATGCTATTTACGTGATTGTCGACATCTTGTGGGAACGGATGATTGTTTTCTGGACCAGTATAATATTGTTTACAATTGATGGCGTTCGTATCGTTTGAGTGTGTGATTATATTTGTAGGAACAATGTGAAAGACGAACCTTCCCCTCGAGATTGTACCTCGCCTCGACACGACCGGTAAGCAAATCTAACCACCACACACATGTTCAATACACTGCCACTTCGGCTTTAGGCATAAGGGGATTTAGTGGCGAATTATTGGTTATCAAGTGATCGATATTCGACCAAGATTCAAATAATATTGCTATTTACGATGAGAAATCATGTTAGAGGCCTTTCCAGTATTAAGTGTGTACTAATAGGGGGAAGAGGGGGAGGGCAGAAGGCTTCGATATGCTTATTTTTTTGATGATGTAATATTTGGGGGTTTGAGCCAAGATTGGGTCAGCAATATTTATTAATTAGGTCAGAAGAAATTTCAAAATACTTAAATAGATCTTTACGTAAGTAGGAGAGTTGGGGGGGGGGGGGGTTAGAGTATTGCTCGCTTTTGCCGAGCAGAAGAAAGGAGTGGTTTGCAATTACAAGGAATGGGTTTAGAAAGAACCTTACCACCATGCAATGGATTTATTAAGATGATTTCCTTCACTGGATCTGCTGTTTGTAAAATTTGATCAATAAAATCACTGATTCTTTGATAAAAATCATGTAATACATTTGAATTGCACTTATATGTGAACATTAAAATTCGTAAGTGGCTGGACTGGTTTTGGTGTTGTTATTGGAGAGTTTGAGACTGTAATATAATAAATTTTGGGTATAGATAGTTTTGAATTTGTGAAAGGGTTGGGGAGAGGTAAAATCATCAAATAAAAAAAAATTAGTTCCCCTGATAAAGAAAACCGTTTCTTGAATGAAGTCGCGTGTAGTAACTAGTCGTAAAAGTTTGTGAGTACTTTTAGGAAAGACTATTATTGTCCTTTTTCATATTATGAACTCCATATAAAGCTGTTTGTCATAATGAAAAACTTTCTATAGCATAGACATTTGTTTAATTCGGTTAGTTTACCACAAAATCGTTTATTTGTCCTCTTCTTCCCGTATAAGGGGAACTCTTTATAAACGACAAAAAATACTTGGCCCCTTGAAATTCGTTATAAAGAGCTTACAGTGTGGCTTCGGTTATAATATCTGTGAGTGGTGTGTTGTGGTGTGCTCAGGGTGGAGTGCAAGCCGGTGGCGCTGTCCCCGCGCTCCGCTATCGTGGACGCGGAGCTGTTCTACCCGTCGCGCCACCACCCCCACCCCCACCACCACCACTCCCACCACGACCTGCTGCGACAGCCCTCGCCGCACGACAACGTACGTCTCTCTTCACTCTTCACCCTTCCCTCTCCCACTACTCTATTCCCCTCCCGCTTTCCGCGACTTTCCTTCACTGTCCACAGTTTTCCTTCGCTCTCCACAGTTTCCCTTCACTTCCCTCAGTTTCCCTTCAAATCCCACAATTTCCCTTAACCTCCCCTCTTCCTTTTCCTCACCACAATTTACATCCACCTCTTCCACTTCCTCCAACTTCTCCCTATACTCCGCTTGTCTTTTCCAGCTCCCGCTGCCTCCTGCTGTTCCTCTTTTCCTTCGCTCCATAAATATCATAATCCACATTATTGTACATAGCATAGTATATCGAAAGTGTCAAAAAAGTAACGGATAATGATATTGTTCTTAAGTAGAATGATAATAGCAAGTTATTTTAGAATAATTGCTTCATCTTTGTGATAATTCTAGTTATTTTGTAATTTAAGTATTTCATTTCAGCTAAAATTATAGATGTTATGGTTAAAACTTTCTAATAAACAATAATTACTTAAGAATAATGATTACAGAAAATTATGATCTAAGCGATGAGAAAAAAAAATGCAATTAAATTGATCAAAACTTTTAGTCGAGTTAAACATTGAAGTGTGTCTCGTGTAACGACGAACGTATTTAATAACAAAGCCTTATACTACTGTGTGTAGAGATGGTTCAAAAGACATGAAGAATGATTTAAAAAAAATCAATTGACTTGAATATGAACGTGGCAGATCTTAAAATTTAAAATCCAATTCTATGTTCAATTAATTCCCAAAAGATTCCAAAGCACAGTATCAATTTACTGGATAGTGAGTTAGAGCGTCATGTCAAACTAGTTTTAGTATCAAAAGGCAATTATAGAGTGAATCAATATGTCAACGATAGTAATGTCTGGAATTGACCCCCTTTTGTGCATCAATTAAAAATTATTTTAACTATCTATGTTTGTAAAAATATGTATTATGAATAAATATTTGTTGCCGGTTCTTCTCGATGAGTGGGTTGTTTGTCCAAACTGGTGACAGTATTGACTTTCATAAGGTCCTTATTAGGGCCTAAATAGGGTAATGTATTTTTGATTTTACTTGATGCACGATAATGTAATGCGACTCAAACCTAGGAACAACCATCGAGAAACTCAATATGTTTTTTTTTTTATATCATAGGAGGCAAACGAATAGATCGGTGTTGAGCCATATCTTGATGTTAAGTGATCACCACCGTCCATAGACAATTTCAAATCACGAGAGTCGCAAGTGCGTTGCCAGCCTGTGTTTAAGAGAAGTGGGGTTAGGGGCCGGGGAGGAGAGAAAAGAGAAGTGGGTCTCCGGCGTTCTCCCTGACAAAACGAAACGCAACAATTCAAGCACTGTTACTTCACGTCGGTTCTATGAGAGGGTGGTAGTACCGGCAGCAAAGTCGACCCATTAATGCTGAAACCAGTAATAGCTTCAGCTTGGCTCTACCACCTACAGATGTATGGTCGTCCAAGTTGGATAGACACTGGTCGAGTTCGAAACACGATATAGTAAAAGGCTCGTTGTGACAGTTTCACGAGTATTATACGTGATGTACGTTGATCGCGATGTATTAGATATTCTCGGATATCTTGGTGCTATGAGATTCGGTGTGCAGGAGCGGGTGCCGCCGCTGCTGCCGCGGAACAATGCTCCGTGTGTTGGCAACACCACCGCCACCGCCACCACCACCACCACCACCAGCAACAGCAACAGCACGGGCCCGCCCGCGGAGGAGGAGCGGCCCCCGCTGCTGCCGCCGCGGCCCGCCTCCCCCCACCACCACCTCCCCGGTAACCCCACATACACATTCATACAAACGAATCGCTACCTTGGCCTAACGCTAATGATAACGCAACGGAACCAACAAGAATATCACCCCGATTTTGAATTACTCTTCATCGGTGCTTCGCTCCTATTGGCCTTAGCGTAATGATGAGATATTATTTATTTAATTTTTGTAATGTAATCGCAATCTAGAGCAACTAAGTAGTATTGTAAAAAAAAAAAGATTTTTTGTGATAAATAAACTCAAAAAAAAAATACTTGACTGACTTCAAAATTAACCACAGACAGTACATTGTCAGTGTAATATGTTCTTTTAAGTTCAAAATGTGCTTTAAGAGGAGCGAAGCCGCGAACTAAAGCTAGGTGTAAGTAAAGTGAGTGAGTATGTATGTATGTAGGTTGTTTGTGTGTTGTAGGCATGCTGTGCGTGTCGGAGCACCCGCCGGAGCCCCCGGACCGGCCCGCGCCGAGCCCCAAGCACGACCTCATCAGGTCAGTATACTCAGGTCTTGCATACCACGAAGGTCACCTTCACCCCAAATCCAGAACTATATACATCGCGTTTTTCTCGTCTCCCCCTCACCTTTTCTCCTCTCCTCTTACCTTTTCTCGTGTCCCTCACCTTTTCTCGTGTCCTTGCACCTTTCCTCATGTCTCCTCTCCCCTCCCCTTTTCTCCTCTCCCTTCACCTTTTCTTCTCTCCCCTCACCTGTTCTCCTCTCCCCTCACCTTTTCTCGTGTCCCTTCACCTATTCTTGTGTCCCCTTACTTTCTCTCGTGCTCCCTCATCTTTTCTCGTTTCCTCTTGCCATTTTCGTCTCCCCTCACAATTTTGCTATTCCTTTACCTTTTCCTGTCTCCCGGCTACATTTCTTATTCCCCATTACCACTTCTTATCTTCCGCTCTCCACTAGGTATTGGTGTATTGACCACAGTGGAGTCTCGATCCGCGATTCAACCATACACTTTTAACTCATTAATTATATATTAGTGGGCGCCCAGTGGTCGACATTCGACTATAGTTAATTGCTTTTTTAAAGTTTGAACTTTATTAGAGTTCTTTTGTCAAAGGGTATAACTTCTATAATCAAAGGTTTTCATCATGGCTACTCAGTTCTCCATTTGCCATGACCTTTATTATATAATCATTTAAAAAAATCTATGTTTAAATGAAAATGAAAATTAATTATAAATTGCAAAACAAAAACCACGTGGTAAAGCTCTCAAATTTTAACCAAACATAAGTTTACGAAAATAAAGAAATTTATCACAACCCATGGCATAATTTTCAATTAATTTTACTCGACACCATGGGATGGTATATTTGGAATAGTAATGGATCCTCAATACAATCAAATAGTGAATCCAAGACAAGGATGTTTTTAATACTACCATTAGCTTTTGAAAATAAATACTTTTTTGTTACTACATGAGGTTGAATTGCAACACTGTAACCGCGGAGGTCTAAGTCATGGATTACTTTAATGAACAAAGTCCCTATTTTGATTCAAAGTATTATTTGGCTCATTTTTTTATTAAATCATCATTTGAAGTGAGTTCACCATAAAAAGAATAAACACTACAATAATAGTTATATTTTATAATATCATTGTTGAATGTAGGATGAAAAATGGTAATTGAAACGTAAAAGTTAAAAAATACAGACCGTCGAGCACAACAAACTCCTTCACAACCTCTTTTGAACTTTATAATTATTGACGGCTGTCAAAATGTCTTTTTTATTTACATGTGTGTATATGTTGTGTTTAATTATACATTATATAAATTATTATATAAATTAATTAATTTAATGTACTTCTAATGCATTTTATATAAAACAAACAGCTTTCTGCACTTCTCCGCCATATAAACTTTAACTATGCCAAATTTCAAGTTCACCCGTTGACGGCAAATAGGTTAAAAAGGAGTACAAAGATTTTGCTTCACGTATTAATATTTAGATATGACCAGCGCTTTAAATTATTTCTTCGCTCCCTTAGCGTTCTATGTTTATCGAGAATTTAATTATTCTAATACATCACTTGTATACATGTGTTTTCTCAAGGCTTTGTAATGCTCAGGCTCACACACACTAACGGATTTACACATTTACAACCCAATGACCACTGCAAGTGTTAACAAGAACACCGCGAATACGACAAACATTGTATAATGTATTCTATCTCTTTCTCTCGCCCGGTAAAATGTATACATGTGTATTTTTGACTCTATAATGTCGCTGTTTAGTTTTACCGAGTTTCAAATTACGTTAAGGCTAAAGGAGTTTTTCACACCAAATTAGGCCCCCCTCGGCAGCGGCTCAAGCCTAGGTCCGTTCCCTCGGCGTCGAGCCCTTGAGTACGCTGCTCACGCGATACAGTGACACAAAACCTTACATCACTGCTACAACATCACACACATCACCTATACACACGTGTAGGCCTCTACACGCTTACACGCTGTTTTTCTTTTTCAGAGAAATAAACAACAAAGAGTTCTACCTTTATTTTTGCCTATCCTATATAGTTCAGAGGATTTTTTCCGACACAAAATACATATAGGAGTTGTTAAGGCACGCATGCTAGGTACACATGTATGTTTCAATAACTCATATATGTATATCTAGATAGCTTAGCTTATCTCAGATAGGTCGCGATTTTTGCACAAAACAGGCAACAACCCGAGTCGAGGTGTGCCGTGCACCCTTGAGTTAGTCGCCCAAACATCCTAAACCGGCTGAGTGCCTTCAGCGCTCGCCTCAATAGTTCGGTGAAGCTGTAAAGACCTTTCCAGGTCAACAGCGTTTTCATTTCGAAAAAAAAAAAAAGTGAAAGCTTTCAAGAGGAAAAATAACCCGATTTTCAAACACTTTTCATCGGTATTCCGCTCGTATTGGTCTTTGCGTGATGATATATAGTCTATAACCTTGATACATGAGCTATATAACATTGAAATAATGTTTCAAATCGGACTGATAGTTTCTGAGATTACCCCCCTACAACGTCACAAACTTTACCTCTATAATATTAGTATAGATACACGAGCAAACTCGGTGCCACGAGTTAGTGTTATCTGAATGTGTGGTGTGACATAATAGGTTATTTAGGAACGATAACGATATATCACATGCTATCGTAGTAATGTGAGATGTGCGCATGAGCATCTGGATTTAACGTCTGCCATTTGTATCCACACTGCGTTGTAGCGAGCTTGTGTACCAGAAATACCTTCCTATATTAATATACAAGGCTTTCGTTTCACGTAAGCGATTTTTTTTTCTCGAACTGACTACGCTATTGACCCAGCTAGGTCTTAACAGCTTCACCCGACTACTAAGGCGAGTGCTTAGGACACTCAGCCGATTTTATTTGACAACTAGCTCAAGAGGTGCACGGCACAACTCGGCTTGGGTTGTTGCCTGGTACGTGCAAATCGCGACCTTTTTTTTTTAACGTGGGGAAATCCATTATGGATATCCACCCTCCCAGGGGAGAGGATGGGTTATGTCCGACTCTCACGGACTAAAACCCCACGGTGTACCGACAGACCGTGTTGTTGGGGCGGCAAGGGATCGTTCTAGCTAATCAACCTTGTAGAGCCGCCCCAACGGTCAGCCCAGCGGAAGATGGCCGCCGGCCTCCTACCTTTAGAGAGGCAGCTGGGTACACACCAGCTGCCTTTACACGTCCGCCAGACCTGTGCAATGAAGGGAAGAGCCTCCCGACTGCATCCCCTCAGGTCCGGCTACGGTGGCAGGAGGAGTTGGGCAAAGCGCCGCCTCCTCTTGCCGGCTCTCTGTTGGCGGAGACGGCCACTTAGAGGATCTGCCTCGCGGGCCCTCTCCGCCGCCTCCTTTTGCGAGATGACCTCTTCGCAAAAGGAGGCCATTGCTCGCCACGCCTGTTCGCTGCCGAGCATGGCGGAGATCACACTCGGCAGCGACAAATTCTCCCCTACCGCCGCCGCCAGAGTGCGGCGCTGTCCCTCCCAGGCAACACATTCAGTAAGCGTGCGCTGCGCGGTGTCTTCCTCAGCGCCGCACTCGTGACAGGCGGCGGTCGGCTCCCTACGAGCGATCCGGTGCAGGTACCACCCGAAACAACCGTGCCCGGTTAGTACCTGCACCAGCCTGAACGTCAGGGAGCCCCAACTCCTCTCTATCCATTCTCGCAGGACCTGGCAGACGGCGTCGACGGTGTACGTCCCGAAGCGCGCGTCCGCCAGGTCCTGCATTCACCTTACTAGCGCCCCATCCCTACTCTCTCGCCTCTTGGCCTCTATCTCCCTGGGAGCCGGAGGATCCCCACTACGCTTTCTCGCCGCCGTGAATTCGTACACGATGGCGAGAACCCCAGCTTCCAGCTCCCAGGGAAGGGAGCCGGCGAGCGTGAAGGCCGCCGCCGAGGACATCGTCCGGTACGCCCGGATTGCCCTCAGTGCCACCGTGAGTGAGTAAATCGCGACCTATCTGAGCTAACCCAAGCTAACTATTTATGCGTATATTAGTTGTTGGAACATATATGCGTACCAAGCATACATACCTCAACAACTCATATATATATATACATCGTATCGGATAATTTTAAATGGTTTTACAAAGTCTTAGGGTAGATAAAAAAAAAACTTATTTTTTCGAAAATATCGTCAATTTGGACGAAAAATTCTGGATCTGAATTCATTTCTGGATGAGTGATTTTATGATTTTTTTAATCTTCTAGAATTCCAACCATGTCCCCGAAGAGATCTCCAGCTCCTCAGCCGCCGGCGAGTCCATTGGTCCCCGAGAGGTAAGAAATACTTACATATTCGTATATATAACTAGTGCCCCCGGCTCTGTCCGTGTGGAACCTAATGTAAAGAACGTAGTGATTAATACGGTTATCTAAATTTATTAATTCCATCTACTTTTCTCTCGCACTTAAGTCGTGTCGTCATTAAAATTAAAATAATTTTTGACAGAGAGATCCGATTTTAATGAAACCAAAACTAAATGTTACTTAAGAATATGCTTTACAATCGTTAAGTTTATCGTGTTCAAACAAACGTATAGACGTTTCTAAAAATCATTGAAATGTATTCTATTACTTACTCAGCCCATTTCGTTCGTGTGGGATAGTTACTTTGTGCTAATGCTAACACGTAACGGAAGCTCTCAAGAGGAAAATAAATGATTATGAAACGTCTTTCATTGTTGCTCCGCTCCTGTTGATCGTAGCGTGATGTTATATAGTCTTTAGCCTTCCTCGATAAATGAGCTGTATACCACTGAAAGTATCTTTCAAATGGGACCAATAGTTCCTGAGATTACCTCCTACAACTTCACAAACTCACAAACTTTACCTCTTTATAATAATGTTAATATAAATTTTAATACACTTGCATAGATTTTTTTGTACAAAAATCTAAAAATTACAAACACGTTAGTTTTATATTCTTATTGTATGTATAGGATAGATTTCTGATCATCTAGTACTTCTGGTATAACGGTTAAAAAATACAGTCAAAGAAAAAAATCGAGATATGACATCTTGTAGAGACTCGTAATGTTTGTGACTTATGGACATGGGGTAGAAGTTTCCAGAAGTATTTGTTTGTATCACACCTATAAATTATGAATCGAAAAATATATGATGAAGGTATAGTTAGATTATAGAGCTTTTCCTAAGTCCGGCTGGCTAGCTACCACCCTCAACTTGTAAACCTGTTGCCGAGTACCTGTTGATGTGTTCCAGTTGTTGCATTTGAGAGACAGGCCCTAAGTTTTGTGTAATAAATAATTTTCGATTCGAAAACATCCATAGGCAGAGGGTATACCTGATTGTTGGCGTGGCGACGCAAAACACGAACTTTGCACTGTTAACGAAATACTCGAAAATATTTGCAACCCTATCTGTTTAAACATAAGATTCAAAGTGTTTTGTCCGCCACTCGTTGTAATAGTGTTATGCGGTACGCGCCGACGACCTAACGCCCTTTGATAATTGCCGACAAACAAACTAGTCTAATATGTCTAGGCATTAAACTAGTTCAAACCTGTTGTCCAGGATAAACGTATTCAGTTTCCCGACGCGAGGAGCTCCGACCCCCTCCCCGGTCACACCGCACCAGCAGAGTAAGTGCCTACTGTTTAAATGTCTTGTGATATTTTAATTATTTTAAAAAATCCAATATCTAAAATGAGTATATGATAATTATCGATTTTTCTCACATGTCATTGAATAGTTATCACCATATTTATCAAATTAATAGTTATCAGTGTGATAATCCAACTGATAATTAACACAACAATTATCAAGTTAGGAATGATTTTTCACAATTAAATTCTTTAAATTATTATATTTGATTATTGTTTTTATTTACTGTAAAGGTATAGGTGCATTAATAGGAGAAAAAAAACTTAAGTTCATTTCGGTGTTTTTTTAAACTATTGACACGGTCTGTGATTCTGGTCCTTGAAACTTAAATTAAATAACCAAAACTGGAAGATAAAAAGGATCAAATGTAGTAAATAATATAATTATAAGGAAAAATAATAACCTCATAGTTCTTGAAGAAAATTATTTGCCTCATTACTTTTAGTTGTCCACAGATTTATCGCTCGATAATTATCACGGTATAATAAATGTGGTGATAATTATCAGTTGGTAGTTATCAGCGTATTCTTAAATGTGTTTAAAGATGCAAATGATTAAGATTTATAATGTAATATTAAGATAATTGCTTGAGTGTGATTAAAAAAAAATGTTATTCGTCTTTGGCAGCTTCATCGTCTTCGTCGTCGTGGTGCGGCACCCCCCCTCCCCTCCCGCCGCGTCGCCGCAGGGACTCTGCCGCCCCCCACACGCCGCTGCACGCCGTGAGCATACTACATTATTCATTATCTATATATATATATGTATATATATATATATACAAATCCACTGGTGTTTTTCATGTACAGTCTGTCATGTAGTGGATTTTATATTTTATTCATAATCTTGTGTTATTTGACCCTATATTTTGTAAATTTGGTGATGTTTTATGTAATATAGTTGGTTTATTGTGCATAAGTGAAGTGAATGGAAAATAATACCACGGAGCATGAAATTCTGAGATGCCACAAAAACTCCCTGGAAGGTTATAACAAGGGTGCCACTATCTTGTTAGAATATTGATTCACACGATGCTTAATATTGAAATCATCGCAAGACGCTTGTAATATTATTGACTACGTGATAATGGCAGTAATAATCTGAAAGATTGATTGCCCAAAATGCAGTTAAAAAAAAGTATGTTTGTCCAAGATTAACTCTGAAAGTACTCAATCGATCTTCATGAAATGTTGGCATTTATGTATAATTTGGTACAAGTTCAGAAATACGCTAATTTATATTTCGATTAATGGCCTCAATATTTTTTAATTACAAATTGAATGATTGTCAATGTTGATTATTGTTATTGATTGTAAGTTTCATCAGTCTCAAACAGATGGCGCTGTTAACAGAAAACTATAAAATCGACTGTTATAAATATCTCATGTTTTAACTTTGCTAATGGTTCGTCATAATATTTAATTCAACATGTAATTACTGAGCCACAACAACATTTAACCCCGTCGGCTATTCGTATCTATATTAAAGTAATTAGTCGCCCCAACTTGGCACAGTTCTACTAACAATGATAATGAGTCCAAATTTCACCTTTACAAAGGTAACTGAATAATTGTATGTTAATCTATCGATTCTGTCAATATAATTGAAGGTCACTGTATTATTTTTTACCTCACGTATGATGAAGATATTCTAATCTATTATTAAAAATTCGAATAATTATTGATTATTAAAGATAGAACTGGTCAATTTACATAAACTGCTAAGAATAAATTCTAACAATTTATCACTTTTTAAATAACTCAAACGAATAAGGACATAGCTATTGCACACTACGAGGACCACCGAGAGTGTGTCAACACGGCAAAGCCAAGCGAGCGGCAAGCACCGCCCAGTAATAAATAAAAAGTCTCCAGACGGCAATTAAAAAGTCGCTAGATATTGAAAAATACATCATTAAGAAATCCGCCAGAGATCGCTAAATGTTTCATAATATTTCCTGGTAAAAAATATGGTGTACTATATTGCGAATATTTCACTGTGATGAAACTGTTAGAATAGTATAAACCAAACAAGTTAGTATGTCATTACTGGCAAATGTTATTATGTCAGTTGGCGCCACTTTCTATATAGTAGAAACATTTTGTCTTGATCGCTTTACCATTCTCTATGGATCACATATAGATGTCGCCTTTTTGTGTTCATTACTTCTCACTACTTCACACTGTGTTATTGTGCTCATATTAAATCTGTTTATTTTGCTACAATCGTGTGTTATTTTTCCCAAAACCCATCAGGTTATGGGCCCAGAATACGTAATAAATAAAAGTGCGTATATAGTTACATCGTTAAATACGAAATGGCTAATAACATGCCATCGTCGTTGCCGGCGTCATCAACGTCTACAGTAACAAGCACCGGCATTGCAATCAATTTCGATAAGCTGAGTGGTATATCAAACTATGGGAACTGGAAATTTCTAATGCGCATGTATTTAATACACGAAGATCTATGGGACTGTATTGAAGAATCTACGCCAGGTGTTCCTAAGGTCAGTGACGATCGTAAGCAACTGCGGACACTTTCAAAAATATGTCTGATGGTGCAGCCGTCATCATTTTCTCACGTAAGGAACGCGACCACCGGATTTCAAGCGTGGAATAACCTAAAAGCGGCATATGAAGATAGAGGACTGTGTAGACGCTTAGCGCTTCTACGTACATTATTCGGGTTGAAATTGGAACAATTTAATAGTATGGAAGCATATCTTCTGAAGATAACAGACCTCGATCAACAATTAAGAGACATAAATGCTCCTTTGGATGATGATTTTTTGTCAGTATTAATGTTGAGTGGTTTACCGCCAGATTACGATCCTCTCATTATGGCATTGGAAAATTCGAACATTAAATTGTGTTGTGAAATAGTAAAAAGTAAATTATTACAAGAAAATTTATGTAGAGACAAGTGTGAAGACAGTGCAATGTTTACAAACCGGACTACAAAACGTGTCAATAAACATTCTACGAAGGTTAAGTGTTTCATATGTATAAAACCAAATCATTATGCTAAGAACTGTCCAACAAAAATAAACAAAGGTGATCAACAGAGTGAAAAATGTGAAAAAGCGTGGAACGAAACGTTATTAACTGCATTATAGGACTGTTGATATTTTAAAAAATATCGGATTTTCGATGTATCGATATTTATGAAAATATCAATATCGGACCTCGATATATTGGAAAAAAATATCGATATTTCGATATATCGATATATCGATATATATCAGCTATGTTCAAAAAAATGTAATTCAGCTTAACATTGATTTACAGTTTTTAATCTAGTATATTTGTACAGCTTATACCATAAGAGCCACTTACACAAACGTTATTCAATCATATTGATAATCGTCATCATTATTGTTTTATCTAAATAAGATAATTTTGTGTACCAATATTTTTCAGTCCATCAGGTACCAAGTTTTTTAAATAGTGGTAGTTTACTAGTTTCACTATTAGAATAACATTTCGATGTCTGCTGGTTCGAACCCCGGTGTGTAATAATGAATTTTACAAAATTCGTGTACACTTACTAATTTAAATTGGTAACAGTATCGTCTGACGGTCAAGGAAAACCCCGTGAGAAAACCTGAGCCTGAGAAATGTTCTGGTAGTATTACTATATGTGAGAAAACGTACAATTGTGGTTTTCTCAGTTTGAAATTGCCAATACGCCGTGGGCTAGTGTGGTGATTATGTGCATACCTTCTTTCAGGAAAAGGTCTGTGGCCCTGGATTGGCTCTCTTACAGGCTGATGGTAATGAATATTTTTCAGCAAGAGATTTTTAAAATATTATTTACTTCATGTGTTCAGCTGTTTCACTAGGTACTATGATTATTACTAGCCTGCTTCATATTCATTGATCCAAAACGTGGCAGCGTAGACAATAACGGAAGGAATAGGATAAATGCATGATGCACGAAATGGAGAGACATGTTCAGGTTATGCGATCCACGAATGCTCTTGAAACTCACGGGGAAGGCGTATAAAATTATTATAAGATACAGTTATACTGCATGCATCTTAGTGCTAGGTTACAGAATAAACGGATGAGAAAAAACTGTACGCGGCAGAGCTGCGATTGTTAATATGTATGGTGTAACTAGAAGTGATGAGAATAAAAATGTATCAGGTAAAGTTTGGAAACATAACCAGTGACAGAAAAGATAAAGAAAGAAATAAGAGGTTAGCATGATACAGGCATGTCATAATGAGAAATGAAAGACTTATAACTAGAAAAGTTTTAAGTATGAAGGTGAATAGATATAAAAGTAGAAGAAACCGAAAAAAGCATGGATAAAGTGTCTAAAAATGACACATGTAATAAGTATGAATTCCGAGATTATATCTGACCGAGAAGACTGAAAAAAAAACATAATGTATCAATTCAACCTAGGTGAAATAAGGCTAAGAAAATGATTATGAATTAAAAAAAATATTGATATTTTAAAATAAAAATATCGATATTTTATCAACAGTCCTACTGCATTATCTGTGGACATTTACTCGAACGCTTGGTATGTCGACTCTGGCGCGACTTGTCCTATGACAAATAATAAAAATTTATTACAAAACTATGTTGTGGACACTCCTCGGTTAGTGACAGTGGCTAATAATCAAAAGATATATAGTGAGGGACACGGTTAAGTAGAATTATTGTTAAACGGACACACTCAAAGTACTAAATTATGTGAGGCTATATATGTGCCGGGATTGTCAACGAATCTCATTTCTGTGGGAAAAATAACTCCTAAAGGACTTGAGGTATATTTCGACACACAGAAATGTTACATACATTGTGGCAAAACTATTGTTGCCAGTGCTACAAAAGTCAATGGTGTCTACCAATTGAATGCAACGAGTCAACAATCAACAAATGAATGCGAGCTGGCTGTAGCGTGTCAATCGGTTACTTTGGTCGAGCCTGAGGTACAGGCCGCGAGCAATGAACGAACAGAAGCTGTGAATTTTTGTGAGGCGAACCTATCTCAGGAAATATGGCATCGCCGACTCGGACACCTGAACAGGCGAAATATGAATTTACTAAAACAAGTTCCAGATCTCTCTTCAAGAGCATGGAATCGAGCATCAGACGACTGTGCCATACTCACCACATCAGAATGGTGTAGCAGAACGGGCCAATCGCACAATTATAGAGGCAGGACGATGCATGCTACAAGATGCTGGACTGGACCGAAGGTTCTGGGCAGAGGTGTTGAATACAGCAATATTCATTAAGAACAAGTCTCCGAGCAAGGCAGTGAGAGGTACCACACCAGAAGAAAAGTGCACTTCTGATACAAGTACTTATAATTCTAACATTCTGGATGACCCCAACGATGTCACATGGAGTCCTAATATGACAATGGAACAAGGATCAAGTGATTATGAAGACATCGAAGAAACTGTAGAAACTGTGAGTACTGTGGTTGCCATGACAGCAGCTAGTCACGATGTTGAACCACAGACGATAAGTGAAGCACTGTCAGGACCTGATAGAGAACACTGGAGGGAAGCAATTGAAGATGAGTATAAGTCTAACAGTACTACCTGCCGGGAAGAAAGCTGTTCGATGTAAATGGATTTTTAAGAAGAAACTAGGATCAGAAGGTCAGTTACTACATTATAAAGCACGGCTTGTAGCTAAAGGGTTTACCCAGGAATATGGAATTGATTACAAAGAAACCTACTCACCTGTGGTACGATATTCTACTATACGTACTTTAATTGCTCTTGCAGTCAATTTGGATTTGCACATTGACCATATGGATGTCAAAACAGCCTTGCTGAATGGCGACTTACAGGAGACTGTGTATATGGAACAGCCCGATGGCTATAAAATAATTGGTAAAGAAAACCATGTGTTGAAATTGAATAAAGCAATATATGGACTTAAGCAGGCATCAAAGGCCCGGTATGATAAAATTGATAGTGCTCTATTGAATCTTCATTTTAGAAAAACACTCAGTGAGCCTTGTGTATACATAAAATCAGACATAACTGGTAATGTCATAATATTAGCCCTGTATGTTGATGACATCCTGATTTTTAGCAAGGATACACCGGAGAAGAAAAAACTGAAGGATGAACTGATGAGAAAATTTGAAATGAAAGATCTTGGTCGAGCTACTCATGTCTTGGGAATGCAATTAAATCAAGAACAAAACAAAATTACTCTTGATCAGAAAAATTACATTCAAAAGGTATTAGAGTTATTTAATATGGCTGACTGTAAACCTGTAAATACACCCTTGGAGTGTGGCACGAAGCTTGAAAAAGGAGAACACACCGATCTTGATTCCAAGTATAGAAGTCTTGTTGGATGTATTATGTATACAGCTGTTTTCACTAGACCTGATATTGCACATGCAGCAAGTTTATTGAGCCAATTTAATAATTGTCACTCAGATATACATTGGAAAGCAGCTAAGAGAGTTGCGATATTTAAAAGGAACTATAGATTACAATATATTATATGAAAAATCTTCATTATCTGTTAGAGGATATGTAGATGCAGATTGGGCATCCAATCAACTGGATCGACGATCTTATACTGGTTACATATTTAAAATAGCTAACTCGGCTGTATCGTGGGAAAGCCGCAAACAAAGGACTGTGGCTTTATCGAGTACTGAGGCCGAATACATGGCAAAGAAGCAAAATCTATTAGAAATTTTCTTTATGAATGTTTAGGTAAACACTCATCTGTGACTTTGTATAATGATAGTCAGTCAGCACAAAAAATTTGTAATAGTCAAATTAATCATAGTCGCAGCAAGCACATAGATATTAGACATCATTATGTAAGACAACTTGTAAAAGATAAAATTGTTAAATTAGAATATTTGTCTACTGAATATATGCCTGCAGATGTATTAACTAAATGTTTAAGTAAAGATAAACATTATAAATGTATTTCTCATCTTGGATTACAAATTGTTTAGTTTAAGGGCAGGTGTTAGAATAGTATAGGTTTGTAGGTGGTAGAGCCCCGCTGAATCTAATTTTAGTTTCAGCATGAATGGGTCGGCTCCTCCGGGGTAGTACTACCCCTCTCACAGATAACCGACGTGAAATAACAGTGCTTGCATTGTTGTGTTTCGTTCGGTCAGTGAGAGAGCCGGAGGCCTACGTCCCTTCCTCTTTCCTTCTTTCCTTTTCTCCTTTTCCTTCCCCTTCCCCGTGTCCCATATACAGGCTGGCAACGCACTTGCGACGTCCCTAATGTCGCTAGTGTCTATGGACGGTGGTGATCTCTTAACATCACGTGACCCACCAGTTCGTTTGCCTCCTTTGATATAAAAAAAAAAAAAAAAAAAAGTATAAACCAAACAAGTTAGTATGTCATTACTGGCAAATGTTATTATGTTAGTTGGCGCCACTTTCTATGTAGTAGAAACATTTTGTCTTGATCGCTTTAACATTCTCTAGGGATCACATATAGATGTCGCCTTTTTGTGTTTATTACTTCTCACTACTTCACACTGTGTTATTGTGCTCATATTAAATCTGTTTATTTTGCTACAATCGTGTGTTATTTTTCCCAAAACCCATCAGGTTATGGGCCCAGAATACGTAATAAATAAAAGTGCGTATATAGTTACATCGTTAAATACGAAATGGCTAATAACATGCCATCGTCGTTGCCGGCGTCATCAACGTCTACAGTAACAAGCACCGGCATTGCAATCAATTTCGATAAGCTGAGTGGTATATCAAACTATGGGAACTGGAAATTTCTAATGCGCATGTATTTAATACACGAAGATCTATGGGACTGTATTGAAGAATCTACGCCAGGTGTTCCTAAGGTCAGTGACGATCGTAAGCAACTGCGGACACTTTCAAAAATATGTCTGATGGTGCAGCCGTCATCATTTTCTCACGTAAGGAACGCGACCACCGGATTTCAAGCGTGGAATAACCTAAAAGCGGCATATGAAGATAGAGGACTGTGTAGACGCTTAGCGCTTCTACGTACATTATTCGGGTTGAAATTGGAACAATTTAATAGTATGGAAGCATATCTTCTGAAGATAACAGACCTCGATCAACAATTAAGAGACATAAATGCTCCTTTGGATGATGATTTTTTGTCAGTATTAATGTTGAGTGGTTTACCGCCAGATTACGATCCTCTCATTATGGCATTGGAAAATTCGAACATTAAATTGTGTTGTGAAATAGTAAAAAGTAAATTATTACAAGAAAATTTATGTAGAGACAAGTGTGAAGACAGTGCAATGTTTACAAACCGGACTACAAAACGTGTCAATAAACATTCTACGAAGGTTAAGTGTTTCATATGTATAAAACCAAATCATTATGCTAAGAACTGTCCAACAAAAATAAACAAAGGTGATCAACAGAGTGAAAAATGTGAAAAAGCGTGGAACGAAACGTTATTAACTGCATTATAGGACTGTTGATATTTTAAAAAATATCGGATTTTCGATGTATCGATATTTATGAAAATATCAATATCGGACCTCGATATATTGGAAAAAAATATCGATATTTCGATATATCGATATATCGATATATATCAGCTATGTTCAAAAAAATGTAATTCAGCTTAACATTGATTTACAGTTTTTAATCTAGTATATTTGTACAGCTTATACCATAAGAGCCACTTACACAAACGTTATTCAATCATATTGATAATCGTCATCATTATTGTTTTATCTAAATAAGATAATTTTGTGTACCAATATTTTTCAGTCCATCAGGTACCAAGTTTTTTAAATAGTGGTAGTTTACTAGTTTCACTATTAGAATAACATTTCGATGTCTGCTGGTTCGAACCCCGGTGTGTAATAATGAATTTTACAAAATTCGTGTACACTTACTAATTTAAATTGGTAACAGTATCGTCTGACGGTCAAGGAAAACCCCGTGAGAAAACCTGAGCCTGAGAAATGTTCTGGTAGTATTACTATATGTGAGAAAACGTACAATTGTGGTTTTCTCAGTTTGAAATTGCCAATACGCCGTGGGCTAGTGTGGTGATTATGTGCATACCTTCTTTCAGGAAAAGGTCTGTGGCCCTGGATTGGCTCTCTTACAGGCTGATGGTAATGAATATTTTTCAGCAAGAGATTTTTAAAATATTATTTACTTCATGTGTTCAGCTGTTTCACTAGGTACTATGATTATTACTAGCCTGCTTCATATTCATTGATCCAAAACGTGGCAGCGTAGACAATAACGGAAGGAATAGGATAAATGCATGATGCACGAAATGGAGAGACATGTTCAGGTTATGCGATCCACGAATGCTCTTGAAACTCACGGGGAAGGCGTATAAAATTATTATAAGATACAGTTATACTGCATGCATCTTAGTGCTAGGTTACAGAATAAACGGATGAGAAAAAACTGTACGCGGCAGAGCTGCGATTGTTAATATGTATGGTGTAACTAGAAGTGATGAGAATAAAAATGTATCAGGTAAAGTTTGGAAACATAACCAGTGACAGAAAAGATAAAGAAAGAAATAAGAGGTTAGCATGATACAGGCATGTCATAATGAGAAATGAAAGACTTATAACTAGAAAAGTTTTAAGTATGAAGGTGAATAGATATAAAAGTAGAAGAAACCGAAAAAAGCATGGATAAAGTGTCTAAAAATGACACATGTAATAAGTATGAATTCCGAGATTATATCTGACCGAGAAGACTGAAAAAAAAACATAATGTATCAATTCAACCTAGGTGAAATAAGGCTAAGAAAATGATTATGAATTAAAAAAAATATTGATATTTTAAAATAAAAATATCGATATTTTATCAACAGTCCTACTGCATTATCTGTGGACATTTACTCGAACGCTTGGTATGTCGACTCTGGCGCGACTTGTCCTATGACAAATAATAAAAATTTATTACAAAACTATGTTGTGGACACTCCTCGGTTAGTGACAGTGGCTAATAATCAAAAGATATATAGTGAGGGACACGGTTAAGTAGAATTATTGTTAAACGGACACACTCAAAGTACTAAATTATGTGAGGCTATATATGTGCCGGGATTGTCAACGAATCTCATTTCTGTGGGAAAAATAACTCCTAAAGGACTTGAGGTATATTTCGACACACAGAAATGTTACATACATTGTGGCAAAACTATTGTTGCCAGTGCTACAAAAGTCAATGGTGTCTACCAATTGAATGCAACGAGTCAACAATCAACAAATGAATGCGAGCTGGCTGTAGCGTGTCAATCGGTTACTTTGGTCGAGCCTGAGGTACAGGCCGCGAGCAATGAACGAACAGAAGCTGTGAATTTTTGTGAGGCGAACCTATCTCAGGAAATATGGCATCGCCGACTCGGACACCTGAACAGGCGAAATATGAATTTACTAAAACAAGTTCCAGATCTCTCTTCAAGAGCATGGAATCGAGCATCAGACGACTGTGCCATACTCACCACATCAGAATGGTGTAGCAGAACGGGCCAATCGCACAATTATAGAGGCAGGACGATGCATGCTACAAGATGCTGGACTGGACCGAAGGTTCTGGGCAGAGGTGTTGAATACAGCAATATTCATTAAGAACAAGTCTCCGAGCAAGGCAGTGAGAGGTACCACACCAGAAGAAAAGTGCACTTCTGATACAAGTACTTATAATTCTAACATTCTGGATGACCCCAACGATGTCACATGGAGTCCTAATATGACAATGGAACAAGGATCAAGTGATTATGAAGACATCGAAGAAACTGTAGAAACTGTGAGTACTGTGGTTGCCATGACAGCAGCTAGTCACGATGTTGAACCACAGACGATAAGTGAAGCACTGTCAGGACCTGATAGAGAACACTGGAGGGAAGCAATTGAAGATGAGTATAAGTCTAACAGTACTACCTGCCGGGAAGAAAGCTGTTCGATGTAAATGGATTTTTAAGAAGAAACTAGGATCAGAAGGTCAGTTACTACATTATAAAGCACGGCTTGTAGCTAAAGGGTTTACCCAGGAATATGGAATTGATTACAAAGAAACCTACTCACCTGTGGTACGATATTCTACTATACGTACTTTAATTGCTCTTGCAGTCAATTTGGATTTGCACATTGACCATATGGATGTCAAAACAGCCTTGCTGAATGGCGACTTACAGGAGACTGTGTATATGGAACAGCCCGATGGCTATAAAATAATTGGTAAAGAAAACCATGTGTTGAAATTGAATAAAGCAATATATGGACTTAAGCAGGCATCAAAGGCCCGGTATGATAAAATTGATAGTGCTCTATTGAATCTTCATTTTAGAAAAACACTCAGTGAGCCTTGTGTATACATAAAATCAGACATAACTGGTAATGTCATAATATTAGCCCTGTATGTTGATGACATCCTGATTTTTAGCAAGGATACACCGGAGAAGAAAAAACTGAAGGATGAACTGATGAGAAAATTTGAAATGAAAGATCTTGGTCGAGCTACTCATGTCTTGGGAATGCAATTAAATCAAGAACAAAACAAAATTACTCTTGATCAGAAAAATTACATTCAAAAGGTATTAGAGTTATTTAATATGGCTGACTGTAAACCTGTAAATACACCCTTGGAGTGTGGCACGAAGCTTGAAAAAGGAGAACACACCGATCTTGATTCCAAGTATAGAAGTCTTGTTGGATGTATTATGTATACAGCTGTTTTCACTAGACCTGATATTGCACATGCAGCAAGTTTATTGAGCCAATTTAATAATTGTCACTCAGATATACATTGGAAAGCAGCTAAGAGAGTTGCGATATTTAAAAGGAACTATAGATTACAATATATTATATGAAAAATCTTCATTATCTGTTAGAGGATATGTAGATGCAGATTGGGCATCCAATCAACTGGATCGACGATCTTATACTGGTTACATATTTAAAATAGCTAACTCGGCTGTATCGTGGGAAAGCCGCAAACAAAGGACTGTGGCTTTATCGAGTACTGAGGCCGAATACATGGCAAAGAAGCAAAATCTATTAGAAATTTTCTTTATGAATGTTTAGGTAAACACTCATCTGTGACTTTGTATAATGATAGTCAGTCAGCACAAAAAATTTGTAATAGTCAAATTAATCATAGTCGCAGCAAGCACATAGATATTAGACATCATTATGTAAGACAACTTGTAAAAGATAAAATTGTTAAATTAGAATATTTGTCTACTGAATATATGCCTGCAGATGTATTAACTAAATGTTTAAGTAAAGATAAACATTATAAATGTATTTCTCATCTTGGATTACAAATTGTTTAGTTTAAGGGCAGGTGTTAGAATAGTATAGGTTTGTAGGTGGTAGAGCCCCGCTGAATCTAATTTTAGTTTCAGCATGAATGGGTCGGCTCCTCCGGGGTAGTACTACCCCTCTCACAGATAACCGACGTGAAATAACAGTGCTTGCATTGTTGTGTTTCGTTCGGTCAGTGAGAGAGCCGGAGGCCTACGTCCCTTCCTCTTTCCTTCTTTCCTTTTCTCCTTTTCCTTCCCCTTCCCCGTGTCCCATATACAGGCTGGCAACGCACTTGCGACGTCCCTAATGTCGCTAGTGTCTATGGACGGTGGTGATCTCTTAACATCACGTGACCCACCAGTTCGTTTGCCTCCTTTGATATAAAAAAAAAAAAAAAAAAAAGTATAAACCAAACAAGTTAGTATGTCATTACTGGCAAATGTTATTATGTTAGTTGGCGCCACTTTCTATGTAGTAGAAACATTTTGTCTTGATCGCTTTAACATTCTCTAGGGATCACATATAGATGTCGCCTTTTTGTGTTTATTACTTCTCACTACTTCACACTGTGTTATTGTGCTCATATTAAATCTGTTTATTTTGCTACAATCGTGTGTTATTTTTCCCAAAACCCATCAGGTTATGGGCCCAGAATACGTAATAAATAAAAGTGCGTATATAGTTACATCGTTAAATACGAAATGGCTAATAACATGCCATCGTCGTTGCCGGCGTCATCAACGTCTACAGTAACAAGCACCGGCATTGCAATCAATTTCGATAAGCTGAGTGGTATATCAAACTATGGGAACTGGAAATTTCTAATGCGCATGTATTTAATACACGAAGATCTATGGGACTGTATTGAAGAATCTACGCCAGGTGTTCCTAAGGTCAGTGACGATCGTAAGCAACTGCGGACACTTTCAAAAATATGTCTGATGGTGCAGCCGTCATCATTTTCTCACGTAAGGAACGCGACCACCGGATTTCAAGCGTGGAATAACCTAAAAGCGGCATATGAAGATAGAGGACTGTGTAGACGCTTAGCGCTTCTACGTACATTATTCGGGTTGAAATTGGAACAATTTAATAGTATGGAAGCATATCTTCTGAAGATAACAGACCTCGATCAACAATTAAGAGACATAAATGCTCCTTTGGATGATGATTTTTTGTCAGTATTAATGTTGAGTGGTTTACCGCCAGATTACGATCCTCTCATTATGGCATTGGAAAATTCGAACATTAAATTGTGTTGTGAAATAGTAAAAAGTAAATTATTACAAGAAAATTTATGTAGAGACAAGTGTGAAGACAGTGCAATGTTTACAAACCGGACTACAAAACGTGTCAATAAACATTCTACGAAGGTTAAGTGTTTCATATGTATAAAACCAAATCATTATGCTAAGAACTGTCCAACAAAAATAAACAAAGGTGATCAACAGAGTGAAAAATGTGAAAAAGCGTGGAACGAAACGTTATTAACTGCATTATAGGACTGTTGATATTTTAAAAAATATCGGATTTTCGATGTATCGATATTTATGAAAATATCAATATCGGACCTCGATATATTGGAAAAAAATATCGATATTTCGATATATCGATATATCGATATATATCAGCTATGTTCAAAAAAATGTAATTCAGCTTAACATTGATTTACAGTTTTTAATCTAGTATATTTGTACAGCTTATACCATAAGAGCCACTTACACAAACGTTATTCAATCATATTGATAATCGTCATCATTATTGTTTTATCTAAATAAGATAATTTTGTGTACCAATATTTTTCAGTCCATCAGGTACCAAGTTTTTTAAATAGTGGTAGTTTACTAGTTTCACTATTAGAATAACATTTCGATGTCTGCTGGTTCGAACCCCGGTGTGTAATAATGAATTTTACAAAATTCGTGTACACTTACTAATTTAAATTGGTAACAGTATCGTCTGACGGTCAAGGAAAACCCCGTGAGAAAACCTGAGCCTGAGAAATGTTCTGGTAGTATTACTATATGTGAGAAAACGTACAATTGTGGTTTTCTCAGTTTGAAATTGCCAATACGCCGTGGGCTAGTGTGGTGATTATGTGCATACCTTCTTTCAGGAAAAGGTCTGTGGCCCTGGATTGGCTCTCTTACAGGCTGATGGTAATGAATATTTTTCAGCAAGAGATTTTTAAAATATTATTTACTTCATGTGTTCAGCTGTTTCACTAGGTACTATGATTATTACTAGCCTGCTTCATATTCATTGATCCAAAACGTGGCAGCGTAGACAATAACGGAAGGAATAGGATAAATGCATGATGCACGAAATGGAGAGACATGTTCAGGTTATGCGATCCACGAATGCTCTTGAAACTCACGGGGAAGGCGTATAAAATTATTATAAGATACAGTTATACTGCATGCATCTTAGTGCTAGGTTACAGAATAAACGGATGAGAAAAAACTGTACGCGGCAGAGCTGCGATTGTTAATATGTATGGTGTAACTAGAAGTGATGAGAATAAAAATGTATCAGGTAAAGTTTGGAAACATAACCAGTGACAGAAAAGATAAAGAAAGAAATAAGAGGTTAGCATGATACAGGCATGTCATAATGAGAAATGAAAGACTTATAACTAGAAAAGTTTTAAGTATGAAGGTGAATAGATATAAAAGTAGAAGAAACCGAAAAAAGCATGGATAAAGTGTCTAAAAATGACACATGTAATAAGTATGAATTCCGAGATTATATCTGACCGAGAAGACTGAAAAAAAAACATAATGTATCAATTCAACCTAGGTGAAATAAGGCTAAGAAAATGATTATGAATTAAAAAAAATATTGATATTTTAAAATAAAAATATCGATATTTTATCAACAGTCCTACTGCATTATCTGTGGACATTTACTCGAACGCTTGGTATGTCGACTCTGGCGCGACTTGTCCTATGACAAATAATAAAAATTTATTACAAAACTATGTTGTGGACACTCCTCGGTTAGTGACAGTGGCTAATAATCAAAAGATATATAGTGAGGGACACGGTTAAGTAGAATTATTGTTAAACGGACACACTCAAAGTACTAAATTATGTGAGGCTATATATGTGCCGGGATTGTCAACGAATCTCATTTCTGTGGGAAAAATAACTCCTAAAGGACTTGAGGTATATTTCGACACACAGAAATGTTACATACATTGTGGCAAAACTATTGTTGCCAGTGCTACAAAAGTCAATGGTGTCTACCAATTGAATGCAACGAGTCAACAATCAACAAATGAATGCGAGCTGGCTGTAGCGTGTCAATCGGTTACTTTGGTCGAGCCTGAGGTACAGGCCGCGAGCAATGAACGAACAGAAGCTGTGAATTTTTGTGAGGCGAACCTATCTCAGGAAATATGGCATCGCCGACTCGGACACCTGAACAGGCGAAATATGAATTTACTAAAACAAGTTCCAGATCTCTCTTCAAGAGCATGGAATCGAGCATCAGACGACTGTGCCATACTCACCACATCAGAATGGTGTAGCAGAACGGGCCAATCGCACAATTATAGAGGCAGGACGATGCATGCTACAAGATGCTGGACTGGACCGAAGGTTCTGGGCAGAGGTGTTGAATACAGCAATATTCATTAAGAACAAGTCTCCGAGCAAGGCAGTGAGAGGTACCACACCAGAAGAAAAGTGCACTTCTGATACAAGTACTTATAATTCTAACATTCTGGATGACCCCAACGATGTCACATGGAGTCCTAATATGACAATGGAACAAGGATCAAGTGATTATGAAGACATCGAAGAAACTGTAGAAACTGTGAGTACTGTGGTTGCCATGACAGCAGCTAGTCACGATGTTGAACCACAGACGATAAGTGAAGCACTGTCAGGACCTGATAGAGAACACTGGAGGGAAGCAATTGAAGATGAGTATAAGTCTAACAGTACTACCTGCCGGGAAGAAAGCTGTTCGATGTAAATGGATTTTTAAGAAGAAACTAGGATCAGAAGGTCAGTTACTACATTATAAAGCACGGCTTGTAGCTAAAGGGTTTACCCAGGAATATGGAATTGATTACAAAGAAACCTACTCACCTGTGGTACGATATTCTACTATACGTACTTTAATTGCTCTTGCAGTCAATTTGGATTTGCACATTGACCATATGGATGTCAAAACAGCCTTGCTGAATGGCGACTTACAGGAGACTGTGTATATGGAACAGCCCGATGGCTATAAAATAATTGGTAAAGAAAACCATGTGTTGAAATTGAATAAAGCAATATATGGACTTAAGCAGGCATCAAAGGCCCGGTATGATAAAATTGATAGTGCTCTATTGAATCTTCATTTTAGAAAAACACTCAGTGAGCCTTGTGTATACATAAAATCAGACATAACTGGTAATGTCATAATATTAGCCCTGTATGTTGATGACATCCTGATTTTTAGCAAGGATACACCGGAGAAGAAAAAACTGAAGGATGAACTGATGAGAAAATTTGAAATGAAAGATCTTGGTCGAGCTACTCATGTCTTGGGAATGCAATTAAATCAAGAACAAAACAAAATTACTCTTGATCAGAAAAATTACATTCAAAAGGTATTAGAGTTATTTAATATGGCTGACTGTAAACCTGTAAATACACCCTTGGAGTGTGGCACGAAGCTTGAAAAAGGAGAACACACCGATCTTGATTCCAAGTATAGAAGTCTTGTTGGATGTATTATGTATACAGCTGTTTTCACTAGACCTGATATTGCACATGCAGCAAGTTTATTGAGCCAATTTAATAATTGTCACTCAGATATACATTGGAAAGCAGCTAAGAGAGTTGCGATATTTAAAAGGAACTATAGATTACAATATATTATATGAAAAATCTTCATTATCTGTTAGAGGATATGTAGATGCAGATTGGGCATCCAATCAACTGGATCGACGATCTTATACTGGTTACATATTTAAAATAGCTAACTCGGCTGTATCGTGGGAAAGCCGCAAACAAAGGACTGTGGCTTTATCGAGTACTGAGGCCGAATACATGGCAAAGAAGCAAAATCTATTAGAAATTTTCTTTATGAATGTTTAGGTAAACACTCATCTGTGACTTTGTATAATGATAGTCAGTCAGCACAAAAAATTTGTAATAGTCAAATTAATCATAGTCGCAGCAAGCACATAGATATTAGACATCATTATGTAAGACAACTTGTAAAAGATAAAATTGTTAAATTAGAATATTTGTCTACTGAATATATGCCTGCAGATGTATTAACTAAATGTTTAAGTAAAGATAAACATTATAAATGTATTTCTCATCTTGGATTACAAATTGTTTAGTTTAAGGGCAGGTGTTAGAATAGTATAGGTTTGTAGGTGGTAGAGCCCCGCTGAATCTAATTTTAGTTTCAGCATGAATGGGTCGGCTCCTCCGGGGTAGTACTACCCCTCTCACAGATAACCGACGTGAAATAACAGTGCTTGCATTGTTGTGTTTCGTTCGGTCAGTGAGAGAGCCGGAGGCCTACGTCCCTTCCTCTTTCCTTCTTTCCTTTTCTCCTTTTCCTTCCCCTTCCCCGTGTCCCATATACAGGCTGGCAACGCACTTGCGACGTCCCTAATGTCGCTAGTGTCTATGGACGGTGGTGATCTCTTAACATCACGTGACCCACCAGTTCGTTTGCCTCCTTTGATATAAAAAAAAAAAAAAAAAAAAGTATAAACCAAACAAGTTAGTATGTCATTACTGGCAAATGTTATTATGTTAGTTGGCGCCACTTTCTATGTAGTAGAAACATTTTGTCTTGATCGCTTTAACATTCTCTAGGGATCACATATAGATGTCGCCTTTTTGTGTTTATTACTTCTCACTACTTCACACTGTGTTATTGTGCTCATATTAAATCTGTTTATTTTGCTACAATCGTGTGTTATTTTTCCCAAAACCCATCAGGTTATGGGCCCAGAATACGTAATAAATAAAAGTGCGTATATAGTTACATCGTTAAATACGAAATGGCTAATAACATGCCATCGTCGTTGCCGGCGTCATCAACGTCTACAGTAACAAGCACCGGCATTGCAATCAATTTCGATAAGCTGAGTGGTATATCAAACTATGGGAACTGGAAATTTCTAATGCGCATGTATTTAATACACGAAGATCTATGGGACTGTATTGAAGAATCTACGCCAGGTGTTCCTAAGGTCAGTGACGATCGTAAGCAACTGCGGACACTTTCAAAAATATGTCTGATGGTGCAGCCGTCATCATTTTCTCACGTAAGGAACGCGACCACCGGATTTCAAGCGTGGAATAACCTAAAAGCGGCATATGAAGATAGAGGACTGTGTAGACGCTTAGCGCTTCTACGTACATTATTCGGGTTGAAATTGGAACAATTTAATAGTATGGAAGCATATCTTCTGAAGATAACAGACCTCGATCAACAATTAAGAGACATAAATGCTCCTTTGGATGATGATTTTTTGTCAGTATTAATGTTGAGTGGTTTACCGCCAGATTACGATCCTCTCATTATGGCATTGGAAAATTCGAACATTAAATTGTGTTGTGAAATAGTAAAAAGTAAATTATTACAAGAAAATTTATGTAGAGACAAGTGTGAAGACAGTGCAATGTTTACAAACCGGACTACAAAACGTGTCAATAAACATTCTACGAAGGTTAAGTGTTTCATATGTATAAAACCAAATCATTATGCTAAGAACTGTCCAACAAAAATAAACAAAGGTGATCAACAGAGTGAAAAATGTGAAAAAGCGTGGAACGAAACGTTATTAACTGCATTATAGGACTGTTGATATTTTAAAAAATATCGGATTTTCGATGTATCGATATTTATGAAAATATCAATATCGGACCTCGATATATTGGAAAAAAATATCGATATTTCGATATATCGATATATCGATATATATCAGCTATGTTCAAAAAAATGTAATTCAGCTTAACATTGATTTACAGTTTTTAATCTAGTATATTTGTACAGCTTATACCATAAGAGCCACTTACACAAACGTTATTCAATCATATTGATAATCGTCATCATTATTGTTTTATCTAAATAAGATAATTTTGTGTACCAATATTTTTCAGTCCATCAGGTACCAAGTTTTTTAAATAGTGGTAGTTTACTAGTTTCACTATTAGAATAACATTTCGATGTCTGCTGGTTCGAACCCCGGTGTGTAATAATGAATTTTACAAAATTCGTGTACACTTACTAATTTAAATTGGTAACAGTATCGTCTGACGGTCAAGGAAAACCCCGTGAGAAAACCTGAGCCTGAGAAATGTTCTGGTAGTATTACTATATGTGAGAAAACGTACAATTGTGGTTTTCTCAGTTTGAAATTGCCAATACGCCGTGGGCTAGTGTGGTGATTATGTGCATACCTTCTTTCAGGAAAAGGTCTGTGGCCCTGGATTGGCTCTCTTACAGGCTGATGGTAATGAATATTTTTCAGCAAGAGATTTTTAAAATATTATTTACTTCATGTGTTCAGCTGTTTCACTAGGTACTATGATTATTACTAGCCTGCTTCATATTCATTGATCCAAAACGTGGCAGCGTAGACAATAACGGAAGGAATAGGATAAATGCATGATGCACGAAATGGAGAGACATGTTCAGGTTATGCGATCCACGAATGCTCTTGAAACTCACGGGGAAGGCGTATAAAATTATTATAAGATACAGTTATACTGCATGCATCTTAGTGCTAGGTTACAGAATAAACGGATGAGAAAAAACTGTACGCGGCAGAGCTGCGATTGTTAATATGTATGGTGTAACTAGAAGTGATGAGAATAAAAATGTATCAGGTAAAGTTTGGAAACATAACCAGTGACAGAAAAGATAAAGAAAGAAATAAGAGGTTAGCATGATACAGGCATGTCATAATGAGAAATGAAAGACTTATAACTAGAAAAGTTTTAAGTATGAAGGTGAATAGATATAAAAGTAGAAGAAACCGAAAAAAGCATGGATAAAGTGTCTAAAAATGACACATGTAATAAGTATGAATTCCGAGATTATATCTGACCGAGAAGACTGAAAAAAAAACATAATGTATCAATTCAACCTAGGTGAAATAAGGCTAAGAAAATGATTATGAATTAAAAAAAATATTGATATTTTAAAATAAAAATATCGATATTTTATCAACAGTCCTACTGCATTATCTGTGGACATTTACTCGAACGCTTGGTATGTCGACTCTGGCGCGACTTGTCCTATGACAAATAATAAAAATTTATTACAAAACTATGTTGTGGACACTCCTCGGTTAGTGACAGTGGCTAATAATCAAAAGATATATAGTGAGGGACACGGTTAAGTAGAATTATTGTTAAACGGACACACTCAAAGTACTAAATTATGTGAGGCTATATATGTGCCGGGATTGTCAACGAATCTCATTTCTGTGGGAAAAATAACTCCTAAAGGACTTGAGGTATATTTCGACACACAGAAATGTTACATACATTGTGGCAAAACTATTGTTGCCAGTGCTACAAAAGTCAATGGTGTCTACCAATTGAATGCAACGAGTCAACAATCAACAAATGAATGCGAGCTGGCTGTAGCGTGTCAATCGGTTACTTTGGTCGAGCCTGAGGTACAGGCCGCGAGCAATGAACGAACAGAAGCTGTGAATTTTTGTGAGGCGAACCTATCTCAGGAAATATGGCATCGCCGACTCGGACACCTGAACAGGCGAAATATGAATTTACTAAAACAAGTTCCAGATCTCTCTTCAAGAGCATGGAATCGAGCATCAGACGACTGTGCCATACTCACCACATCAGAATGGTGTAGCAGAACGGGCCAATCGCACAATTATAGAGGCAGGACGATGCATGCTACAAGATGCTGGACTGGACCGAAGGTTCTGGGCAGAGGTGTTGAATACAGCAATATTCATTAAGAACAAGTCTCCGAGCAAGGCAGTGAGAGGTACCACACCAGAAGAAAAGTGCACTTCTGATACAAGTACTTATAATTCTAACATTCTGGATGACCCCAACGATGTCACATGGAGTCCTAATATGACAATGGAACAAGGATCAAGTGATTATGAAGACATCGAAGAAACTGTAGAAACTGTGAGTACTGTGGTTGCCATGACAGCAGCTAGTCACGATGTTGAACCACAGACGATAAGTGAAGCACTGTCAGGACCTGATAGAGAACACTGGAGGGAAGCAATTGAAGATGAGTATAAGTCTAACAGTACTACCTGCCGGGAAGAAAGCTGTTCGATGTAAATGGATTTTTAAGAAGAAACTAGGATCAGAAGGTCAGTTACTACATTATAAAGCACGGCTTGTAGCTAAAGGGTTTACCCAGGAATATGGAATTGATTACAAAGAAACCTACTCACCTGTGGTACGATATTCTACTATACGTACTTTAATTGCTCTTGCAGTCAATTTGGATTTGCACATTGACCATATGGATGTCAAAACAGCCTTGCTGAATGGCGACTTACAGGAGACTGTGTATATGGAACAGCCCGATGGCTATAAAATAATTGGTAAAGAAAACCATGTGTTGAAATTGAATAAAGCAATATATGGACTTAAGCAGGCATCAAAGGCCCGGTATGATAAAATTGATAGTGCTCTATTGAATCTTCATTTTAGAAAAACACTCAGTGAGCCTTGTGTATACATAAAATCAGACATAACTGGTAATGTCATAATATTAGCCCTGTATGTTGATGACATCCTGATTTTTAGCAAGGATACACCGGAGAAGAAAAAACTGAAGGATGAACTGATGAGAAAATTTGAAATGAAAGATCTTGGTCGAGCTACTCATGTCTTGGGAATGCAATTAAATCAAGAACAAAACAAAATTACTCTTGATCAGAAAAATTACATTCAAAAGGTATTAGAGTTATTTAATATGGCTGACTGTAAACCTGTAAATACACCCTTGGAGTGTGGCACGAAGCTTGAAAAAGGAGAACACACCGATCTTGATTCCAAGTATAGAAGTCTTGTTGGATGTATTATGTATACAGCTGTTTTCACTAGACCTGATATTGCACATGCAGCAAGTTTATTGAGCCAATTTAATAATTGTCACTCAGATATACATTGGAAAGCAGCTAAGAGAGTTGCGATATTTAAAAGGAACTATAGATTACAATATATTATATGAAAAATCTTCATTATCTGTTAGAGGATATGTAGATGCAGATTGGGCATCCAATCAACTGGATCGACGATCTTATACTGGTTACATATTTAAAATAGCTAACTCGGCTGTATCGTGGGAAAGCCGCAAACAAAGGACTGTGGCTTTATCGAGTACTGAGGCCGAATACATGGCAAAGAAGCAAAATCTATTAGAAATTTTCTTTATGAATGTTTAGGTAAACACTCATCTGTGACTTTGTATAATGATAGTCAGTCAGCACAAAAAATTTGTAATAGTCAAATTAATCATAGTCGCAGCAAGCACATAGATATTAGACATCATTATGTAAGACAACTTGTAAAAGATAAAATTGTTAAATTAGAATATTTGTCTACTGAATATATGCCTGCAGATGTATTAACTAAATGTTTAAGTAAAGATAAACATTATAAATGTATTTCTCATCTTGGATTACAAATTGTTTAGTTTAAGGGCAGGTGTTAGAATAGTATAGGTTTGTAGGTGGTAGAGCCCCGCTGAATCTAATTTTAGTTTCAGCATGAATGGGTCGGCTCCTCCGGGGTAGTACTACCCCTCTCACAGATAACCGACGTGAAATAACAGTGCTTGCATTGTTGTGTTTCGTTCGGTCAGTGAGAGAGCCGGAGGCCTACGTCCCTTCCTCTTTCCTTCTTTCCTTTTCTCCTTTTCCTTCCCCTTCCCCGTGTCCCATATACAGGCTGGCAACGCACTTGCGACGTCCCTAATGTCGCTAGTGTCTATGGACGGTGGTGATCTCTTAACATCACGTGACCCACCAGTTCGTTTGCCTCCTTTGATATAAAAAAAAAAAAAAAAAAAAGTATAAACCAAACAAGTTAGTATGTCATTACTGGCAAATGTTATTATGTTAGTTGGCGCCACTTTCTATGTAGTAGAAACATTTTGTCTTGATCGCTTTAACATTCTCTAGGGATCACATATAGATGTCGCCTTTTTGTGTTTATTACTTCTCACTACTTCACACTGTGTTATTGTGCTCATATTAAATCTGTTTATTTTGCTACAATCGTGTGTTATTTTTCCCAAAACCCATCAGGTTATGGGCCCAGAATACGTAATAAATAAAAGTGCGTATATAGTTACATCGTTAAATACGAAATGGCTAATAACATGCCATCGTCGTTGCCGGCGTCATCAACGTCTACAGTAACAAGCACCGGCATTGCAATCAATTTCGATAAGCTGAGTGGTATATCAAACTATGGGAACTGGAAATTTCTAATGCGCATGTATTTAATACACGAAGATCTATGGGACTGTATTGAAGAATCTACGCCAGGTGTTCCTAAGGTCAGTGACGATCGTAAGCAACTGCGGACACTTTCAAAAATATGTCTGATGGTGCAGCCGTCATCATTTTCTCACGTAAGGAACGCGACCACCGGATTTCAAGCGTGGAATAACCTAAAAGCGGCATATGAAGATAGAGGACTGTGTAGACGCTTAGCGCTTCTACGTACATTATTCGGGTTGAAATTGGAACAATTTAATAGTATGGAAGCATATCTTCTGAAGATAACAGACCTCGATCAACAATTAAGAGACATAAATGCTCCTTTGGATGATGATTTTTTGTCAGTATTAATGTTGAGTGGTTTACCGCCAGATTACGATCCTCTCATTATGGCATTGGAAAATTCGAACATTAAATTGTGTTGTGAAATAGTAAAAAGTAAATTATTACAAGAAAATTTATGTAGAGACAAGTGTGAAGACAGTGCAATGTTTACAAACCGGACTACAAAACGTGTCAATAAACATTCTACGAAGGTTAAGTGTTTCATATGTATAAAACCAAATCATTATGCTAAGAACTGTCCAACAAAAATAAACAAAGGTGATCAACAGAGTGAAAAATGTGAAAAAGCGTGGAACGAAACGTTATTAACTGCATTATAGGACTGTTGATATTTTAAAAAATATCGGATTTTCGATGTATCGATATTTATGAAAATATCAATATCGGACCTCGATATATTGGAAAAAAATATCGATATTTCGATATATCGATATATCGATATATATCAGCTATGTTCAAAAAAATGTAATTCAGCTTAACATTGATTTACAGTTTTTAATCTAGTATATTTGTACAGCTTATACCATAAGAGCCACTTACACAAACGTTATTCAATCATATTGATAATCGTCATCATTATTGTTTTATCTAAATAAGATAATTTTGTGTACCAATATTTTTCAGTCCATCAGGTACCAAGTTTTTTAAATAGTGGTAGTTTACTAGTTTCACTATTAGAATAACATTTCGATGTCTGCTGGTTCGAACCCCGGTGTGTAATAATGAATTTTACAAAATTCGTGTACACTTACTAATTTAAATTGGTAACAGTATCGTCTGACGGTCAAGGAAAACCCCGTGAGAAAACCTGAGCCTGAGAAATGTTCTGGTAGTATTACTATATGTGAGAAAACGTACAATTGTGGTTTTCTCAGTTTGAAATTGCCAATACGCCGTGGGCTAGTGTGGTGATTATGTGCATACCTTCTTTCAGGAAAAGGTCTGTGGCCCTGGATTGGCTCTCTTACAGGCTGATGGTAATGAATATTTTTCAGCAAGAGATTTTTAAAATATTATTTACTTCATGTGTTCAGCTGTTTCACTAGGTACTATGATTATTACTAGCCTGCTTCATATTCATTGATCCAAAACGTGGCAGCGTAGACAATAACGGAAGGAATAGGATAAATGCATGATGCACGAAATGGAGAGACATGTTCAGGTTATGCGATCCACGAATGCTCTTGAAACTCACGGGGAAGGCGTATAAAATTATTATAAGATACAGTTATACTGCATGCATCTTAGTGCTAGGTTACAGAATAAACGGATGAGAAAAAACTGTACGCGGCAGAGCTGCGATTGTTAATATGTATGGTGTAACTAGAAGTGATGAGAATAAAAATGTATCAGGTAAAGTTTGGAAACATAACCAGTGACAGAAAAGATAAAGAAAGAAATAAGAGGTTAGCATGATACAGGCATGTCATAATGAGAAATGAAAGACTTATAACTAGAAAAGTTTTAAGTATGAAGGTGAATAGATATAAAAGTAGAAGAAACCGAAAAAAGCATGGATAAAGTGTCTAAAAATGACACATGTAATAAGTATGAATTCCGAGATTATATCTGACCGAGAAGACTGAAAAAAAAACATAATGTATCAATTCAACCTAGGTGAAATAAGGCTAAGAAAATGATTATGAATTAAAAAAAATATTGATATTTTAAAATAAAAATATCGATATTTTATCAACAGTCCTACTGCATTATCTGTGGACATTTACTCGAACGCTTGGTATGTCGACTCTGGCGCGACTTGTCCTATGACAAATAATAAAAATTTATTACAAAACTATGTTGTGGACACTCCTCGGTTAGTGACAGTGGCTAATAATCAAAAGATATATAGTGAGGGACACGGTTAAGTAGAATTATTGTTAAACGGACACACTCAAAGTACTAAATTATGTGAGGCTATATATGTGCCGGGATTGTCAACGAATCTCATTTCTGTGGGAAAAATAACTCCTAAAGGACTTGAGGTATATTTCGACACACAGAAATGTTACATACATTGTGGCAAAACTATTGTTGCCAGTGCTACAAAAGTCAATGGTGTCTACCAATTGAATGCAACGAGTCAACAATCAACAAATGAATGCGAGCTGGCTGTAGCGTGTCAATCGGTTACTTTGGTCGAGCCTGAGGTACAGGCCGCGAGCAATGAACGAACAGAAGCTGTGAATTTTTGTGAGGCGAACCTATCTCAGGAAATATGGCATCGCCGACTCGGACACCTGAACAGGCGAAATATGAATTTACTAAAACAAGTTCCAGATCTCTCTTCAAGAGCATGGAATCGAGCATCAGACGACTGTGCCATACTCACCACATCAGAATGGTGTAGCAGAACGGGCCAATCGCACAATTATAGAGGCAGGACGATGCATGCTACAAGATGCTGGACTGGACCGAAGGTTCTGGGCAGAGGTGTTGAATACAGCAATATTCATTAAGAACAAGTCTCCGAGCAAGGCAGTGAGAGGTACCACACCAGAAGAAAAGTGCACTTCTGATACAAGTACTTATAATTCTAACATTCTGGATGACCCCAACGATGTCACATGGAGTCCTAATATGACAATGGAACAAGGATCAAGTGATTATGAAGACATCGAAGAAACTGTAGAAACTGTGAGTACTGTGGTTGCCATGACAGCAGCTAGTCACGATGTTGAACCACAGACGATAAGTGAAGCACTGTCAGGACCTGATAGAGAACACTGGAGGGAAGCAATTGAAGATGAGTATAAGTCTAACAGTACTACCTGCCGGGAAGAAAGCTGTTCGATGTAAATGGATTTTTAAGAAGAAACTAGGATCAGAAGGTCAGTTACTACATTATAAAGCACGGCTTGTAGCTAAAGGGTTTACCCAGGAATATGGAATTGATTACAAAGAAACCTACTCACCTGTGGTACGATATTCTACTATACGTACTTTAATTGCTCTTGCAGTCAATTTGGATTTGCACATTGACCATATGGATGTCAAAACAGCCTTGCTGAATGGCGACTTACAGGAGACTGTGTATATGGAACAGCCCGATGGCTATAAAATAATTGGTAAAGAAAACCATGTGTTGAAATTGAATAAAGCAATATATGGACTTAAGCAGGCATCAAAGGCCCGGTATGATAAAATTGATAGTGCTCTATTGAATCTTCATTTTAGAAAAACACTCAGTGAGCCTTGTGTATACATAAAATCAGACATAACTGGTAATGTCATAATATTAGCCCTGTATGTTGATGACATCCTGATTTTTAGCAAGGATACACCGGAGAAGAAAAAACTGAAGGATGAACTGATGAGAAAATTTGAAATGAAAGATCTTGGTCGAGCTACTCATGTCTTGGGAATGCAATTAAATCAAGAACAAAACAAAATTACTCTTGATCAGAAAAATTACATTCAAAAGGTATTAGAGTTATTTAATATGGCTGACTGTAAACCTGTAAATACACCCTTGGAGTGTGGCACGAAGCTTGAAAAAGGAGAACACACCGATCTTGATTCCAAGTATAGAAGTCTTGTTGGATGTATTATGTATACAGCTGTTTTCACTAGACCTGATATTGCACATGCAGCAAGTTTATTGAGCCAATTTAATAATTGTCACTCAGATATACATTGGAAAGCAGCTAAGAGAGTTGCGATATTTAAAAGGAACTATAGATTACAATATATTATATGAAAAATCTTCATTATCTGTTAGAGGATATGTAGATGCAGATTGGGCATCCAATCAACTGGATCGACGATCTTATACTGGTTACATATTTAAAATAGCTAACTCGGCTGTATCGTGGGAAAGCCGCAAACAAAGGACTGTGGCTTTATCGAGTACTGAGGCCGAATACATGGCAAAGAAGCAAAATCTATTAGAAATTTTCTTTATGAATGTTTAGGTAAACACTCATCTGTGACTTTGTATAATGATAGTCAGTCAGCACAAAAAATTTGTAATAGTCAAATTAATCATAGTCGCAGCAAGCACATAGATATTAGACATCATTATGTAAGACAACTTGTAAAAGATAAAATTGTTAAATTAGAATATTTGTCTACTGAATATATGCCTGCAGATGTATTAACTAAATGTTTAAGTAAAGATAAACATTATAAATGTATTTCTCATCTTGGATTACAAATTGTTTAGTTTAAGGGCAGGTGTTAGAATAGTATAGGTTTGTAGGTGGTAGAGCCCCGCTGAATCTAATTTTAGTTTCAGCATGAATGGGTCGGCTCCTCCGGGGTAGTACTACCCCTCTCACAGATAACCGACGTGAAATAACAGTGCTTGCATTGTTGTGTTTCGTTCGGTCAGTGAGAGAGCCGGAGGCCTACGTCCCTTCCTCTTTCCTTCTTTCCTTTTCTCCTTTTCCTTCCCCTTCCCCGTGTCCCATATACAGGCTGGCAACGCACTTGCGACGTCCCTAATGTCGCTAGTGTCTATGGACGGTGGTGATCTCTTAACATCACGTGACCCACCAGTTCGTTTGCCTCCTTTGATATAAAAAAAAAAAAAAAAAAAAGTATAAACCAAACAAGTTAGTATGTCATTACTGGCAAATGTTATTATGTTAGTTGGCGCCACTTTCTATGTAGTAGAAACATTTTGTCTTGATCGCTTTAACATTCTCTAGGGATCACATATAGATGTCGCCTTTTTGTGTTTATTACTTCTCACTACTTCACACTGTGTTATTGTGCTCATATTAAATCTGTTTATTTTGCTACAATCGTGTGTTATTTTTCCCAAAACCCATCAGGTTATGGGCCCAGAATACGTAATAAATAAAAGTGCGTATATAGTTACATCGTTAAATACGAAATGGCTAATAACATGCCATCGTCGTTGCCGGCGTCATCAACGTCTACAGTAACAAGCACCGGCATTGCAATCAATTTCGATAAGCTGAGTGGTATATCAAACTATGGGAACTGGAAATTTCTAATGCGCATGTATTTAATACACGAAGATCTATGGGACTGTATTGAAGAATCTACGCCAGGTGTTCCTAAGGTCAGTGACGATCGTAAGCAACTGCGGACACTTTCAAAAATATGTCTGATGGTGCAGCCGTCATCATTTTCTCACGTAAGGAACGCGACCACCGGATTTCAAGCGTGGAATAACCTAAAAGCGGCATATGAAGATAGAGGACTGTGTAGACGCTTAGCGCTTCTACGTACATTATTCGGGTTGAAATTGGAACAATTTAATAGTATGGAAGCATATCTTCTGAAGATAACAGACCTCGATCAACAATTAAGAGACATAAATGCTCCTTTGGATGATGATTTTTTGTCAGTATTAATGTTGAGTGGTTTACCGCCAGATTACGATCCTCTCATTATGGCATTGGAAAATTCGAACATTAAATTGTGTTGTGAAATAGTAAAAAGTAAATTATTACAAGAAAATTTATGTAGAGACAAGTGTGAAGACAGTGCAATGTTTACAAACCGGACTACAAAACGTGTCAATAAACATTCTACGAAGGTTAAGTGTTTCATATGTATAAAACCAAATCATTATGCTAAGAACTGTCCAACAAAAATAAACAAAGGTGATCAACAGAGTGAAAAATGTGAAAAAGCGTGGAACGAAACGTTATTAACTGCATTATAGGACTGTTGATATTTTAAAAAATATCGGATTTTCGATGTATCGATATTTATGAAAATATCAATATCGGACCTCGATATATTGGAAAAAAATATCGATATTTCGATATATCGATATATCGATATATATCAGCTATGTTCAAAAAAATGTAATTCAGCTTAACATTGATTTACAGTTTTTAATCTAGTATATTTGTACAGCTTATACCATAAGAGCCACTTACACAAACGTTATTCAATCATATTGATAATCGTCATCATTATTGTTTTATCTAAATAAGATAATTTTGTGTACCAATATTTTTCAGTCCATCAGGTACCAAGTTTTTTAAATAGTGGTAGTTTACTAGTTTCACTATTAGAATAACATTTCGATGTCTGCTGGTTCGAACCCCGGTGTGTAATAATGAATTTTACAAAATTCGTGTACACTTACTAATTTAAATTGGTAACAGTATCGTCTGACGGTCAAGGAAAACCCCGTGAGAAAACCTGAGCCTGAGAAATGTTCTGGTAGTATTACTATATGTGAGAAAACGTACAATTGTGGTTTTCTCAGTTTGAAATTGCCAATACGCCGTGGGCTAGTGTGGTGATTATGTGCATACCTTCTTTCAGGAAAAGGTCTGTGGCCCTGGATTGGCTCTCTTACAGGCTGATGGTAATGAATATTTTTCAGCAAGAGATTTTTAAAATATTATTTACTTCATGTGTTCAGCTGTTTCACTAGGTACTATGATTATTACTAGCCTGCTTCATATTCATTGATCCAAAACGTGGCAGCGTAGACAATAACGGAAGGAATAGGATAAATGCATGATGCACGAAATGGAGAGACATGTTCAGGTTATGCGATCCACGAATGCTCTTGAAACTCACGGGGAAGGCGTATAAAATTATTATAAGATACAGTTATACTGCATGCATCTTAGTGCTAGGTTACAGAATAAACGGATGAGAAAAAACTGTACGCGGCAGAGCTGCGATTGTTAATATGTATGGTGTAACTAGAAGTGATGAGAATAAAAATGTATCAGGTAAAGTTTGGAAACATAACCAGTGACAGAAAAGATAAAGAAAGAAATAAGAGGTTAGCATGATACAGGCATGTCATAATGAGAAATGAAAGACTTATAACTAGAAAAGTTTTAAGTATGAAGGTGAATAGATATAAAAGTAGAAGAAACCGAAAAAAGCATGGATAAAGTGTCTAAAAATGACACATGTAATAAGTATGAATTCCGAGATTATATCTGACCGAGAAGACTGAAAAAAAAACATAATGTATCAATTCAACCTAGGTGAAATAAGGCTAAGAAAATGATTATGAATTAAAAAAAATATTGATATTTTAAAATAAAAATATCGATATTTTATCAACAGTCCTACTGCATTATCTGTGGACATTTACTCGAACGCTTGGTATGTCGACTCTGGCGCGACTTGTCCTATGACAAATAATAAAAATTTATTACAAAACTATGTTGTGGACACTCCTCGGTTAGTGACAGTGGCTAATAATCAAAAGATATATAGTGAGGGACACGGTTAAGTAGAATTATTGTTAAACGGACACACTCAAAGTACTAAATTATGTGAGGCTATATATGTGCCGGGATTGTCAACGAATCTCATTTCTGTGGGAAAAATAACTCCTAAAGGACTTGAGGTATATTTCGACACACAGAAATGTTACATACATTGTGGCAAAACTATTGTTGCCAGTGCTACAAAAGTCAATGGTGTCTACCAATTGAATGCAACGAGTCAACAATCAACAAATGAATGCGAGCTGGCTGTAGCGTGTCAATCGGTTACTTTGGTCGAGCCTGAGGTACAGGCCGCGAGCAATGAACGAACAGAAGCTGTGAATTTTTGTGAGGCGAACCTATCTCAGGAAATATGGCATCGCCGACTCGGACACCTGAACAGGCGAAATATGAATTTACTAAAACAAGTTCCAGATCTCTCTTCAAGAGCATGGAATCGAGCATCAGACGACTGTGCCATACTCACCACATCAGAATGGTGTAGCAGAACGGGCCAATCGCACAATTATAGAGGCAGGACGATGCATGCTACAAGATGCTGGACTGGACCGAAGGTTCTGGGCAGAGGTGTTGAATACAGCAATATTCATTAAGAACAAGTCTCCGAGCAAGGCAGTGAGAGGTACCACACCAGAAGAAAAGTGCACTTCTGATACAAGTACTTATAATTCTAACATTCTGGATGACCCCAACGATGTCACATGGAGTCCTAATATGACAATGGAACAAGGATCAAGTGATTATGAAGACATCGAAGAAACTGTAGAAACTGTGAGTACTGTGGTTGCCATGACAGCAGCTAGTCACGATGTTGAACCACAGACGATAAGTGAAGCACTGTCAGGACCTGATAGAGAACACTGGAGGGAAGCAATTGAAGATGAGTATAAGTCTAACAGTACTACCTGCCGGGAAGAAAGCTGTTCGATGTAAATGGATTTTTAAGAAGAAACTAGGATCAGAAGGTCAGTTACTACATTATAAAGCACGGCTTGTAGCTAAAGGGTTTACCCAGGAATATGGAATTGATTACAAAGAAACCTACTCACCTGTGGTACGATATTCTACTATACGTACTTTAATTGCTCTTGCAGTCAATTTGGATTTGCACATTGACCATATGGATGTCAAAACAGCCTTGCTGAATGGCGACTTACAGGAGACTGTGTATATGGAACAGCCCGATGGCTATAAAATAATTGGTAAAGAAAACCATGTGTTGAAATTGAATAAAGCAATATATGGACTTAAGCAGGCATCAAAGGCCCGGTATGATAAAATTGATAGTGCTCTATTGAATCTTCATTTTAGAAAAACACTCAGTGAGCCTTGTGTATACATAAAATCAGACATAACTGGTAATGTCATAATATTAGCCCTGTATGTTGATGACATCCTGATTTTTAGCAAGGATACACCGGAGAAGAAAAAACTGAAGGATGAACTGATGAGAAAATTTGAAATGAAAGATCTTGGTCGAGCTACTCATGTCTTGGGAATGCAATTAAATCAAGAACAAAACAAAATTACTCTTGATCAGAAAAATTACATTCAAAAGGTATTAGAGTTATTTAATATGGCTGACTGTAAACCTGTAAATACACCCTTGGAGTGTGGCACGAAGCTTGAAAAAGGAGAACACACCGATCTTGATTCCAAGTATAGAAGTCTTGTTGGATGTATTATGTATACAGCTGTTTTCACTAGACCTGATATTGCACATGCAGCAAGTTTATTGAGCCAATTTAATAATTGTCACTCAGATATACATTGGAAAGCAGCTAAGAGAGTTGCGATATTTAAAAGGAACTATAGATTACAATATATTATATGAAAAATCTTCATTATCTGTTAGAGGATATGTAGATGCAGATTGGGCATCCAATCAACTGGATCGACGATCTTATACTGGTTACATATTTAAAATAGCTAACTCGGCTGTATCGTGGGAAAGCCGCAAACAAAGGACTGTGGCTTTATCGAGTACTGAGGCCGAATACATGGCAAAGAAGCAAAATCTATTAGAAATTTTCTTTATGAATGTTTAGGTAAACACTCATCTGTGACTTTGTATAATGATAGTCAGTCAGCACAAAAAATTTGTAATAGTCAAATTAATCATAGTCGCAGCAAGCACATAGATATTAGACATCATTATGTAAGACAACTTGTAAAAGATAAAATTGTTAAATTAGAATATTTGTCTACTGAATATATGCCTGCAGATGTATTAACTAAATGTTTAAGTAAAGATAAACATTATAAATGTATTTCTCATCTTGGATTACAAATTGTTTAGTTTAAGGGCAGGTGTTAGAATAGTATAGGTTTGTAGGTGGTAGAGCCCCGCTGAATCTAATTTTAGTTTCAGCATGAATGGGTCGGCTCCTCCGGGGTAGTACTACCCCTCTCACAGATAACCGACGTGAAATAACAGTGCTTGCATTGTTGTGTTTCGTTCGGTCAGTGAGAGAGCCGGAGGCCTACGTCCCTTCCTCTTTCCTTCTTTCCTTTTCTCCTTTTCCTTCCCCTTCCCCGTGTCCCATATACAGGCTGGCAACGCACTTGCGACGTCCCTAATGTCGCTAGTGTCTATGGACGGTGGTGATCTCTTAACATCACGTGACCCACCAGTTCGTTTGCCTCCTTTGATATAAAAAAAAAAAAAAAAAAAAGTATAAACCAAACAAGTTAGTATGTCATTACTGGCAAATGTTATTATGTTAGTTGGCGCCACTTTCTATGTAGTAGAAACATTTTGTCTTGATCGCTTTAACATTCTCTAGGGATCACATATAGATGTCGCCTTTTTGTGTTTATTACTTCTCACTACTTCACACTGTGTTATTGTGCTCATATTAAATCTGTTTATTTTGCTACAATCGTGTGTTATTTTTCCCAAAACCCATCAGGTTATGGGCCCAGAATACGTAATAAATAAAAGTGCGTATATAGTTACATCGTTAAATACGAAATGGCTAATAACATGCCATCGTCGTTGCCGGCGTCATCAACGTCTACAGTAACAAGCACCGGCATTGCAATCAATTTCGATAAGCTGAGTGGTATATCAAACTATGGGAACTGGAAATTTCTAATGCGCATGTATTTAATACACGAAGATCTATGGGACTGTATTGAAGAATCTACGCCAGGTGTTCCTAAGGTCAGTGACGATCGTAAGCAACTGCGGACACTTTCAAAAATATGTCTGATGGTGCAGCCGTCATCATTTTCTCACGTAAGGAACGCGACCACCGGATTTCAAGCGTGGAATAACCTAAAAGCGGCATATGAAGATAGAGGACTGTGTAGACGCTTAGCGCTTCTACGTACATTATTCGGGTTGAAATTGGAACAATTTAATAGTATGGAAGCATATCTTCTGAAGATAACAGACCTCGATCAACAATTAAGAGACATAAATGCTCCTTTGGATGATGATTTTTTGTCAGTATTAATGTTGAGTGGTTTACCGCCAGATTACGATCCTCTCATTATGGCATTGGAAAATTCGAACATTAAATTGTGTTGTGAAATAGTAAAAAGTAAATTATTACAAGAAAATTTATGTAGAGACAAGTGTGAAGACAGTGCAATGTTTACAAACCGGACTACAAAACGTGTCAATAAACATTCTACGAAGGTTAAGTGTTTCATATGTATAAAACCAAATCATTATGCTAAGAACTGTCCAACAAAAATAAACAAAGGTGATCAACAGAGTGAAAAATGTGAAAAAGCGTGGAACGAAACGTTATTAACTGCATTATAGGACTGTTGATATTTTAAAAAATATCGGATTTTCGATGTATCGATATTTATGAAAATATCAATATCGGACCTCGATATATTGGAAAAAAATATCGATATTTCGATATATCGATATATCGATATATATCAGCTATGTTCAAAAAAATGTAATTCAGCTTAACATTGATTTACAGTTTTTAATCTAGTATATTTGTACAGCTTATACCATAAGAGCCACTTACACAAACGTTATTCAATCATATTGATAATCGTCATCATTATTGTTTTATCTAAATAAGATAATTTTGTGTACCAATATTTTTCAGTCCATCAGGTACCAAGTTTTTTAAATAGTGGTAGTTTACTAGTTTCACTATTAGAATAACATTTCGATGTCTGCTGGTTCGAACCCCGGTGTGTAATAATGAATTTTACAAAATTCGTGTACACTTACTAATTTAAATTGGTAACAGTATCGTCTGACGGTCAAGGAAAACCCCGTGAGAAAACCTGAGCCTGAGAAATGTTCTGGTAGTATTACTATATGTGAGAAAACGTACAATTGTGGTTTTCTCAGTTTGAAATTGCCAATACGCCGTGGGCTAGTGTGGTGATTATGTGCATACCTTCTTTCAGGAAAAGGTCTGTGGCCCTGGATTGGCTCTCTTACAGGCTGATGGTAATGAATATTTTTCAGCAAGAGATTTTTAAAATATTATTTACTTCATGTGTTCAGCTGTTTCACTAGGTACTATGATTATTACTAGCCTGCTTCATATTCATTGATCCAAAACGTGGCAGCGTAGACAATAACGGAAGGAATAGGATAAATGCATGATGCACGAAATGGAGAGACATGTTCAGGTTATGCGATCCACGAATGCTCTTGAAACTCACGGGGAAGGCGTATAAAATTATTATAAGATACAGTTATACTGCATGCATCTTAGTGCTAGGTTACAGAATAAACGGATGAGAAAAAACTGTACGCGGCAGAGCTGCGATTGTTAATATGTATGGTGTAACTAGAAGTGATGAGAATAAAAATGTATCAGGTAAAGTTTGGAAACATAACCAGTGACAGAAAAGATAAAGAAAGAAATAAGAGGTTAGCATGATACAGGCATGTCATAATGAGAAATGAAAGACTTATAACTAGAAAAGTTTTAAGTATGAAGGTGAATAGATATAAAAGTAGAAGAAACCGAAAAAAGCATGGATAAAGTGTCTAAAAATGACACATGTAATAAGTATGAATTCCGAGATTATATCTGACCGAGAAGACTGAAAAAAAAACATAATGTATCAATTCAACCTAGGTGAAATAAGGCTAAGAAAATGATTATGAATTAAAAAAAATATTGATATTTTAAAATAAAAATATCGATATTTTATCAACAGTCCTACTGCATTATCTGTGGACATTTACTCGAACGCTTGGTATGTCGACTCTGGCGCGACTTGTCCTATGACAAATAATAAAAATTTATTACAAAACTATGTTGTGGACACTCCTCGGTTAGTGACAGTGGCTAATAATCAAAAGATATATAGTGAGGGACACGGTTAAGTAGAATTATTGTTAAACGGACACACTCAAAGTACTAAATTATGTGAGGCTATATATGTGCCGGGATTGTCAACGAATCTCATTTCTGTGGGAAAAATAACTCCTAAAGGACTTGAGGTATATTTCGACACACAGAAATGTTACATACATTGTGGCAAAACTATTGTTGCCAGTGCTACAAAAGTCAATGGTGTCTACCAATTGAATGCAACGAGTCAACAATCAACAAATGAATGCGAGCTGGCTGTAGCGTGTCAATCGGTTACTTTGGTCGAGCCTGAGGTACAGGCCGCGAGCAATGAACGAACAGAAGCTGTGAATTTTTGTGAGGCGAACCTATCTCAGGAAATATGGCATCGCCGACTCGGACACCTGAACAGGCGAAATATGAATTTACTAAAACAAGTTCCAGATCTCTCTTCAAGAGCATGGAATCGAGCATCAGACGACTGTGCCATACTCACCACATCAGAATGGTGTAGCAGAACGGGCCAATCGCACAATTATAGAGGCAGGACGATGCATGCTACAAGATGCTGGACTGGACCGAAGGTTCTGGGCAGAGGTGTTGAATACAGCAATATTCATTAAGAACAAGTCTCCGAGCAAGGCAGTGAGAGGTACCACACCAGAAGAAAAGTGCACTTCTGATACAAGTACTTATAATTCTAACATTCTGGATGACCCCAACGATGTCACATGGAGTCCTAATATGACAATGGAACAAGGATCAAGTGATTATGAAGACATCGAAGAAACTGTAGAAACTGTGAGTACTGTGGTTGCCATGACAGCAGCTAGTCACGATGTTGAACCACAGACGATAAGTGAAGCACTGTCAGGACCTGATAGAGAACACTGGAGGGAAGCAATTGAAGATGAGTATAAGTCTAACAGTACTACCTGCCGGGAAGAAAGCTGTTCGATGTAAATGGATTTTTAAGAAGAAACTAGGATCAGAAGGTCAGTTACTACATTATAAAGCACGGCTTGTAGCTAAAGGGTTTACCCAGGAATATGGAATTGATTACAAAGAAACCTACTCACCTGTGGTACGATATTCTACTATACGTACTTTAATTGCTCTTGCAGTCAATTTGGATTTGCACATTGACCATATGGATGTCAAAACAGCCTTGCTGAATGGCGACTTACAGGAGACTGTGTATATGGAACAGCCCGATGGCTATAAAATAATTGGTAAAGAAAACCATGTGTTGAAATTGAATAAAGCAATATATGGACTTAAGCAGGCATCAAAGGCCCGGTATGATAAAATTGATAGTGCTCTATTGAATCTTCATTTTAGAAAAACACTCAGTGAGCCTTGTGTATACATAAAATCAGACATAACTGGTAATGTCATAATATTAGCCCTGTATGTTGATGACATCCTGATTTTTAGCAAGGATACACCGGAGAAGAAAAAACTGAAGGATGAACTGATGAGAAAATTTGAAATGAAAGATCTTGGTCGAGCTACTCATGTCTTGGGAATGCAATTAAATCAAGAACAAAACAAAATTACTCTTGATCAGAAAAATTACATTCAAAAGGTATTAGAGTTATTTAATATGGCTGACTGTAAACCTGTAAATACACCCTTGGAGTGTGGCACGAAGCTTGAAAAAGGAGAACACACCGATCTTGATTCCAAGTATAGAAGTCTTGTTGGATGTATTATGTATACAGCTGTTTTCACTAGACCTGATATTGCACATGCAGCAAGTTTATTGAGCCAATTTAATAATTGTCACTCAGATATACATTGGAAAGCAGCTAAGAGAGTTGCGATATTTAAAAGGAACTATAGATTACAATATATTATATGAAAAATCTTCATTATCTGTTAGAGGATATGTAGATGCAGATTGGGCATCCAATCAACTGGATCGACGATCTTATACTGGTTACATATTTAAAATAGCTAACTCGGCTGTATCGTGGGAAAGCCGCAAACAAAGGACTGTGGCTTTATCGAGTACTGAGGCCGAATACATGGCAAAGAAGCAAAATCTATTAGAAATTTTCTTTATGAATGTTTAGGTAAACACTCATCTGTGACTTTGTATAATGATAGTCAGTCAGCACAAAAAATTTGTAATAGTCAAATTAATCATAGTCGCAGCAAGCACATAGATATTAGACATCATTATGTAAGACAACTTGTAAAAGATAAAATTGTTAAATTAGAATATTTGTCTACTGAATATATGCCTGCAGATGTATTAACTAAATGTTTAAGTAAAGATAAACATTATAAATGTATTTCTCATCTTGGATTACAAATTGTTTAGTTTAAGGGCAGGTGTTAGAATAGTATAGGTTTGTAGGTGGTAGAGCCCCGCTGAATCTAATTTTAGTTTCAGCATGAATGGGTCGGCTCCTCCGGGGTAGTACTACCCCTCTCACAGATAACCGACGTGAAATAACAGTGCTTGCATTGTTGTGTTTCGTTCGGTCAGTGAGAGAGCCGGAGGCCTACGTCCCTTCCTCTTTCCTTCTTTCCTTTTCTCCTTTTCCTTCCCCTTCCCCGTGTCCCATATACAGGCTGGCAACGCACTTGCGACGTCCCTAATGTCGCTAGTGTCTATGGACGGTGGTGATCTCTTAACATCACGTGACCCACCAGTTCGTTTGCCTCCTTTGATATAAAAAAAAAAAAAAAAAAAAGTATAAACCAAACAAGTTAGTATGTCATTACTGGCAAATGTTATTATGTTAGTTGGCGCCACTTTCTATGTAGTAGAAACATTTTGTCTTGATCGCTTTAACATTCTCTAGGGATCACATATAGATGTCGCCTTTTTGTGTTTATTACTTCTCACTACTTCACACTGTGTTATTGTGCTCATATTAAATCTGTTTATTTTGCTACAATCGTGTGTTATTTTTCCCAAAACCCATCAGAAACAAACAAAATGCTTTAGTTGGATTAGTTATAACAAGTTTTAGTCACGTTATAACTTTTTTTGCTGTTTTCATTCTCCTCGACCCCGAGATCGAACGTCACTCTGATAGGGAAATTTCAAAAACAACATCAGCAATTCATGTTGTTACCAGCAATTACAATGAAATTAGTATGAAAACACTTAGATATTTACAATATTCAATGAGTCGCTTTTTTAAGTCGCTAGATTGAAAAAAAAGTCGTTAAACATATCCAAGATCCGCTAGATCTAGCGACAAAGTCGCTAAAACGGCAACGGTGACGCCGCCCCTTATATGGACCGTTCGCAGTATAACTACCCGACATTAAAACATAACATCGATCAATAACGTCTCAGGTCATTAGTAACACCCACGATATAGTTTATAGTAAGTAATTAGTAGTACGGAGAGTGCTAACACTGTATTTTTAAATTTTGTTTTAAGAATTAGAAGTACAGCAAAATAAAGAATCCGCTAAATAGGTGAAAGTTTTTTGAAGTGATGCGCTTTCATATACATGGCAACTGGGATTTATTTTTATAGATAGTAATTTAATCGACATTTGTAGAAGCATAAAATAAAAAAAATTCTAAAGTACTTAAATGAAGTGACAAGTGATCAATGTAACTGCTGATGGTGTGTCACCTAGAGATTCACAATTAATCGATAGCTGTTCCTCTAGTGTCGCAAGTTTTTTCACAGCTAGATGTGTACTAATTTATTCTGAGATATGATAAAACTAAAGTCACTGTGATACATTTTTGTTAGCATGTGTACGGTGATCGCAATCCAGCTGATTACTATGAGATGCCTTGATTAATCTTTGAACTGAAGCGCTTCATTATTTTTGCGCATTATTATTCGTAAAACTGTAAAGTGGCTTCGAATCAGGCAGACACAATTGCCATTTTATATCGCTACCCAGAAATCGGTAACCTAGTACAGTGTGATGTAAAATAAAGGGTATAAAGTGTACGATATCGTCGCAGCCATCGTCGAACGCGGTGGTGGGGGGCGCCTCCCCCGTGTACGGGAGCGCCGGCAGTGCCGCACCCGCCCCCGCACCCGCGCCTTCCCCCGCGCCGCCGCCCCTCCCGCCGCGCCCCGCGCCCGCCCCCGCGCTCCTCCGCCCCGCACACTCCACCATCCTGCAGCGCCGACACAACACGTGAGTACCCACAGACAGACAAAACGCCACACTCCCCCTCAACCTGTCGAACCGACTTACCCCTCACCAGTAACGACTTACCCCTCGCCAGTAACGACTTACCCCTCACCAGTAACGACTTACCCCTCACCAGTAACGACTTACCCCTCGCCAGTAACGACTTACACCTCATCAGTAACGACTTACCTTTCACTAGTAACGACTTACCCCTCACTAGTAACAACTTTGTCACGAATACCAACTTACTTGATAATTAGTTGTTGTTTTAGACTCGAAATAAATATATTACTATAACCAAAAAAAAGTGAAACAGATTCACTATTAGGAAGGGAATTTAATATATAATCATAATTACAGTTCTTATACATACTATTCTTTAATCTTTTTTTTTGGTTTTCTTTTTGTACATTTTAATGTCCAGAAAATTGTTGTCGCCTAAAATCTGTAGATTATTTTATTTATGATATTGGCAACGTTTTTAAAGCTTTTTCGTGTATTTATAATATTCAAATTGATGGAGTTTTTAATATGGGTCTCCGCGCATTAATGAGTCACCATGTTGTTATTAACTTGTGGAAAATTTGGCAATAACTCAGATGGTATACAAGTTATAACACTGTACATGGTTGTCCCAATAACTGATTCTATTGAGGTGACTAGATGCAGCTGTAGACTGTAGCAATTGTTTCATATTAAATCAAATTAAAAAAATATACATTAATCATGTTGCGAGAAAACGCCTTAATGGTAGGTATTTTGATGTAAATTATGTATGCAATAACGTATTTGAGAGTAGGCGTCATTTGAAGTTAATGAACTGTTAATGTTTAATATTTTGTACGCTATTAGTGGAATTTGTTTTAACGCTATCTATCATCTATCCTTTGAATTGTATATTATGTGTAAGTTGTTTTTAGGTTATTCGTATGTAATTGTATGAATGTGATGTTGTGTTGTGACGAGCGTCCTTCTGTATGTCCGGCAGTGGGGCTCCCCGCCTGCCCCCCAAGCCGGGCGCCGCCCTCTCGCGCTCGTAGCGGCACGTGGCGGGCGCTCCGCCCCCACTCAACCCCCACCCCCCACTCCCCCCACACCCGCGCTGCACGCTCACCGCCACGTACCTCGACGCGGACTCCTACCAGATCTACTACACCTGCGACCACCTCTGAACTCACTGCCCACCAACCCCGACTCGGTCACACTACTCACTATGGACAGTAAAAACTATCGAATATAACATCCGTCTCGATATAATCGATTTCTATAAAGAATAATCGATAACGTAATATATTTGTAATCAATGATATTATAACTATATAGATACGTCACAAGCAGCTTTGACAACACCTTGTTCAGTTACTTTTAACGACTGCTCCATCAATCCGCCCCTATCTAACTCACAACTCAACATATAACTTTTTTTTTTTACCAGACATATTGAGACTATGCCATCTTACTTTATCGTATCATTTGGGTTGTTAAAGTGTCATTTAAATAAACGTATCTTTAATTATAATATTACTGTTTATAATGCATTAGGTGACAAACAATGTTTAAAATATCTCATTTTAAACAGCGTTTAAAATCTTGTTAAAAACAACGTTTATACAGTTCGGTATAATTACATACTTCGCTGAAACCTTTTTGTAACATTATCGATAAAAATTTTGTTTCCATCGAGTCGCTAAAGATATCTATGAATTTTTGTTCACATATACGTGTCAATGTTAAACTTATCTAAGCTAACTTATGCTTAAATAACGCTTGAAATTAATTTAAACTTAATTAATTGCATATATAATCTTCGGCAAACATTTTGACCGCTCTGAATTAGTTATAAAAAACTCATATGGAAGAAAAATACGTTATAATATCATAGACATATAGTAGAGACAACTTGAGGAAAAAAAAATGCTGATATTATATTCCTATAATAACATTTTAACTCTGTTTTATGTTATACTCAAATCCGTATTTACAACTATATTCAAAGCGGCCAAAAAGATTGACAATAACTATAGTTGATTTTATATCAAACGATGTATTTCATAAAACTTCTCACAACGCGTTCTCAATAATCAAATTATTTACCAATCAATCAATATTTTGATCGACGTATGGACATCACTAGACGTATTCGCTCTGATTAGGGATGCTCTATTTTGTACTCGATGATTGTATATCGAGATTAAAAGTTATCGATATTTCTTTGTGGTAACGATTTATCGATGATTTCAATGCTACATCTGAAGATCGATTTCTTTAATTTGGTTTATAAAGTTATACTGGATCAAAGATATGATTAAAGATCTCTGTATAAAAGATGTGTTTATCGCCATTATACGAGCTCGTTATAAAAACTGTTACTGTTGTCGAAATGCGGTTATCTATTGTATGATCTCCGATCTTTGTTCGTACTTGAATTGTAAAACTAATCCTCTTGAAATATCGATATATTTGGGGTATTGGGAAGATGTGTACTCGGTTATGATTAAAATTTGTCATTTATATTGAAAATATAGATCAAGGTATATTCATGATAAAATTATCGAATCATTAAAATCTTTTCCCTTGAATGGTATAGGCTGGGTTTATACTTGTCGTGTCTCGAGATATCACATCAAAGTATAGTTAATTCATACTGAATAGAAATCATTTATTATCAGAAATCTTATGAAATCTTTTGAGGCAACAAACATCGATAAAAATGGAATTGATATGACAAAAAATAATTTTGCATTACAAATTACTGAGTATGGGGGATAATTACATTAGAAATGATTACATTCGCATCACATTTACTAAGTAGCAAAAAGGAGTCGTTAATTGAACATGCGATAAAAAAAAACATTGCAATGGGTTTGACCAACGATTGATTTGTCAGTATCTTCATACTGATCACAGACCAACCATGACCAATCCTGACCAGATAGAAATTGGATTAATGCGGTATCAAACAGATTTAGAGTTATTATAAGAACGATATAATGAATTATAGTATTTATATTCAAAAGAAAATATAGTGTAAATATTATTATAGCCGTGTCTAATCTTAAATAACAAAGTGCAGTGCCAATAATAGTTATTCGATTGTAATATTATCGATTATTTATTAAGTGTATGTTGTAATATGTCGAGGAAATGATAGTGATGTGTTTTGTAAAATTATCGATACTTAGCGTTCTTGTGTATGTAATTCTATGGGCTGTATCGAGGGATACAAGTGCTACATGGACATGTGAGGGCCTTAGGAAGGCTTTATAGGGAAGGATATAAAAAGGATTCCAAATTATAGCCCTTATAGAACAAGGGAGTCCACAATATATGTGTTTTTCTTTTCAAAAATAATTTGTAATCCCTAATACTCCTCTGCCTCAAGTCCCCACTCTTTTGTTGTGGTCCAAGCCAGATTTAAAGATCCCTGAAATCTTTAAACGTTTGTCTGACTAAGTAACCAACTTTTAAGTTGGAAATCTATCGACAAGCACCTGTAATCGTGTACCGATAGTTCACCAGTGAAGTAGCGACTACAAGTAAATGTTACATACAATTGCATGTTTTGCACAAATATTATTTATCTTTATTCAAAAACTCTATCGGTCCCACTTTATATCCGGTATGTGTTATTAGAATTTATAAAAAAAATCCTGACCTGTTATAAGAAAATGTATTGGTTTTTGGTTAGATTTTTTTTATCTAATGGGCTAAATTACACTAGTCCCCACCCATCCACAGTTAATAAGGCAATTGATTTTCTGTTTCTATACAGTATATTATAGAAAAAAAAAAACACATATTGTGTATGTTCAGATATGTTGGTGTAATGTATTCTCAGCGTATCTTCGCATATTCACCTCGTCACTGGTTGAATACAAATATCAGGTTAATTTATAAACCAGTAGTCGAAGATTTTGAGAGAACTTATCAAAATTTCAATGTACATATTATGTAAATTTTTTGTATATAAATATAGTTGTATGTTACGAGAGAAAAAACATATTTTATTGTGTAGAAGTGGCAATAAGCTCGATACGATGACAGTTACGTGTTTTGTTTTTAAATAATCTATTGAATATATGATGGCGGCAGGTCCCCGTTCTGATTGTAAATGACACAGATTCCACATCCTATTTTTTATATACACAAACATTAGCTGATAAATCTGTAAATATCGTGGTCCGGTGAATCTGTTAAGACCTTGCTAGGTCAATAGCGTAGACAGTTCGACGAAAAAACTGTAAATATGTATATGGAACGATTTAATACTGGAAGATTATTTAGATGGTTTTGTAAAGAAAATCAATTGAGATATTTAAATTCAGCATAACTGAGTTTTATTCGTCTGATTTTCACATAATTCTGTTTATGGAAGCAAATTTACTACATAGTGAACGAGATGCAGTTAATAAAACTATGTAATTTATATTGAGTGTGACTGGGTTTAAATAAATAATTCCTATAGAACTTACTAGGATTGAACGGAGGGAGATATATTTTTTAAACACGGGCAGGGTTGTAACTGTAAGAAATAAATACCCGATAAATTTACCAGAATTGCCCAAAAATTTAAATAAGATTGACCGAGAACGCTGGACGGCTCGAAAGAAACCCCATAAAATATATTGTATGATATTGATTAGATACGGTAATGACGTGTCCTCATCCCCCCCCCCCCCCATTGTAACTTGTTAATCCCAAAGGGGGAAAATTACCCCAAATTGGTAAAACCCCATTTTGGTAAATACGGATCACTTGAGATCTATATAATATGAATTTCCGATGACAAGCGAAGCAAGGTTGATACCACTAGTGTAATTATTATAAGTATTCGAATTTATATATTTGTAAATAAAAAAAAAGTATGCATTTAGTGATTGAATGACGGCTATGAACACGAGTGCGGCCGAATTAAATGTTTTTATACTCTGTAGTCACGTGTAATGTTGCCAGCAGTTAAAATTGACCATAGACTAAGGTTATTGTTTAAGTTCGACGCGAGGGTAGTTGTTAAGGAAAGACCACCTGTATTATACATGTAAATATATTTTAAACAGTAATATAGTTATATATATAAAGTTTTTGGTTGTTTTATTTTATTTGTCTATTAACATAGAATAGTAACGAGTAGACCTACATTTAAAGAAAAATTGTATGTGATTTACAATTATGTAGTTGGTGAAGTGGTAATGGCTCGGTAATTAACGTCTTGAGACGCTACTACAACCGAAGTAGATTCAAATCCTTGGGAGTAGGACACAGTTTTTGATGTAGAAATACATCTTTGTACAACTATAGCGTGAAGTAGGGATTTTTCTAACCTCACGTGGCTAGCTTACAACACTCAAGTTGAAAATCTGTCGCCAGTTACCTGTTGGTGCGTTCCGGTAGCTGCATTTAAATTGCACAGGCTTTGTGTTGGACAGAACAATCTTGTACCATAATTTGTTTTTTTTTATATCATAGGAGGCAAACCAACAGGTGGGTCACCTGATGTTAAGTGATCACCGCTGTCCGTACTCACCAGCAACAACAGAGGAGTTGCCAGCCTGTGTCGGTGGGGATGTGGGGAGAGATAAAAGGGAGAGGGGAAGGTGGGCCTCCGGCGCTCTCACTGACCGAACGAAACGCAACAATGCAAGCACTGTTACTTCTTATCGGTTTTCTGTGTGTCGGGTGGTAGTACCGGGGGCGAGTTATAGTTTTAGCGTGCCTCTACCACCTACAAAATTGTTAATTACTCCTGTATATAGGCTTAAATTATAAAAATAAATATTAGGATCAATTTTAATCTCGTATTGCTTTGGGACTGTAATATTTTTATCTGAACTGTTAAGGAACATAAATATTTTGAAAAAAAGTGTTACTCTTTTAGTTTCATACCACATTCTAAAAAACATACAACTTGACTAGGTTAGATATGTATGTTAAAAAAATCCGAATATTCATCTTTGATCAGAATGAAGACTGAATTAAATAAATTAGATGCTAAGAGAAAAAATTGAAGAATGCAGTACTTAGAAAGGGATATGAAAAATGTTTCAAAACTCAATTTGTTACGGCGCAAAAACACTATTAAAGTAAGTGGTTAGCTGGGACTTAGTAGTACCTGGGAAGATTTCAGCTATCGAGTTCCCACGCTGGCAAGGGATGCGAAATCTCAAGTGCATATCCCTCTTCTTTTTCACTAACGACTGAGTGAGTGAAAACACAGTCGACCAGTTGCAGTTCAGCATTCGCATTGGGTGTATCGCCAGTTGTGGTTCAAAAATACAACGCGTATAAATAGCTAATAGTGTATTAACGCATCGTTCCTTTAATTAAGGAAAACCAACCTCACAACAACAACGGGAATAGCTGTCTTTGGCCTTTGGTGAGCACTTATAGTTCCGCTAATTATTATACTTTAATAAGTGTTTATGCGCCTCCGCCCAGTAGTCCGGTGAAGCTGTTAAGATCTTGCTGGGTAAATAGCGTAGACATTTCGAAAAAAAAAAAGCGCCTCCGCCCCCTCGACCGTACACTCAAACCTAAATATTCGACCGCGCCTGGCCTATTTACACACCTCAGGTTTCCACACCGCAATTAAAGACTCAGTGTAAAGAATATAATTCACGAGCATCAGATATTCAAAATTTTCACTTACTGAGAAAACTTTAATTTCATACAGACACGATAAATTGATCTAGCTACATTTAATTTATACAAAACTTTTTTACTGAGTTTTTAGGCAATGAAAAAATATAGCTAGAATATAAAGGCAAATTTCGCTGACGCTGTCAAAACAAAAATTGCTCAGATGGAAATCGGCTGCTTTGATAATCAGTGTACCCCAGTTCGAATGGGAATGACAGCAAAAGAGATAAAAAATTTTTTTTTCGTAAAAATATGTTAATTGTATAAGGCAAACGTAACAGTTTATTTTAATTTAAAAATGTTTTTAAAGAACCGAGCTAGGCTCGGTCGCCCAGGTACTGATGTTTTTTTGCCAAGTTACCATCTGCTAAAGTATAGTCTTAATCGAAATCTGAATCTTTTGCAAGTACTTTATCGAATTAAAGAAATCTATACTATAATAAATAAGGCCATATCTCTACATTTAATATTTTTTTTTAATTATAATCGGGGTAGACTATGTTATCGATATAGAAGCCAAAAATAAACTTTTTACAATTTTTGTCTGCCTGTCCCTGTGAACACGTATCACTATGAAAGTACTGTACCAATTTTGGATAAACTTGATACAGAGATAACTAATATTACGAGATTACATCTAGGATACTTTTTGTTCCATAATACACAAGAGTTTTTTCCAGGATAACAGACTAAAGTTAAAAATTTGTAGTGAATGAAATTTTTGACGAAATTTGGTAACTTTTCTTTATTCTAAATATAGCTGACAGATTAACTAAAAATGTAAGATATATTTCATCATAAACAAACAGAAAAGGACCGTCGCCTTCAATCAGTATAAAGTCGAGCATATTATAATTGAGCTACGGCTACATGAGGTTTGTACGCGTAATTATGAACTACATAGGAATTCGATAAAGTTGAAAAATATGTATAAAAGAAACTGTAGATAATATGTATAATATATATAGGTATAAGTTTGAATCCCTGGGTAGTTTAAATTCACAATTGGAAACAATAGATGTCGCTGCAATCGAGTTTATTAACATTTTTCGTGTTTAAAAATACAATTGAAACCGGTGATAATCGATTTGGTGCAGACAAAGTTGCGCGGGTCAGCTTGTTTAAAATAAAAGCGTCATATCACTATATTGCAACGTTCTTTTCTTTCCTTCTTATTATGTGCTTTATACTTGGTTGGGTCTCTTAAATTGTTATGCATAGCAATAGATATGTATTTTGAGTTTATGTCCAAGACTAGAGCGCGAAAATAGTAATGCTTATTTGTATTTTAGCCGGAAATTTAAGGTCTGACTGAAAATCAGCGCCGTTTTCAAAGACAGCAATATGCTGACGCCAGGCCTTATGTCATAATATAACTTTATATATTTAAGGGTTATTTGTACACTTTTTTGTAAATAATAATCTACGTCAATAAATGTCTTTCTTCTCTGTAAAAAGTGTCCCTAAAAATGAATTGCCTCAATTAATAGAAGATTAAAAGTTACAAATAGATCTGTTTTCATATTCATTCTACTCTTTTCTATTGTGTTCCTATATCTTGGAGTGTTAGATAATGCTATAAAGAAACAATATATTGCTTAGTTCAAAATTCATTTATTAAAAAAAAACAATACTAGGATGTTCTAAAACATTAATTATAAATAATTAATTTTTTATCCTCATTTTTTTCTTAAAGAATGGGTTTATTGGAGATGGGGTGGATGGCTTCAGGTTGGTTTTACTCGGTCTTTTCCTGCTGTCGAAGGGAATGCTTGGGCTCTGTCTGACGCTCTTGTAGTAGTCCACGGGTCCCTGCATACTGTTATTCTTTAACACAAACTTCACCTTCTTCGGTCCAGACAACTTCTCGCTCTCCGTCTTTATCGGTTTCTGAAAATTCTTTACTTTATTCACCAGCAATGTTGGCTTCTTGTCTTTTGTTGTTTTATCTTTTGTCTTTTGCATTACTTTACTAAGTTCCTCAGATTTTCCTGCTTTGTCTATATTCTTATGTTGTTTATTCTTATCTACTTTATGTCCTGCAACCTTCTCTTTGTCTTTCTCCTTTTGTATAGCTTTATCAGTTAAAACTTTATCACTCGGTGGTTCCAATAAATCTTTCTTCACTTTATCTCTTACTTCTTTGTTCTTTTTTATCCTTTTTTCATGTAAATTTGTCGGAGTAACTTCTATCTTCTCATTGACAACTTTATTTGTTGCAACTTTCTCTTCTGAAACCTTTAACTTTTTAACAGTCACTTCATTACTAACAGATGTTAATTTTCGTTTTCTAATCTTCTTATCTTTTTCTTTGTTGTTTTTCTTGTGTTTCTTTTTCTCATCGGTCGTATCGCGTTTGGGTTTCTTTGCTTGCGGTTCTGTTGGTTCCACTTCCCAGTTTCCGTTCTGTAATATAATTGAATTTTACCATAACATTATTCCTTTGATAGTTGACAGCACATATTCCTCAGATTAGACTATTTCCAAGATTCATTTTTATTACATTTCAGTCTGATATATTACAAAATGGACTCAAGGCTAATTTTAGCTGATAATCAGATTTTAAGCTTTTTTTTTATATTTTCAAACTTCACACATGTAATATACGAAAACCATATAAAAAACTTAATAATCTTTTAAGCCGCCAACTTGTTTTTAACTTGGTTCCGAGTACCAATTAGAAAATTTTTAGAATAAGTAAAGATCTTATATAAACAACTTAAATTGGACTTGGTTTATTTTGAAATTTACTCAGTTACTAGAACGGAACTACGGGTTCTAACAATCTGCAGATGAACACCTTTATTATTTAAACAATTTGAATACTAAAACCTAGTGAGAGATTAGGTAACTTGCTAAGAAAAGTTATATATTTTTCGACCATACCGTTGCGTTGGTGATGGACTTTTTCAACTTCTCAATGTCTTCAACGATGCTCGCACCTGATCTGGACTTCGCGAGAAGACGTTTCCGATGTTTCCGGTTTAGTCCTGGGCAGGATAACCAATAGCGATGAGGATTGTTAAATAAATTAGTAACAATCGGCTACACCCATCTTCCATTATAAGACATACATCAACATGGTTATTATATAAATCTTAGTGTTTAGTATTGGTCCAGCGCAATTCCTTAACCGCTGGAGTTTTCCAATACATTTACACAAGGCGTTTAATTTAATAGTGAACAGTTAAAAGAGCATATCATTTCACTTGACGACTGACCGTTAATCTGTATGCATCTCTTTATAAATATTTTTAATTACAAGGTCTTTTATTTATAATGTAGGCCTAATGTATAAGAATATACAGGTGTAAATGGACTACTTATTGTCCTCTACTAAATTACTACTGCCTTTCTACTTATTCTAGACCAGAAGTTTCCAAAATTTTGCTACTTCTGTTGGACCTCCTGCTAGCTAGCTACATTTCTACCATATTCCAAATGGTCGACAAAACATATGAAATTTAGACCTAAGTATAGAAATTTGCAAGTTTCGACACGTACCGAATATGGAATATGCAAGTTTTTACACGTAACAAACAGTTGCTGACTTTCTTAAAATATTATCTGCCTATAATAATAGGTGTAGTCAAGCCAACATTTCAGTTCCTCACTATCGAAACCAGATAAATTTTCAGGACTCCCGTTTATAAAATGTAAACCCCCATTTTTTTATCATGCCAATGTAGACCCCCGTGGAGTGTCCCTTGGACCCGCCGGGGGTTCTGGACCACTTTGGGAACTAAGGTTCTAAATGCTTTATTTTTCTATTCTTTTTTTATATCATAAGAGGCAAACGAACAGGTGGATCACCTGATGTTAAGTGATCACCACCGTCCATAGATACTTTCAACACCAGTGGAGTCGAAAGTGCGTTGCCAGCCTGTATTAGAAGATGGACGGAGGAAGGGGAGAGGAGACGGAAAAGGTGAGGAGAGGTGGGCCCCGGTGTTCTCACTGACTAAACGAAACGCAACAATGTAAGCACTGTCACTTCACGTCGGTGTTTCTGTGTATCACCAATTGTGGGCTGAGTGGTGTAAACAACCCACATAAAAAAGACGTGCCACACGCCATACATAGTATGCCACAGTTATATTTACAAATGACTCTGTTTACTTCTTTTTATTATTAATTTCTCAATGTTACTTTTTTTTTGGCAACCAATTTTCTACCAGATTATTACTGCTGTTGTCAAGTAGGTATTGATATTACAAGTTTCTTGTGATCATTTCAATGACATAACAAAATGATGGTGTCTTTAATGGTTTCCGGGGAATATTTGTTGTATTTTAAAGCAAAAATCATAATAAATCTAAATAAAAATTGTCACCTCTGAGTGCCAGTTCATCGGAGGCTGCAACAAGATTCTTCTCGAGTGCTCTGAGTGACTTGAGGGAGCGCTGGCTCGAGATCCTCGGCCCGTAGTCCCTCACAACCTCCGACTTGGCAACGGGCAACGGGTACTCGTCCTGGGCCAGCTTCTCGAAACTGATATATTTGTTAAAATTATTTTAGAAGTTATACAAAAGAAAGAAATAAACCCTTTATTGTTGGAACAACCATACAATTAAATTACACAAATAGAAAAAAAAACAGTCAAATCCCTTTCTAGCCAGAATAAAGGTCCGGACTGATTGCTGTATCTCGAAAACATCGCCGGTTGTTACAATCAAATATTTACTACCATTGTAGTGTAGTTAATAAGATTACAAGCGTCGTGTGATTTCTTCACTGTTCTAACAAGATGGTGGATCCCTTGTTAGAACCGTCCAGGGAGATTAGTGGCATCTCAGAATTTCATACTCCGCGGTATTATTTTCCATTCACTTCACTTATGCACAATAAACTAACTACATTACGTAAAACACCACCAGATTTACAAAATACAGAGTTAAATAACACAAGACTATGAATTAAATATAAAATCCACTACATGACGGACTGAAATCCCGACAAAAACTCCGTAGTGGATTTTATATTTCATTCATAATCTTGTGTTATTTGACTCTATATTATGTAAATTTGGTGGTGTTTTACGTAATATAGTTAATTTATTATGCATAAGTGAAGTGAATGGAAAATAATAACACGGAGCATGAAATTCTGAAATGCCACAAAAACTCCCTGGAAGGTTCTACCAAGGGAGCCACCATCTTGTTAGAATATTGATTCACACGACGCTTAATATTGAAATAATTGCAAGACGCTTGTAATATTATTGACTACGCGACAATGGCAGTAATAATCGGAAAGATTGATTGCCAAAAATAAAGTTTAAAAAAAAACCACTACATGGCAGACTAAAATCCCGCCAAAAACTTTTCGACGTCGTTATAACAGATTTTCACTGTACATTTGAAAAATGAAAAAAAAAGAGATGTCTAACAACCGGCGAACCCATCAGGAGATATGTGGAGTACAGCAGTACTGATTTTCAATGGGAGCTCATATGCTGCTAAACGGACTTTCAATCGGTCATAATAATGTTATACTCAAAAAATAAAACTAAAATAGCACAGACACAATACATGACAGATCATCACATTACACAACACATCAATAAAATGCACACTGACACTAAAGACCAACACCATGAAGTTGGCTGGTAATTGTGTGACAAGTTTCATAAGAATCGATAACTATGTTCAAGGTAGTTATTCACATATATATATGAAACTTATAACGATATTTAGTCTACTCCTTTACATCTTAATTCATTTAGTATACAAATATATAGAAAATAATTTTAAAGCTTTATTGAGTTATTATATTTTTTAAATTAACACATTTTCATTTGATTTTTTTTTAATTTCATGAGGCAAACCAACAAACTAATGTGATCTTAAAAGATCACCACCATCGATACACTCTATAAACATCAGGGGAGTTGCTAGTGCGTTGCCAGCCTGTGTTTGGGGTAAGGGGAAGGGTGGAGAGGGAGGAAGGGGAGGGGAAGCAAGTTGAGTCTCTGGCGCTCTCACTGACAGAACGAAACGCAACAGTGCAACCGTTGTTACTTCATGTCGGTTATCTGTAAAGAGTGGTGCTACCTCGGGTGAGCCGACCCATGCATGTTGAAACCAGTATGTATCAGTGTGGTTCTACCAACTACAATTGCTTTTAAGCTAGAAAAGTAGAACTTCTTACATGCGAGCATAAGAATGTATATAGTTTTTTTTGCTATCTATGCATTATAGACGAAAATAAAATAATTCAGTGCTATTCCTTGTCAGTTTTCCTTTTATTGTCGTTTACTTCGAGGTATTTTGAAAAGGATACAAAAAAGATTGGAACTAATTTTATTTGAACCATCGGCAAGACAATGCGAGTCATGTGTTAGATTTTAGTGATAATCAACAGTTGCATTTTTATATTTCAAAATAAGCTAAACCCAATTTAATAGTTGTTTCTAATAGTTTATATTATCCTTTAATACCTTAGATTTCGTACATGGGAAATAAAAAGATAAAAAAAGAACAAAATAAAATCCTTTTAAATGGCTAAATTTGAAAACATTGAAATGATCGTAAGTAAACTTGTAATATCATTTCCTACTCGACAATGGTAGTGATAATCAACTAAAGAATGGATGCCACAGATAACATAAAGAAATATTTTTATGTGACCTATAAAATAGGAGTTTTTGGCGGGATTTTAGTCTGTCATATAGTGGATTTTGTATTTTATTCATAATCTTGTGTTATAGGACTCAATATTTTGTAAATTTGGTGGAGTTTTATGTAATATTGTTAGTTTATTGTGCATAAGTGAAGTGAATGGAAAATAATATTACGGAGCATGAAATTCTGAGATGCCACAAAAACTCCCTGGAAGGTTCTAACAAGGGAGTCGCCATCTTGTTAGAATATTGACTCACACGACGCTTAATATTGAAATAATCGCACGACGCTTGTAATATTATTGACTAAGCGACAATGGTAGTAATAATCGGAAAAATTAATTGCCACAAGTAAAGTTAAAAAAAAGTAAAGTAGAGACTTATGGAGCAAGAGTACACCAAAAAAAGAAATCCTTAGAGAGAAAAAGAATAAACAAGACTGACCGCTGCATACAGATCTTGACTCTCTTGTGTGCTTTAGAGGAGGCGTGAGTGAGCAGCTCCCGCAGCACATCTGCTAGCTTACCAGCTGGAACCGGCAGCGGCTGCAGCTCCACGTCCACGCGACCAGCTCGAGGGTCCAGCGGCTTCTGCCTTCTGGAAACGAAACGCTACTCTAATATCTATAGCGCGAGTTAAACACTCCTTTTAACCGCCATCTATCGACCGACTCTTCCTACTACAACTTGTGCATATGACTTGTTACATTTGAAAAACAGCTAAATCCTATTTTTTAACATCACCAGTTTCTATACACCAAGAATGAAATTTAAATTTTGCAAAGTTTATAAGATTTCTAGTTATTTTTTGTTGTGATTATTATACACGTAGAAAATTTGAAGATATTTCAAAATAACGTAAAACATTAGGAACGGTTAGAATTAAATTTAGCTTATATTAACTTTACCTACATTATTTTAATGCAATCTATTGTTTGTACTTTATAAATTTAACATTTATTCCATGAATCCTGAGGATTTTTTTTTCTTTATTTAAAACTACCTTCGACTTTAACTTCGTTCGCGTGGAATAATTATTTTGAGGTAACACTAGAACGCAGCGGAAGCTCTCAAGAGTAAAAAAACCCCGATTTTCAAACATCCTTCATTGGGGCTCCACTCCTATTAGAGTTAATATAATGATATATAGCCTGTAACCATCCTTGATAAGTAGACTATATACCACTTAAAGCATTTTTCACATCAGAACAGTAACTACTGAAATTACTCCCTACAACGTACAAACCTGCAATCTTTACCTAGTATAAATTGGAATAAATTAACCGTGTCACTCCAGTGATTGAATTACTCTGGTCTAGTAATTTTTATTACAATTTGTTTTAACATTTCATATTCTTCAATTCTTATATTTCTTGTAGATTTCAAATTTTTAAAAATCGCAAATAAATAATAATTAGCGAAAACCAATCTTTTATTTGATATTATCTGTGTCTGAAACTTAGTCCGCGTGGAAACATTAGAAAGAGATAACTCGAGCCGTCATTTAAATTACAATAATTTTTGACAGAGGGAGTAATATTAATGAAGCCAAAACTAAATATTACTCGAAGATATGCTTTTATCATGAACGCAGTACTTTAGCAGTGATTCGTGTCCAAACAAACTGAAAGACAGACAGACAGACATTTCTAAAAATGATTGAAATGTATTTTAGTACTTTTTCCTAGACATCTGAAACTATTTTTTTTTTCCACAAAAATCTTAAAATTACAGACACGCTAGATTTACATTATTATTATATATATACAGATATCCTTACAAGCCCATCTGAAGCATTATTCTTGATCTTCCTTCTTTTTCTTTTACAACATACCATATAAAAGAAATATAGGTCTCCGTTTTAAAAATGAAGGCAATAATTGCATATACCGATAAATAAATGTATAATAAGCTCACGGTCCATCATCGAGATCTGTGGGCTCATCATCACCGTTCTCCAAACCGGCATCGCTCCCTTCATCATCAGAGACCAGCTCGAGTGCCTCCGGACCTCCTTTGGGACATTTCATCTGTAATCAAAAGGATCTGTAGGTATTACTATATTAATGCGCATACAAAGATAGATCTTAATCATTTTACTTATATATTAGTTGTTTTTCGCGGAACCGTACGCGCCTTTTAAATTGCATGAGAGATATATCAAATTGTGATAAAATAATCAATTTTCTACTTTTCTGGGATATTTTCGAAATCCAAAGCATTTACTGCTTTTTTTTTTTTCCTCGTACTGACCTAGCACTACTACTATTGACTACAAAGCATTTCCTGCATATAATTGCACTACTATACTATGAGTCTAAGATTTTTCTTTGAAATTTGTAAGTTTTAATATCTTTTTTTTTCTGAGATATTATGGAAATTCAAGTTGTTAACTGCAGGTTCATATATTTACATGACGAAGTTAATTTATAGATTTTGTTTTATGACAAACTAGGATTGCTATATTCGTTTTTAATTTTAAAATTCCTTTAACTTTTTCAGGTTTGCAGTAAATGATAAAATAAAGCAGTACAAACGTCTAGAAATAATTTGGTATCGGACCCCATTAACACAATTGTGATATCTCAAAGAAGGATGCGGATCAAATTTTGAAAACGCCATAACTGAATTCATCCTGAGGTACAAAGGAAAACAAAGGCGGTACAAAGGGCTGTAAAGGAAACTGTATCGAATGGTATCTTCATATTTTTTAAAGTGGGATGCTATATTCACACATCTTGCAAAGCCCTTTCTCTTTCTGTATCATATGTATGAGAATACACAATTTAGTCAAAATAAGCCTATGTCATATTTGATGGAAATTATGGTCTAAAAACAATGATAACCCATAAGATTATCACGTAATGTAAATTTGCAAATCAAACCGGGTGGAGATTAGTAAATAGTAGTCAGGATTACCCTTTTCCAGGCCAAAGTGGCTTCGCTGTAGCGCAACCCCAACTCGGACTGACGCACCAGCGCCGTCAGCAGGCGTCGACACGCGATGCACAGCGACAACACCTCCCCACTGGTCGTGTACCCACAGAAAGGCCTTAAAAGCTCCACTACACTGTCCTCTGGGATTTCACCATCGGACACCTAATTAATGAAAAAAAAAACTGGACCCAAAATTTACCCATAACACCTTTCGCTATAGTTTCCTACCAATATGTAAATCACTATACATTCTCTACCCCATTTTGAGAAGTTCTTATGATGTATCTTCAAAATCCAAAGTACAATACTAAAACTAATGAAGCTGTAAAGGACCTTAAAGCTTTATAAAAAATATATTCCGTATCCAATTAAATAAAGAATTTTGCATATCACTGTAAAAAAAAAAAAAACAATACAACAGAACTGAGATTTTCATCTTTGAAATCAGTTGAAAATGTTTTTTTTTTCTCGAACTGACTACGCTATTGACCTAGCAAGGTTTTAACAGCTTCACCGGACTACAAGTTGAAAATGATTCTAATCCTTTATTCCTTTTCATGTTATCAAACTTATTTCAAATGGTGACTCTTTTAGCTCATTAAGGACTGACTCAGTTCTCTGTCACTAGAGATTAGAATAAACCAATTGGCACTTGGCAGTGAAATTCCATCTAAAAAAGGCAATCATATGAGATATAGTAGTATTGCTAGTTTTTGTCTGTAGAAAAATTATAATTTAATTCTTCAATAGAAAACATTTTCGAAGCGATAATCAAGAGAAACGCCCCTAATGTAACAATAATATGGTGGTAAGCGATTTTTCTAAGACTGCCTGTCTAGGTACAACACTCAAATTGAAAATCTATCGTCAAGCATCTGGTAATGTGTCCCGGCAGCTGCAATTCAAAGCCAGTCACCTTTAGGTTTATCGTGTTTAAGATCTTAGCCCATATCATAATCTAACATAAGATGAGTTTGTGGTCAAAGCCCAAAGCCTCTGAAATATAAAAAATTGAGACGTCACGGGACGCCTGGCAGATGTGAAACACATATGTAGCATAGTAAACAATACTGTATACATTATAGGTATGCGAGCTCAGTGCACCAAGAAACAGCCGTTTCCGCATGGCATCGCGTCGCCACGTCTCACGCACATCTCTACGCCAACAATCAGGTTTACTCGCGCCTATACATGTTCGACATCAAAAAACTTGTTAATCAATGCAATTAATAATTCTCAACAAGGATGTAAAAAGATGAAGAATATTATGTATAAGACTAGCTTCTGCCTGCGACGAACGATGAATCAGCTATATAACACTGAAAGAATTTTTCAAATTGGACCAGTAGTTCCTGAAATTACCCCCTACAACGTCACAAAGTCACAAACTTTACCTCTTTATATTATTAGTATAGATAAAGAATATAATAAAAAAAATAGGTAAAAAGTGTACATAATATAGAATGGTTGAATGAACAGAGTTGATTAGTCTGGATGTTACAAGGTAGAACTAACCTTGGACAACTCTTCAAGGAAGCAGTCAATGATATGCAACACCATTGAGGATGCATTACGAGCATAGTGAGGTGTCTTCAAAGCTAGCAAACCTGTTATTTATGATATACATTAAACACATAATTAACTTTTGTACTGTCTAAATAGTGTCTGTGGTTTAAGCTACATACAAATGGATGTACACCTAATGAGACACAAGTCAACAAACTGTTGGCACCAAAATTTAAAACCAGATTGATTATAAAACTTGAAAATTTCAAACAACCAGAAATTATTTAATGTAAAATTATAGGTTTTATATCGAGTGTATTATTAGACTTTGCCTCGATAGATACAAGTATTAATGTGAAATTAAAAAAAAACGATGAGGCGTTGTGAGATTTGTGTCTAAAAAAATCAGCCAAGCAGTTAAGAATGGAATTTGCAAGGTTTCATTGCAAAAGACCATCAGTAGAGAGTTCATCCTCAAAAATAGTCATAGACAATCTAATTTCAGTAAACACTCTTATTGAGTAACTTATCAAATATTATTAATTCTTCATCTACTATGATCCCTTGAGAGGGAAACATATAGATTTGGGTGTCAAAAATTTTGTATATACTTTGGATAAAGTCAAATTTATTTTTGGACCTTTCTTTTAGTAAACTTAGACAAATTAATTTAACATAAATTAAGACAAAGTTCTGATTTAGCAAACATTAAAGGAGAAGACAAGAACTTTGAGAAAATGTTAATTTCTAAAATAAATTAAAACTTACCATCTGAACTTGTCAACATCTTTGAATACATCTGGCATGATTCCAAGCTCCACTCTGTTCTCTGCAGACATCTCAAACTGCCTCGAAGATATCTTCGAACCAACTGTAATTTCCGATTTTTTTTTTTTTTTTTATATCAAAGGAAGCAAACGAACTGGTGGGTCACGTGATGTTAAGTGATCACCACCGTCCATAGACACTAGCGACATCAGGGACGTCGCAAGTGCGTTGCCAGCCTGTATATGGGAGAAGGGGGAAGGGAAGAAAAGGAAAAGAAGGAAAGAGGAAGGGACGTGGGCCTCCGGCTCTCTCACTGACCGAACGAAACACAACAATGCAAGCACTGTTATTTCACGTCGGTTATCTGTGAGAGGGGTGGTACTACCCCGGAGGAGCCGACCCATTCATGCTGAAACCAAAAATAGCTTCAACGGGGCTCTACCACCTACCAATTATTCAGGAGTGATTGAAATCAATTCAATGTACACACAACAAAATTAGAGTGAAGATTCTTCCGTGGCTTTTATGGTTTTCATGAATTTAAAATATCAGAGCTCCAGAAATTGTATCTAGATCAATATTTTCCAACAGGGGGGCTTAGTCTCACAGGGGGGCAATTTAAAAATGGACTTGACAAAACTCTAATCTTTTCGCTTCAAGTTATTTAAATGCAATGTTAGATATCAGTAACACATTTAATGAAGAAGGCAAATTCTTAGAAATTAAAGTCATCTAATTAGAGTTGTCAAGTCAAGTAAGTTTTTCATTATATGTTTTGAAATTTTACTTAGGATTTTTTGATAACAATTTTTTTTATTTTTTTTTTCGAAATGATTACGTTATTGACCCAGCAAGGTCTTAACAGCTTCACCGGACTACTAAGGCGGGCGCTTAAGGCACTCAGCCGATTTTATTTTGGCAACCAGCTCAAGGGTGCACTGCACACCTCGGCTTGACTGTTGCCTGTTGCATGCAAAATCGCGACCTATCTTAGCTAACCTAGCTAACTATTCATATATGTATGAGTTGTTGAAACGTATATGTGTACCAAGCATACACGCCTCAACAACTCCTCCATACATTTATTATCGGAAAATTGAGAGTTTTTCAGTTCGATAAGGAAAAAAAAAGTAAACCCTTCCACTTTCATGTGTAAGCGTGTAGCGTGCACGTGTGTGGGGTGATCGTGTAGTGTTGTAGCAGTGATGTATATTTGTGTGTCACCGTATCGCGCAAGCAACGCACTCAAGGGCTCCCTACCGAGGGATCGAACCTAGGCTTGAGCCACTGCCGTGGGAGGCCTAATCAGGTTTTGATAACAATCTCATAGTGATTTCCTCCTAAAACTTATCATTTATATTTCTTAAGGGAACATAATAATTTTTAAAGGATAAAAATGATGTATGGGACGGTGCAGAAAATATTTTATAAATGTTAAGGTGGGGCATGGCCTAAAAAAGGTTTGGAAACACCGGCCTAGATTGTTTTAATTAGTACACTATATAGAAAAATTACATAATCCTTCTCTCTATACACTTGCATTGTCATTCAACTCTAGGCTTTGTTATCATTATGCTAATTCCTCATAATAACCATAAAAAACACTCACCATAAGATACTTATCAATACGGTGATAGTCAATGCCGAACCACTCTGTCGCTAATACTTTAAAACCAGCTTTTACCATCAGTAGACAATGCCGGAACTGCTCTTTAGGAAACTGGTCCAGTATACCGGCTATACTTTCGCATAAATCCTCCTGGAAGTTAAGAAAGTATTTTAAACTAGTACATATGTTCCAGCTCAGGGATGATCAAATAGTTATTTTAGTGTTTTTGAGTAAATTTTGAGAAAAATTTATCAACATAAAACTATTCACAGATTTTACTTTATTAGGTAATTTAACAAAATGTAATGAATAAACAATTAAAATTTATTTAATCCACAATTAAGCACATAACCCCACTCATTACATTCTTATATGGTTTTTTCCTACAACCATCAAGACAACAATCCTGCATGACTCACACTTGCAGCTTTTCATAGTCAATTGATCCTAGACTAACAATATTGAGGTGAATTACCAGCAGTTTAGGCACCCCTCAGCTAGTCAATAAAACAGTTGTTTATTCAATTTTATGTTTTTTTTTTTTTATTATTGAAGCACGACAAAGTGACTGCACTATGGCTGATGGTAAGCATAGTACAATCCAAAAACAGTGGCGATCACCAAGAGACAGATTATCCATCGTCAGTCGCCGCTGTCATGCTGGCCATAATGACGAAAGTCACTGGATATGTTCAGGCTGATCCCGAAGCGTCGACGCGCAAAAGCTAGTCACTATGACGGGCTTTTTCACCATGTACATGTTGGTTGCGACCAAGTCGGGCTGTAAAACCCTACCACCCCGCTATGTATATATGTAGTCCGGTTAAGCTGTTGAGACCTTGCTGGTCAGTTCGAGTTCAATTATCTATTGAACAATGATTGTAGAAAGATATTTTACAATTTTTAAGCAATATACTATTAACTTAATCTGCAATTGTCTTCATATATGTCTAATAATTTACACGTACCTGTATAAGAGGTTTATCAGACATCCATACAGCATAGAATAATCCCTTCCATACTCTAATAAAATCATCTTCTTTAAACTCTGAAATGTACAAATATATTTCTAAAATACTACATTTCCAAAGGGCCTGCATTACAAATTTGCATCTTGAAATTAGGGTTGAGGAGCAGTGAGAGGGGAGGGGAATGGGGCTGACTACCACTCAAATACCACTCCCCCGCTGCAGAAAGTGATAGTGAGATATTCATGATCGAAGTGTTGAGATTGTGCCACTTCCGAACAATCATTGGACAATACTATGTCTATATAACAGTAGAGCAAGAAATGATCGCTGGAAAAGTGTAATTTATGTGTAAAAATAAATTTTGAGTCAAAAATCTTGTAACAGAACTAAAAAATTATAGCAATTGAGCATAAGAAAAGGTTGAGTTTTCAACTAATTAGATAATAACTTGTATAAACCTATGTATATCTAGGCAATTAGAAATAAATTATTTATGGAGAAGCATGAGTTTTGAAAAAAAATACAACAAATTGAATTATGGATTAAATATAGTACAAATAAAACAAAAAAATACAAAATTGTGGAAAACATTCTGTATGTCATACAAATAATTTATAGTTGATTATATTATAGGTTTTATTTTTTTATAATAGTGAATTATTATAAAACAAGAATAAATATGTAAAAAACAACCAAATTGTAGTATGATAAACCTTAAAAATGCGCTTCTGAAGGAAAAATCACGTTCCGTTACGAACTTCCAATGCCAAGCCTTTCTAAAAGTATACTTTATCGTCCTTAGGTGTAATAACTGAACCAATATTAAACATTATAATTTAATACATGTGTTATTCTAAGCCTTAGAATTGGTTATAATCAAAATATAATTTTAGAGGTTATGTATAAAAAACGGTGTATATAGTAATTAATCACAAAAAAATTGATAGAACAATAAGTATTTGCATTTTACAATGTAAAACTTACCGTATTCTTTCTGAAAACAGTTTATTAGCCACTTTTTTAACGTTTTCAATACACGATCGCGAGATTTTTTTTCGTTACCGGACAGTAATCTGGCGAACTTAATTTCCTGGGCGACTACAAGGACACGATCTTTTTTTGGTTTATCTATTTGCTTTTTTTTAATCTTCTTCTTACTGTTTTCAACCATTTTTATAGTGAACTGTTTTTGACTACTAAACCGAGCACCATGCGTAAAGAAGAAACGTCATAAACTATTTTTTAATAATCTTAGTAGAAGCATTTGCCACTTATTTAGTCTGTGATAATATAACGGGAATGAAAATCAAATACTAACAATCTAATACTATATTATTTTACTCTAGAAATAATGTATAAAATACTAAACTTGTCATATTAAAAATATAGTTTATTCTTCATTTTTTAATAGGATGTATGTATCGCTCATTTATGATAACAGATTTTTGTCAATTTGGTTATAGATTTCGAAATCGTAGAACATATATGTTGACAATCGTTATTGTTTGGCTATAATTAGTAATATATGTTACGATAGATATTTATGTTACAGGAGAAATAAAGAAAACTCATTAAGCAATTAATTTATTTACAATTGTATAAATTCCTTTCAATATATAAGAAAATAGATTACTTAACATTATATAACAATTTCATAAAATTTAATATATTTTATAGATTCTGTACTATAATAAAAACAAATGTTATATATTTATTAATAAATAGGCGATATTGGAATGTTTTAATGGTAATTTTTGTTATCATGCCTAAAATTCTTCAAGCTTCAAGTTTGTGGTAAAGCTGCATAATTATGAGCGATCTTTAAATCGTGCACGATTTTAGTACTTAAATCTGATGCATAATTGACTATAAGTCAAATACTGAATACCATTTCACTCATTTTCATCAAGCAAAGATAGGGGATCATCAAACACTGGCTCTGTTGATTTTATCTCCCTGGAAACCTGAGGTCTGAGAAAATCCACTTTGGTGTCTGGAAAATAGGATCCAATTAGCTTATCATATTATACATATTCATATCAAAGTAATTTCATTAGAAATGCAAAAATTAGTGATTTATCTATTCTTATATGTAAGATTGTAATTCCAAAGTGCCAGTAAAATTTAAAATTTTTGTAAAAAAAAAATCTTGCAGGTGTCTAGGAATAAATAATAGAATACATTTCAATCAGTTTCAGATATGACTGTCTGTATGATAACGGCTAAAATATTGTTTTCACGATAAAACCTCTGAAAGGAAATCATAAAGCATATTCTAGTGTTTTTTTTAAATTTATTAAATCAAAATTATTTATTGAATCTTTATTGACGTGACAACGTCTTATAAATTGGTTTGCCGGGTGACACTTCAAGAAACTGCGTTACGCTCCGCTCACGTTATGCGCTCACAATGAGAGCGAGTGAGAGGCACGCGTCCCTTCCACTCGGGCATGGTTAGCCCGCCTAAGAGCGAGAGAGACTACTATACGAAAATTATTTTACCACTCAAAGTCGTTGTCACGTAAAACTTTCGCCCGTATACCGACTTTACAGGCAACCAATTTTTTCATTAAAAAAAATATTGTACTTTTAATGACGCCGCGACTTAAGTACGAGAGAAATGTATACAAGTAAATGGATTTAACACATTCAGATGACTATAATTGCTGTATTTTTAATTAGGTTTCACACAGACAAAGTCGCAGGCACAGCTAGTATATTATATGATAATTACTATAACGTAAATATAAAAAAAATTGTATTCGTTATATATAAAAAAAAACGATTAATCTGCTATAATTATAACGTATTCAAATCGTAATTTTAAGAGTAACAATTTTAGACAGAAAGGGAAACAAAAGAGCTACTGTCATTGGTTGTGATTTTTTCTTTGTGTTGTGAGTGGCACAGAGATTATTCATTAAAAGATATTGGAAATACATATCCATAGCATAATTACATAAATAATATTACAGTTTAATATTATTACAATAAATGAAGACAGTAAATGTTTCAATAAAGGTAGAAAATACATATGTATGAAGTGTTATACATATGTATTAGTGGGACGAGAGATATTGGTAGGAAGGACATCATATAAGGAGCCGGAGAGTTAGGGACAGTTGAAAAATATATGATCCACTGATCCCTCATCAAGCCCACACTCACATAGAGAATGGTCACGGATATGTACATAGATTTCAACAAATACTGCGAAATGCTATTTTTGCTATTGCAATGATTAGTCATTACATTTTGTAGCTAATAAGTTGAAGGAAAAAATATGATAAAGAGTATCTAATCATCAAAATACGTCTCTTAGGTTGTTATAATATCAATATTTATCAAGCACGAAATAAAATTGGTAATAACATTGTAAGATACAAGAAAAAAATGTAATTTAGTTATCTATCTGCCGGTCTGTTCCGGCTAATCTCCAAAACCAACCGTTGGAGCAATTCTCACGAGGCTTTCACTCAAACAACTAATAATACAAGGAGAAATTACTTTATATTTTAGAGGAAAACTAAAGGTTTTACTCGAATATAATAATTCTAAAGAACGAATGGCCACATTTACATTAAACAATTCTATTTTAACTAAATACATGTATGGTCAAAGTCGCGGATAACAGCTAATAATTAACAAGTCTCTGACACCATGTTATGTAATATTTAGTAAAACTCTTTTTTTATCTTTATTTTTGGCTATCAGTCTTTCAGATTATTACTGCCAATGTCACGTAGTCAATAATATTACAAGCGTCGTGCGATCATTTCAATATTAAGCGCCGTGTGAATCAATATTCTAACAAGACGGTGGCTCCTTTGTTAGAACCTTCGTGGGAGTTTTTGTGGCATCTCAGAATTTCATGCTCCCTGGTAATATTTTCCATTCACTTCACTTATGCATAGTAAACTATGTTACGTAAGACACCACCTAATTTACAAAATATAGAGTCAAATAACACAAGATTATGAATAAAATATAAAATCCACTACATGACAGACTACAATACCGCCAAAAACTCCCACTCAATTATATTGTCAATCTAGATGATTACTTACCTGTGTTTTTATTTTTGACAGCAAACAATTGATCGTCATAATCATCATCTCCGAATAGAGAGGATTTAACTTCAATCTTCTTTTCAACTTCTTTCCTTTTGCCCGTAAATAGATCTTCATTTTCAATCTTCTTTCCAACTTCTTTCTTTTTGCCCGTGAATAAATCTTCTTCACTATCAGAATCGAATATACTCGGTTTCTGTATTACTTTCTTATTTTTATTGAATAGTTCCTCATCACTTGGATCATCAAATAGAGAGGATTTATCTGCCTTTCTTCCATTTGCTTCATTTTTTTTCACATTACTTGTTTCCGGTTCACCAATTGGTTTATTGTCATACACTTTACCTATAGTTTTGATTCCATCCGTATAATCAAGACTTTCTGTTTTAACTTCTTTTGTATTGTCTATATTTTGATAATTTGTTAGTGGTTTATTATTAAATATATCTTCATCATTTAGAATATAAACTATTTTTGTAACTTTAGATTCTTGTTTTCCATCTGTTGATTGTTTTGACGTTTGTGGTATTTCTGTATTTTTTATTTCAGATATGCTTTTCTCTTTGAGATCTGTTCTATTTCTAGGAACATCATCGATGGAGCTGGAGTTATCTGTTGAATCCTCAATGTCTATAGCTGATTTCCTAACAGCCTCTTTTCTAGCTTTCCTAGTTGAAGGACGTCGTTTTACTTGTATTTTAGCACGTTCTTTAGACAATTTGTTGTCTAGTACATCCGAATTAGGTTCTCCTTCGAAGCTTATAGATTTTACCAAAGTTGGCTCAGTCTTTTTTGTCTCGTTAACTTCGGTTTCTATATTAATTTGTTCGGTATTTTGTTTATCTGTTACAGTTTGTAATTTATTTTGTTTTTTTGGAGAAGCACCTGGCAGTAAAGTCGCTACATCTATGTTAAAGTTCATACTTTTTAGTTTCCCAATTTTCTTACTATTTCCATTCTCTTCTGTCTCTATCTTATTTTCCATAATTGTTTTATGTGTTGCAAAATTTAGTTCTTCGTTGTTTGAAACAATAGGGACATATTCTTGATTGTTAACAATTTTAGAGTCTTCAAGAGAACTGTTGTAATTGATCTTTTCTCTTCCACTCACTTTACTTTCAACATCTTCACCTGGACTAAATAAATCAGTGTCAGACTGAGGTGTTGTTACAATTGATTCTCGATTTACAATACTCGTTGATGGTTTAAATAATTCTTCATCAGAATCGTCAAAGTCAGGTATCACTGGCAATACCTTCTGATGTAGTCTTGGAGGAATTTTTAGAGAGCTAAATAAATCATCTGTTACGGGAATTTCAGTTTTTCTAATGACTTCAATATTTTTTTCTTGAACATTATCATCTGACGGATCTTTACCTATAGATCTGATATAAGTTGTAGTTGTATTGAATAAATCATCTTTTTCCATACAAGATTTATTTTCAGGTGAAACAAAATGACTTGTTGGCGTATTAAGAAGTTTATTATTATATCCTTTATCAACACGAGGTGCATCAGTTGGTAGTTCAGATTCTTTTGTCGGTGTAAAAATATTTTCGCTATCAATGGATGAAAATATATCTTTGCATACAGTAAAATCATCATTTCTAGATAATACAGGACTAGGTGTTTCTGGTATATTTGTAATAGATAAACCAGATTTAATGCCTAATATTGTGTGTGGGCTGTATAAATTTATGTCAGTATCAATTTTAGTTTCATTTGGGATTGATGTAGCTGCAAAATTTGTATCAATTGCTGGTGGTTCATCGTGAAATATGCCAAAAAGAGCATCTTGATTGACGTTAGGTGAAAAACTTTCTGGAACTTCATCGATGACATCATTTCGTTTAAAAAACAACGTTTCATCATCTGAATCGTCATCGAAGAGTGCATTAACGTTTTTGCTTTTCTTCGGTTCTTTTGGTTTCTCGAAATCAGGTGGTTCACAAAATGTATCACCCACTATATCTTTATTAGGAATTGAATAAGATTCTTCGGAAAATAAGAGTTCTTTTTCATTATCAGTGTTTGTACTTTTTATATTTCTGGATTCAGTTTCAGAAACAATATGTGTTGCCTCCGTAGTTTTATTATCTAATATCACAGTTGTAGTTTTACTACTATTAAGTACTGCTTCTTCTATATATTCATTTGTTTTATCGTCCGATAGTTTATCAGCAGTATTATTTTGACTTTTGATGACAACTTTCGAAGCATTTTCACTTGAATTCTTAGGAGAACTTGTTACCTCAGTACTGGTAGCGTTATCTTTTTTAGATTTGTTATGACTTGCCTTTTCAGGCGTTTCTATATTTTTAATATCCTCTAATGTTCCATTATCAGGAACAGTAGTCAATAAATCATCATTTTCTTCATCAAACAATGATGGACTTTTAAATTCCTTTACTTTAATACCGGTGTTTTCTCTTTGTGTAACCCGTGCAATGGGGTCTACCTTAGGAATATTTTTGACAACATCTATTACGTCTGTGTTAAATGTGGTAGTACGTAGATTTCCTTCTACTGGTTCTGTTACATTTGGAATTACATGCATTTTCTCTTTTAACGTGGAGACGCTTGAAAATATATCGCTATCACTATCAGAATCGAAAATGCTTTTAGGTTCTTTAATTTTTTTAGTTGATTCCTTTACAGTTGCATTGACCTCTTTAGTTTCTAATTTATTTATTTGTTTAGAGATATTACTACTTGCTGCATGGAATATATCTATTGGTTTATTGACAGATTCTTTAGAATCGATTAAATTCACACTACCACTTGCTACATTAAATATATTACCCGATTTATTGTCGAAATTTTTTGAATCGACTATATTCACGAAACTAGTTTGAACACTATTTTGAGATTCAGCTTTATCTATCTTATCAAATTTAGGTGGTTTATCACCGAATAAATCATCATCACTATCAAAAAGGCCCCTCTTATCACTACTTATAGTTTTGTTTGCAACCTTCGATGGAGCTACATCAGCGAAAAGATCAATATCATCATCAAATATGGATTGCTTTGGAACTTTATCATCAGATTTGGGCATTTTTACTATATTACTCGAAAATATATCATCTATATCATCGAAAATATCATCACTGAACAAATCTACTTTCTCTTTACCCTTTTCTTCGTTTATTTTATCATTTTTCAATCTATCTGTAATACTTTTTTCAGTGTTTCCTTTACTCTTTTTACTATCAATTTTAGGTTTAGCAAATAGATCATTTAATATATCCTTTTGTTTCTTTACAGAGTCTGTCTGATCTATATTTTTCATGGGTGGAAGTGGTTGTTCACTGACGTCACTATCTTCGCTGGACGTTGATTTTTTACGAATATTACGTTTTAGAATGGCTGCGCCGATGTTGTCAGCACCATTGCTTGTTCCAAAAACTGAAATACCACCGATAGGTTTCTGAAAGAAAATAAATTACCGTTTCTTATTATGTCTATTTCTTACATATTCAATTTTATTTCAGGCATATATAGTACACAAGTATACCTTAGATCCTTTGTCTATGACCTCTTCCTTACTGTATCGTCTGTCTTCGCTATGGTTCTTTTCATTTATACCAGACGACGATTTAGAAACATCATGTGATACCTGTTAACATACAAAATGTATCATGTCATGTCATTTGAAAGACAATGTCGAGTAGTGACAATGTATTAGGATTTTGGACATTACATCTGAACTCGACTACCATACACTAGCTATAGGCTATTGCATAGTGGTGCGTTTAGAAATGTCGCGTGCCCGTATTTAGCCGATATAATATATCCATTAATCAAATTATAGGAATTTGTACCAAATTACATCGCGACTATCATACACATAGTGATAAAACACTACTTATCATAAGACACAGTGTAGTCACGATGTAATGCTGTAATAAAAAGAAAAACCACGTACAGACACGAGGAAGAAGTGTAACCTTCGTGAAATTATGAAATATACATATCGATAATACACTACGCTGGTTATTATGCCTTTTTCCAAGGCTTCGTAATATGCAAACGTACAGACATACAAACATACATAAGCAATAAGCTCAGACCAGAACAAATATTAGCTACTGCAATATACAATGAGATCGTGAAAATAACAAAAACACTGTATAACGTATTCTATCTCATTCCCTCACACGTTAAATCCTATGTTTGTCTCTTTTTTGTTTTGTGGCTATTTTGTCTCATCGAGTTTCATATCACAAAGTTGTTAAAGAAGTTTCCCCTTCATAGTATACCTTGTTACTTGCACTGTTGAATATGTCTTCGCCGCTTCTCTCACTCCTGACTCCAAATAGATCATCAGCGACGGTCTTCGCGATACCTTCGTTCTTCGAATACGGTTGACTCGTGTGCAGCTCTGCGAAGATATCATCTTGTCCGCTGTCAGAGTCCTGTTCTTCAAGAGGTGGTGGCTCGTCGGAGAATATTACACCTGAATATGATAGCCCACTTTCATTTTGATTACCAACTAATTTTAATCAGATTTAGTTTTAATCATCAGCCTGTAATGGGCCATTCAAGTATTACATACATAAGTAGATTTATTTGTAATTTCTGACCGCCCTCTCTCCCTGTTCAACAAAAGTAAGCAATGCTCTTGACCCTCCCCCATAATCACGTAAAAAATTATATACGTATAGTTAAATATGTTCTAATTCAGTAAATAAATTAATTTTAGAGGTGGTAGAACCACGCTGAAGCTATTACTGATTTCATAATTGATGGGTAGGCTCGTCGGGGGTAGTATCACCCGATACACAGAAAACCGACGTGAAGTAACAGTGCTTGCATTGTTGCGTTTCGTTCGGTTAGTGAGAGCGCCGGAGGCCAACTTCTCCTCCCCTCGCCCCTCCCTCCTTCCCTCCCTTTTACCCCTCCCCCCTAACACACTTGCGTCTTCCCTGGGGTTGCAAATGTCTACCGACGGCGGTGATCACTTAGCATTAGGTGACCCGTTTGTTCCTTTGTGTTCGTATGACATAAAAAAAAATTGCTGACGTAATCCCCATACTGTATGTCATCAAAAATATGCAAATCAAGGATACCCTTCCCCCCATCAGTGCTTACAGAATACTAGAATAACCCCTAAGAAACCCACGGTAGGGTCATGGGCCTCGTCCCGAAGGAAGGTATGGCCATAATCACTGCGACAGCATACGAAGAATTGGCGATTTCTGATTCTGAGGAATCCACAATTCTATATTATTCTACTAACGAGGCGGCCACCATCTTGTCAGTTCATTTAAATTATCACAAGATATTTGTAATGTCTCTTATACCTACCGATAATCGCACTAATAATCGACTAGAAGATTAGTAGCCAAAAAAAACAGGATACATATAATATGTCCCTATATAACGTAGAGTACTATAGTATTTTTTTTTTAATCGCATTTTTTCTCTGCATAAACACATATACAGGTGAACATAAAAAGCAAAGTCTCATTTAAGTACATAATTTGATTCAAATCGTTAGAGCTGTTTCTGTGATACGCGAAATAAATTTACATATTATTTGCGTTTTTGCAAAAATAATTAGGTAACTTAAGTTTATATTAAGAATTATATTCAACATTGGAAAAAGGCAAAGAACATATTAGCAAATGAAAATTATATAATCACCAGTAGTTGGTTGTCGCGGTTTGTAAACATTTTTCACCGCACGTTGTGGCGGAGAATATTCTTCATCAGGCTCTGGGATCTGAAAACATTATTAAAGAATAAATTTCTACAAATATTATCAACTTCCAACTCACAGGGAGCGTTATTAAACTATATTATAAGAACGTTATAAGAACTATGCGCCGACGACTTATCGACCTTTGATATATGCCGACAAACACACGCCTGCGCCTAGTTGAGTTTTTCTATTTTGTATTTGATAAAAAAATTTTAATAAAATAAATAAACAGTCATTATTTTATGGAACAAATTCCTGATTCGCGTCGTGATCTGTTCTTTTACGTATTTAACTTATACAAAAACAATTCCGACGTTTCACATCTGCCTGGTGTCCCGTGACGGCACATTTTTTTTAGTTCTCACTGTAATATTTATTAACCAGCTGTACCCGCGACTTCCTCCACGTCCATCTTTATGTAAAAACAGTTATTAATATAATCATATGAATGTATTAATTCCATTTACTTATTTACTTTTCTCTCGTACTTAACTCGAGCCGTCATTCAAATTAAAATAACTTTTGATAGAGTGGACCAATTTTAATGAAATCAAGACTAAATGTTACTGGAAGATATGCTTTATGATTTTCTTGGAAAGGTTATAAAGATGGACAGAGATTTCGAAAAATGATTTAAATGTATTTGACTACTTATTCCTGGACACCTACAATTTTTTTTTTTTTACAAAAAAGTACAAACACATTGGATTAACATATTTATTATATGTATAGAAGACTAGTTAATAGTGGGATGTGATTACCGGTGGCGCCTGCGCTGCCAACCTTCGAGCCAGCTCTGCTGCCATATCAGATGGTGACATCTCCGCTTCAGGACGCGTTTCTTCTCTCACCAACACCTGTTCTTTCCCGTATACCTATTCGTTTGTACCACTAATTAAATTAAGAAAAAATTGTAGATGGTAGAGCCACCCTGAAGCTATTACTGGTTTCAGCATGAGTGGGTCGGCTCGACCGGGGTACTACCACCACTCTCACGGAAAACCAACGTGAAATAACAGTGCTTGTATTGTTTTGTTTCGTTCGGTCAGCGAGAGCACCGGAGGCACACTTCTCTGCCCCTTTTCGTAGTCCGGTGAAGCTGTAAAGACCTTGCCAGGTCAATAGCGTAGTCAGTTCGAGAAAAAAAAAGAAAAAATCTGCCCCTTTTCTTCCTCTCCCGGCTCTCCCATATACAAGCTGGCAACGCACTAGTGTCTATGGATGGTGGTGATCACTTAACATCACGTAACATCAGTTCGTTTGCCTCCTTGGATATAAAAAAAAATAATTAAAAGTATATAACCTGAAAAAGGTCTGAATTTCCAGTGATGGAATGAAAATAAGGTTATTTAACACTAGCCCCTGCCCGCGAGTTCTTCCGCGTTTTAATAGTTATTTTGGGCTAACGTTAACACGCAGCGGAACCTCTGAAGAGGAAAAACAAACCCGATTTTCAAACATTCTTCATTGGTGCTCAGGTCCTATTAACCTTAGCGTGATGATATAGAGCCTATAACCATCTTCGATAAATGAGCTATATAACACTGAAAGAGTTTTTTTTATTCGGACCGGTAGTTCTCAAGATTACCCCCTATAACATCACAAACTAACAACATCACAAACTAACAAATTCACAAAGTTTACCTCTTTATAATATTATTATAGATTATTTTTATAACCACATTATAGTAAGGACAATATTACTCACAGGTATATCAGACTTATTCGACGGCATCGGTTCATCCTCTTCTGATTCAGAGTACTCCGGAGTGTGACCTTCGGGCTTCGAGGTGCAGCTGTCTGTATCACTGTCTTCTGCTATTAAACCTGGAGTCATTTATATACAGTTCTTTATTTTAAATTATTTCCAGTGCTGTATATCATAAATACATATATTGAAAATGTAAATCTAACGTGTCTGTGTAATTTAGCTTTTTTCTAAAAAAAATAAAGACTTTCGGTTTTTTTATTGTCGTACTGACTATACTATTGACCTAGCAAGGTCTTAACAGCTTCACCGGACAACAAGACTTTCGGTGTTACTGAATACAGTTCTTTGTTTTTTTTTTGTATTATTTACTAGGTTCTGCCCGCGACTTCGTTCGCGTGCAATAGATACACTAACACGCAGCAGTTCTCAAAAGAAAAAGACATCCCGATTTTGAAACATTTTTCATCTGTACTCCGCTCCTATTGGTCTTAGCGTGATGATATATAGCTTATAACAATTGTCCATGAATGAGCTATATAACATTGAAAGAATTTTTCAAATCGGACCAGTAGTTCTTAAGCTTACCCCCTACATCGTTACAAACTCACAAACTTTACCTGTTTATAATATTAGTATAAATTTTATACACATACCAGCATGCCATTTGTTCTTCCAGGCTTCGCTACCAATTATATAGGGTAACGGTCTCTCTCTGTACATATCTTTAGGTTTTAACACTATTCTGTAAAATAGAAATAGAACTACAACTAAGAGACAGGAACTCTCGTGAATATAAAATTATTACATCGATTCGATTAACGATATGTAGAGAGGATTATCGATAAAATTCCATCGATATATATCGAATATAGAGAGGATTATCGATAAAATTCCATCGATATATATCGAATACATAAGATAATCGAATGAACTTATTAAATACTAGCTGACCCGTGCCCACTTCGTTGGGTGCTAAACATTTTTGTTTGTGATGAAATTTTGAGTGTGATTCAATTAGTACTTACTGAGTGATATGATTTATTTTCTGACTGCCAAAAAGAGGATTATATATTTACTGCATATGTACTAGCCTCTGCCCGCGACTTCGTCCGTGTAGTAATAGTTATTTTGGGCTAACGCTAACACGCAGCGGAAACTCTCAAAAAGAAAAAAAAAACAACTTTGAATCATTCTTCATTTGTACTCCGCTCCTATTGGTTTAAACGTGATGATATATAGCCTATAACTTTCCTCGATAAATAAGCTATATAACACAGAAATAATTTTTCACATCGGACCAGTACCTATTATAGACATAGGTATCAAAGATAGACGCCCTATTACACATACATATCTTATCTTTAAATTTAAAATTTTCCTCTACCATGCCATAAGAAGTTACAAATCAGAAATACACAAAATATTATATTAGTAAGAAATACAGAAGCTTACAAACCTCGCAATATCCTCATCATCAGAATCTGATTCAGTATCGCTGTCTCTCAGTATGGTGACAACATCGTGCATACTCTCCAGTATGGACAGACTCTTCTTCACCATCTCAGACTGTGATGGTTGAGGTTGTGCTGCTACCTCCTGGAATTTAAACCCATCATCAGCTGTGATACATGAATGTTTTGACAGATGACATATTGATTCAAAATCCTCAACTTCCTCCTCCAACAACCTCCACAAGTAGTAATGAATTTTTAGGGATTCGTCAACCATAAATAAACCTTTTCTAAGGTCATCTATCTAGTTACAACTCTCAACAACCGACAATTAACATCCGTCCTTTAACTTCAAGTGAGATTGCTGTCAAACGTAAAATAAAATTACGCCATCACGGGACGCCTGGCAGATGTGAAACATCGCAATAGTTTTATGTAAGTTATATGCATAAAACAATAGATTACGACAGGAATCAGCTATGGCATTATGAAAAATAAGATATAACAAATTTGTTCCATAAAATAATGACGGTTTATTTATTTTATTACATTAATATTTATTTTTATTAAATACAAAATACAAAAATTCAACTAGGCGCAAGCGCAGTGTGTTTGGTGGCATTTATCAAAGGTCGTCGGCGCGTGCCACGTAACACTATTACAACGAGTGGCCAACAAAACAGTTTGAATTTTATGTTTATACAAATAGGGTTACAAATGTTTTTGAGTATTTCGTTAATAGTACAAAGTTCATCTTTACGTCGCCACTCCAAAAATCTGGTTTACCCTCCGCCTATAGATGTTTCACATCGAAAAACGTAAAAAAAAATGATAAAGTTTATCAGAATATCTTCCATTTAACATACCTTCACCGGAGTCACCTCTTCTGCAACATCATCATCATCATAAACCCTGCTTTCGATGAATTGGCTGTTGCTTAGAGACATGAACCTGATGATAAACATTGTATAATATACTAGTGACCCACCTCAGCTTCCCATGTGTGTTCAATTAAAATAGTTTAGTTAATAATAATGTGATTATTGAAAAAAGATAAAAATCATTATATACTGTGGAATATTCTTTACAGATTAATACATGCCTAAGGTGTAGGTGGTCGAGCCACACTGAAGCTACCACTGGTTTTAGCATGAATGGGCCGACCCATTCGCCTGGGGTAGTACCACACTCTCACAGAAACACAGACATGAAGTTGTTGTGGGATTTTCCTAAGCTCACCACCTACTAACTGCCAACCTCGAATGGAAAATCTGACACCAAACAACCATTGCTATATTCTGGTAGGTGCACTTGAGAGCCAGTTCCTGAATGTTTAATGTGCTTATCCATCTAGGGACCATGTCATCACTTAACATTGAATGAGACTGTATTTAGAATACCGAAATCTATAAAACATTCAAAAAATGTTATACATATAAATCAACAGACTTTATACTTTTAGGAAAACATTTAATAATTACACACTTACAATATATATTAGCAATGACAGATTCGTAGCTCATGACAATGCAAAAACAGAAGACCGTTCATTTGACATTTCGTAATATATATTTTATAACACGAAGTGAGAGAGTCGCAGTAAAAAGGTTACTAGCACGTAAACATGCAAATGGAGTTCCTACATACTCACTTATTATTTACATTCTGTAGATTGATACTTGCATCATCCAGTGCGGTAACCATTTCATCCAATTTTGTGTTCATTTCTTGACATTTTGATACTATCTTCTGGAATGGTAGTAATAATATAGAGATAGGAATCCTTAAGAAAAAAAATATAGTTTGCGAGCAGACGGCGAACTCGCACAAGATGGATGTGCAATGCTTAAGATCGTCTCAAAAATCGAACTGTAATGTAATTGGCTAATTTGGTATTTTAATTCATGCTCACGATACTAATTGTAAAACCTTCTTTTTGATTTATTTCAGACAATCTTGTACATAAAGGGAGGGATTATATATATCAAGAATCTCCTTTCAATTCTCTCGAACTATATAATAACACAACAGTAATAATTAATTAACATTAGATATCTATTTATATTTACACAACCTCTTTTAATAAATATTGTTTTATGTAGCGCGATTGGTTAGTCGCCCGCAATATATTTACAGATTAATTATTAGTCGATTCTCGTTGTAATTCAATTTCAAAAAATAGGTGCTTAATATTTGACCTAATTACCTCGAAAAACATAAAGCTAATATACACTCAACATCAGGTGACTCGCAAAAAACTGACTGGAGTAATAAGACAAGAAATGAATTAAACCATCCGCACAGTCCTACCCAAGTCCCCATCTTACCCGCGCCCTGCTTCCCTTTGTTCGATAAGCAGTTACGTAATGATCAAAATTAAATTAAAAAAAATATTGTTCCCATACTTTTAAAAGTATAAAAACAAACTTTAACTTAGATTTTCGTGGTTGTTTATTAATATTTGTTTTGATATTATTATTTTATATGTAAAATTTGACTATGAACTACCAAACGATTGAAGGATATTGTAAACGGACAGATAGAAGGTGTACTGGTCTCTGAAAGAGCTAAGCACGCAAATAAAGAAGAATGTCGTTGACTCATGTACACTTACAGTTGTTACCTATGGTTGCGAAACATGGTTACTTACAAAACTTCATAGAGAAAAGTTAGAATATTGTCAAAGAGCCATGAAAAGAGACTTAACGGGCATAAAGGAGCAAGACAAAGTAAAGAGCAGCTCAGTAAGAGAAAAATTAAATTAGTCGATATAATTAATCTAATAAACAAATAGAAGTGGATACAGACAGGTATTGATCCGAGATCCCCAAAAGAAATGAAGCAAAATGGTTACAGACTACTAACATGATGGGAAGATGACTTCAAAATGATGGCTGGATATTACTGGAGAAGGCCAAGCCAGAACCCAATGGAAAATGTTGAAGGAGGCATATGCCAAGAGGCATACTGAACCATATTATATACTAACTATATACTACAAAAATTATTTCCTAATTCAATGTAAAAAATTCAGAATAAAAAGCTTATTATAAATAATGAAACTATTGTTTCATAATAGAGAGTGGCTGTTACACTATCGAGAGTGTATCAAAGCTCGGATTTTTAATTTAAATTAACTAAATAAACTAATCCCTTAGTTATATATAGGTTTTTTGTTATAATAAACTATTGTATAAGGAGTTTAAATTGTATTTGAAAGCCTTTTCTGATTTGAAGTCAGAGGAAATATTAAGAGATTTGATCACATTTTATATAAAAGAATACCTTGTGTGTATTTTGTAGGATATTGAGGAGGTTGTTATCACCAGCCAGGGTCCAGTGTGCAGCCATACTCCTGAGAGAGTCAGTATTGTAATCGCTATCCATTGTTTATGACCTGAAATGTTTTATTTAAATGGTATATTTTTTTATTTTTATATTCAAAGCAGTTTCTAGACTTTTCATATGTAATGTAGAAATACTTATCCAAGTATACCAATCTGTATGCTTAGATATTATGATGTGTACTCTTCAATAAAAGATTCAGTATGATATCAACACTTGCAAGTTTCATTTCTCTTCACATATGCTTTAAAAACTTAAACATACTTAATTTCTTTTAATTCTCCAATACTTTACTAAAGAAAATACATTTCGAAATATCACATAGTATTAATAAATGAATATTATGAAGTTACAAGCAGATTAAGTAGAAACAGTTCTAACAAGTAAACAATTATCATAAATTTCATGTTAGAAACAATATCTAGTATGGTCCTAGCAGGTTTCTTACAAATTTGGCTAGTTTTATTAGTGTAAATATCATATTAAAGCTATATTAAAAAACAATGAAAAAGCAATACTACATTTAATATAGATATGTACATATATCTCTTATTGTTCTTCGAATAATGTATTATAACAACAAAACTCATATTAAAACAATATTACAATTTATTCAAGTTTGTAAAATAATATTTACTAAATTGACTAATAAATTGAGTTCAAACGCATTTTAAGCTCATATATCAGAAAAAAACATACAATAAATTAGTCAGACAGATAGTGGCTGCGCATTACAACACTCTCAATTATCATTTAAATGTATATTCATTGGCGTAAGATTTTATCTCCGCATAATAAAAATAATAACATTTTACTCACAGTATTTCTCTTCTATATACTATATTGCACACCAAAAATAAATTGAATAGTTACTGATGATGCCTAATTCTTCTCTGTAGCAAAATAATTATGTTTCATGGTATATTTTTATTAGAAATTGATCATTCACATTTGTAATCCGTAACAACAAAATCTAGCTCAGCTGTAATTTATTTTGACACTGACACTTGACACTTTGACAGTAAGTAATAGTGTTGCAAGCGGAATAAAATTTATTTATTACATGTTACTTGATATAATATGTCGTAAATTTATATGTATAAAAGTTTATACTTTTAGTTTTGCCCTCGATAATGTGGATTTGATCTATCCCTCGGAAAGAGTTTTTGACCTGAAAACGTCTTATAAATTGATGAATACCGGTTTCATGCAAGAAAAAGCATGACTCATTGTCACGTTCCGCCTGAGCGTGCAAGCGAGAGAACGGAACCAGCGATAGAGAGCCACGATTGCCCTCATGAAGTTATCACGTAAAATTATCATCCTTGAACCGACTTTACAGACAAGCAATTTTTTTAAATAAAATGTACCCTGTGCACCCTATGTACCCTATATACCTGAGGGGTGTAGTGAGTGGCTCTATAGTGTATTCAATGTCATGCAGATGCTGATTGTCTCGTTAATCGAAGAAGCAACTCTTGATGTCATTTCTAGCCGCTCATAATCTCTCTACTAGTGGCTCCACGCAGCTGTAGTGTACACAGTGGCTACACCCCGGTAACCACGCCAATTCGTGGGCTAAACCTAGTAGAGGGAGCTGTATCTTTCATCTTTCAGCTATATTGGTTGATCCCCCAAGAGCACATAAAGCCTACATCGGTGCGGGAAGCGAGCACTGTCGATAGGCAATCGTATCCGGCGACCGCGGCGTTGTAGAAAGGTGGTGTGATACGCCTTAAAGGGTGCCATACAGGATCTTTTATGGTTGGCAGCCAATCCACTGCATTTGTTCTATCACCGATTGTACCGGGCAACTGGTCCGTCGGATCTTGGTAGTATGAGACGAGAGAGTGGGCTTGCACCAGCGCAACTGTTTCCCCACTTAAAACATTTCACGCGTAGATGAACCTTGGCACAAAGTTTGATTTTGCGAGTCATATACGTGCTCATAATCCAAGGAATTATGGTTCGCCATTGACGGACACGTGAAGGAGGCTGATATATACCTGACAAAGTAAATGCAAAATATTGTGATAAAAGGTTGAGTAGTTAAGGAATGGAAGCGTAACAAACAAACTGATCGCGTTTATAATTATAACGTATTAAATATTTATGTAAAGCAATCTGATTGAACATTTTTTTTTTTTGAAATGACTACGCTATTGACCCAGCAAGGTCTTAACAGCTTCACCGGACTACAGTGATTGAACATCAAATCTTTCCTATTGTCTGTTTAAATGATACTTAAATAACTGTCATAGATATTAAAAATTACATTTATCTAAATCCGATTATATCAAAAGTAAAAGAAAATAGTTACGGGTCTCCGGACTAAAATTAACAACAATAGTAGTTTATCTTAAAATATAGGCCTATAGGTATCACATATAATAACTACGAGAATGGCCATTATTTTGGCATTTAATTTATTCTTTCAGAAAATTATATCAAACAACAAGTAATAAAACCCATTTCCGGCTTTTCATTTCTTCGTGATTAATATTAGTATGATCTATACCTATAAATCATCCCAATCCATAATTCTCTAAGTTATTTCTATTTTTAACATATTATATTGATGTGTTTGATTAAAAATTGATCTTAGGTTTTTTAACGTTTCTGTACTTTTATTTAAATATTCCCACATTAAATTCTATGTATAAATCGTTGCAACACTCAAATGTACAGTTAAACTTTTTACTTTCACGAGAACTGAGAGAATTATGTATACAGCCAATTATCTTTTATTACGACCGTAACATTTTATGTTTTATTTATTTGTTTTTTTTTTTTACGATATTCATTCAATGGGTAAGGAGGCTAAATATTTCTAAACGTATTCATCTTTTTAGCAGATATAAAGCCGAAATATGAGGCTTTAAATACGATTATTTATTAGGAATTGGGCTTCTTGAAATGTTTGTTTTATCATTAAATACCATAAAACAAAGTCCTCTGCCACATCTGTCGTTGTGAATGTTCGCGATAAACTCAAAAAGTACTGAAAGGATTTTCTTGCGATTTTCACCAATAGATAGAATGATTCATGAAGAAGGTGTAGGTATACAGTTTGTTAAGTTTTATTATTAAGACAAGATACAGCCGGGCATCCGAGCATATAAAGTAAAGGCAGTCATAAGTTCTGCCGACAGAAGTGAAAACTCAAAACTTATATATATTTTATGCACTGGATATGAGAGGAAGAGAGAAAAAAATATGCACGTGCACTGCTATTTCTTACTCCTACAGTGAGATACAGACAATAAACCGGCACTGTGTCTTAGATATACGAAACGTAATTGGTTTTGAGAGAAAAAGTGAGAAAAACTGTGACGTAACTCTCTTTCTATCTTCACTAACTTATTCAATTATCCCTCTCAACTTCCGTTCAGTTCGCCCGATCACACGTTTTCGTAACGCTCTCGAGACGCATTCACCAGCTTATTCCCCAAGTCCAGCGTGCGTAAATAAGTTTTACTTAAAATTTTGTCTGTTTGTTTGCTTTCTCATCTCAACTACTCAACAAATAATTATGAAATTTTGCAAACACTTTTTCAGGGAAAAAGGGCTGTTCTTGTAGAATAGTCTGGTGAAGCTGTTAAGACCTTGCTAGGTCAATAGCGTAGTCAGTTCGAGAAAAAAAAAAGCTGTTCTTAAGGAATAAATAAAATCTACATTAACACAACAGAAACCAAGGAAACAGGTAGTCTTCAATTAAAACGAATTGGTTGTCAAAGTAGAAAGTTCTAGCACATATTTGTAGAAACCATTACAAAAATCAAATATAAAACCAAAGTAGAACATGATATTATACATTTTTTGCTAAAAAGTCAATCTCAGTGGTTACTGCTCTCGTATTAACTTATTAAGTCCATCGCATGAAAAGTAATTGCGTCGAGATATTAAAAAGAAGTCGAGACAGTCACGAGAACTGCGGAAAGAAGTGAAACCTTAAAACAGTGGAATTTCAACTGTTTTCTTTTGAATATTTAAAATAATTATAGTGTGAATTTTTAAATTTTATTATCTATATATTGAAATTATTATTGCTAGCATCTATTTCACATATATTGGCACTGCGGATAGTAATTACAACATGCTTTTTTATGCAGTTTATTAAATCTTCAAATATATGATGGGCTACATAATCTCAATATATAATATCAATACTAGATGTACTGACACACGTTTCGCAATACGACTAAAGAAAATGGATTTTCGAAGCGCTTGAATTCCATCTGAGCTGGTTTTGTTTTTTCTTCAAGTCCGGTGAAGCTGTTAAGACCTTGTTTAAAGCATAAAAAAAGCACCTAAAGAAGTATTTAGTTCAGAAAAAATGAGCCGTCACGGGACGCCTGACAGATGTGAATCATCGAAATTGTTCGAACGTATCTCAAATTACACTATATGTATGCGAGCTCAGTGCGGCAACAGAGATTGCGGACAGTCACTTGTGCATGCAAATCGCGTCGCCACGCCAATAATCAGGTTTACCCGAGCCTATAGATGTTTCACAGCGAAATTGTCACTTCTAAATTATTCCAAAGCCTTTCTCCATACCTTTAATGTTGAAAGTGATAGCTTGATGATGCATGAATGATAATCATTGTCAAGTAATCATTTTTTAATTATAGTTTACTTGTTTTCAAACATCGTAGTCGATGGGAGAGAAAGGTGCTTGATTTCTTACCTTTTTAGGGTACCGTAAACATAATTGAAACTTTAAGCTTATAAGCCTATACTGTATATTGTAACTTTAAATGAATATTTTGTATAATAATTTATAGGGTGATGGAATGTTTAGTGAATTTATGTTATTGAAAAAAAACCAGTGCGTGTATCAATATGTACACACAGAGAAAATGATATTTCTATGGTTTAGACATATTAAATATATACTTTTAATAATATAAAGTTATAGAGTTTTACTGATCGCGTTAATCTCAGAAACTACAGGTCCGATTTGAAAAATTCTCTCAGTGTTAGATAGCTCATTTATTGAGAAGGGATATATCATCGCGCTAAGACCAATAGGAGCGGAGCACGAATGAACAATCTTTCACAATCGTTTTTTGAAGTAAAACTTCTTTAGGTGCGACCAGGAGGTAACTGGACGACAATGCAACGGAAGTCCGTTACGGCAATATGACGTCACGTTTCTGTACCATCCGGTTACATAATAATTAAATATAACCAGTACTTATATTAAATCATAATTAATTTAATTCGTTACTTAGTAATCTGTTGGTACTTTTCTAAATTTTATTTTATTGTTATAAAGAGTTGTTAATAATATTTCCTGTGTTATTTCAGTTCCGAATTAGCTGATAGATGGCACTACTGATAGATGATGAAGCTTTGATTTAATTCTTTACTTAATTAAATTAAAACCAGATGGCAGCACGGTCGTGCGTCCATATATACATAATTAATTCTGTTGTATAATATTCATTATTAATGAATTTAATAAATTTTTTTTAATGATTTGTTTATGAATTATTTATTGAAAAAATCAAAAATATTTGAAAAGTTTAAGTATCTATTCTACGCGGACGAAGTCACAGGTAGAAGCTTGTGGGCGTAGTATAGGTGTTTTGCGGTATCATGTAACTTAATATATGTTATTTTGTTTATTAATTATGTGAAAGTTATACAATATAGTAAAATGGCTCTTTGATGAGCGATACAATAGTATAATTATTAATAGTTAAGTAACACAATAACAAGAGTTACTCATATTTTAAACAATTTTTAACATAACTGATAAAATTAACGGCAACAGAAAAATGGTGCGGCCAAGAGTCTGTAGGAAAAATCTATTAAGTACGTATAATAAAAATGTAAACGTAACTGTATATTTTTCATTTTTGTAATAAAAAATGTTGCACATAAGAATAAGTAGTAGGGGGTGTAAGGGGTGTCGAGTAACATCTTAAGACTTGAGACACCCAAGCCAACCTCACCTGCACGTGGTGCACACTGCTGAATAACGAACGAGGCAATGGCGATAGCGGGGTGGTAGGGTTTTACAGCCCGACTGGGTCGCAACCACCATGTATATGGCGAAAAAGCCCGTTATAGTGACTCGCTTCAACACGTCGCGTTTCGGGATCAGCCTGTGTATATCCAGTACCGGGTGACTTTCATCATTATGGCCGGCATGATAGCGGCGACCGGCGATGGATGATCTGTCTCTCGGTGGTCGCCACTGTTTTTGGATTGTACTATGCTTACCATCATGCATAGTGCAGTCATTTTATCATGCTTTAAAAAAAAAAGTAATAAGATACATTTCAATCAAATTTCGAAATGTCTGCCTGTCTATCTGTTTTGTATGAACACCTGCTAAAATACTGCGTTAATGATATTAAGTCTGTGTTCCTATAAAATTGTTTCGCTCTATTAAAATTTATTATACTTTTAATGACGACACGACTTAAGTACGGCAGAAAAACAGATAACATAAGATAGAAATGGACTTAATTCATTCAGATGACTTTATTAATCGCTGTTATTCTATATAAGATTTCACGCGGACGAAGACGCGGACACCGCTAGTATATAAATGTTGTTAAACGGAACCCGCAGTTCGTGAGTTTGACTCGCACTTGACCGAGTTTTCTTCAATCAAGTTTGGATTGCACGCGGTACACAGAATATATTAATTTTACGTCGGAGGTATGTAACTATACTTTCTAAAAAATAACTAGGACAAAGGTTGGATAGACTTTATAAACTTTCATTTTCAGTCGTGACCAAATCTGACCCCATATTAAATATTTCGCGAAAACCAAACAATAACAAAAACGATCATAATTTAAAGCAACACTAATTAACTTATAGGTGAGTTCTATAGAAACATTTTCAACCAACGATCAATGTAACATGTCTGTCAAAATTGTTACGGATGTCTAGATTCAATCATTTTTAGAAATGTCTGTCTGTCTGTTTGATGTAAGCACTGAGTTCACAATAAAACCTCAGAAAGAAAATCATAAAGTATATCCTCAGGAGTAACTAATTTTTTGTTTCATTAAATCTGCCCACTCTATTAATTATTGTAATTTGAATGACGACTGGAGTTAAGTGAGAGAGACGAGTAGTAATCTATACTAATATTATAAACCTGGAGGGTTTGTTTAGTCGGTAGTCCGGTGAAGCTGTTAAGGCCATGCTGGGTCAATAGCGTAGACATTTCGAAAAAAAAAAAAAAAGTTTGTTTAGTAGGTTGAACACGCTAATCCTAGGAACTACTGATCCGATTTTAGAAATTCTTTCAGTGTTAGATATCTCATTTATCAAAGAAGGCTAAATTATATATCATCACGATAAGACCAGTAGGAGCAGAGCACCAATGAATAATGTTTCAAAATCGTTTTTTTTCTTTTGAGAGCTTCTGCTGCGTGTTAGCGTTAGCCTAAAGTATCTAAGCGAGCGAAGTCGCGGGCAGAAGCTAGTAAATAAACACAATTTATATATACGAACTAGCCAAGTAAAACCTTAGGCTACAATATTATCCTATAATCTTCAATATTGTAAGAATCCGATCGATTGACTCTGAAAGTCAGCAAATGTGATCCAGGATTGTCGTTTAGATAAGTGTAGGAAGCTCTCGCTAAAAACGATGAAATAAAGTGATGAGGGGTTTATTCTGACATAATTGTGGATCAAATAAATTACAGTTATTTATTAATTACATTTCATTTTAGTTACCTTTTGTAGGTGGTAAAGCTACGCTGAAGCTGTTGATTTCAGCATGAATGGGTCGGCTCAACCCCGGTACTACCGGTGTTCCTGAACGTGAAGTAACAGTGTTTGCGTTTCGTTCGGTCAGGGAGAGCCCCGAAAGACCACCTGCCTCTCCCATCCCCATCCCCGACTCCCAAATTCGCTATACCCCCCTCCCCCAAACACAGGCTGCTAACGCACTTGCGACTCCCATGGTGTTGCTAGTGTCTATGGACGGTGGTGATCACTTAACATCGGGTGATCTATTCGTTTGCCTCCTATGATATAAACAAAACTACTAAAACAACACCTGTGGATACTATATCGCTAATTTTTCTCCGAGATCGACTCCAAAAGCAACCGCGATTGACCGTTTGGTACAACTTTCTCAATAAGGAAATTGGTTTTAAGCCGCATGTCGGGGTAAATACAACATAATTAACCAGTTAAAAGGGACCTAAACAAATTTTGTTACTGAGATTTTGGACTAAATAAGGTAGTGCCTTTGCATCAATATTTAAAAGCTAATGTAATGTAAAAATAATAACTATAAATTAATTGTTTACGAAATTTGGTACAATTTTATTTTATTTTTGGCTTTGTTTTCTAGTAGATAATGGCTGCCAATGTCGAGTACCTACTTTACGTAACATTACCTTCTACCTACATTACCTAATGATATTACAAGTTTTAATGAACGAACAAGATGGTAGTTTTCTTGTTAGATCACCCCAAGGAGATATTTTGGTGTTACTGGCCCTGCGTTAGGACATCGCGTCTTTTTGCGCCCTTTATCGCGCCTACCACGGTGAGTGTTCAGAGGAGTTGTTTGGACTGATACCCGACGCTGCATTCCACTATCGTACATCCCACCAGAAATTGAAATTCCATCAACACAACCTAGGTAAGTGGAGGTCTTTCAAGTTGAGGTTTTCAAGGTCATTTCTGCCTCGTACTTCGACCCTGTGGAGTCGACTCCCAGCTGCGGTGTTTCCAAACCTACAAATAGCAAACCTTCAAGAAACGAGCTTACGCTTTTTTAAAAGGCCGGCAACGCACTTGCGACTCCCCTGGTGTTGCTACTGTATATAGACGGTGGTGATCACTTACCATAAGATGACACGCCTGTTCGTTTGCCCGCTATAATATTTAAAAAATCAGAATTCATACTGCGTGGTATTATTTACCATCCACTTCATTTGTACACAATAACAAAACTATATTACGTACAACACTACCAATACCAGGAATTATAGAATCAGATCACCAGATTATGAATAAAATATAAAAAACCAAACTAGGCCCCCTAGGCAACGGCTTAAGCCTAGGTACGTTCCCTCGGCGTGGAGCCCTTGAGTAGGCTGCTCGTGCGATACATTGACACTAAATCTTACATCACTGCGACATTACACATATCCCCTCCACACACGTGCACGCAAAATGCTTACACATGAAAGTGGAAGGATTTTATTTTTCCCTTATGAAACTGATTTCGTCTAGAAAATTATGCAACACAAAATACATATAAGAGTTGTCGAGGTATGTATGCTTGGTACACATACATGTTTCAATAACTCATATAAGTATGAATATGTAGCTTAACTTAGGTAAGCTCGGATGGGTCAGGAATTGCATGTATCAGGCAACGGCCCAAGCCGAGGTGTGCAGTGCACTCTTGAGCTAGTTGCCCAAATCAAATCGGCTGAGTGCCGCAAGCGCTCGCCTTAGTAGTCCGGTGAAGCTATTAAGACCTTGCTAGGTCAATAGCGTAGTCAATTCGGAAAAAAACCCTCTATATGTCATTCCAATATCCCGCCAAAACCTCCAATTTTGATACATACAATCAGGTGTACCGCCCTAAAAAAGATAATGGAAAAACTTACAAAGAAGTCTAATTACGTTAAGAAATGTTTTTATACTATCAATAAAAAAAACATATAATATGGTCACGTTTCCCGCCATAAATCAGTTATTTTGTTAATAGAAAGTGATATAATTACGAGGAAAAAAAATTACACCAATTCGAATCTACGGTGATTGCAAGATATATTGACAAAAAAATTTAGTTCACATTCAGCGAGAGAGTTGAAGGAACCCGTTGTGTTGCGGGAATGTACGTTGTGGAACTTATTTCGTAACGTCCGTTTTATACGAGAGTTATACACTAATTACAAATACACTTCATGACAAACTTTTTCACCGTTCTGAGTATTTATTGCTACTGGAATTTATGTCTAAATATGTATTATATCCTATAGCTAAAAAGATTGACAGCGGCCGCAATAGCATTTTTTAATAATTTATCACATACAATACCGTAATCTATGTAAATATAAACAAATATGTGTAAACGCATTTCTTCAGAATGGTTGCACCTATTTGCCTGATACGTAGGCATTTAGGTAGGTAGGGCATTTTTTAGATACACGCTAAAAGTAAAACTTTCATATTACAAGGAAACATTTTGATTAAAAAAACAAAAGTGACGTAACGCGGTATTCTCAGGCATAGTCGCTCATCTAAGTACCAACGGCGCCTGACGTTGCTTAACTTCGGTGATCAGACAAGAATCTGTGTATTCAGCTCTTTAAACGACCCAGTGTTTATCCCTACCATCTATCGTCTCGCAAAAAGATTGTTGATTAGAATTTCAAATCCCTCTCCAGAAAGTTTCACTAAAACAACCTCATTTTTTATTGTTAAACATAATACTAGTATAACCTGTGTCAGTCATACGATTGTCTATGGATATGGAGTTTTTGGCGGAATTTCAGTCTGTCATGTAGTGGATTTTATATTTTATTCATAATCTTGTGTTACTTGACTCTATGTTGTGTAAAGTTGGTGGTGTTTTATGTAATATGGTTAGTTTATTGTGAATAAGTGAAGTGAATGAAAAATAATACCATGAATTTTGAGATGCCACAAAAATTCCCAGGAAAGTTGTAGCAAGAGAACCACCATCTTGTTATAACATTGTAATAATCGTACGACACTTGAACATCGATCTCCTAACTTATCCTGATAATTTTAAACCTAGTTTTTACTTTATCAACTCAACACTTGAAGATATCAGAATATTTTTTGTAATAATTATTCAAAGATTAAGAAGATAAAAAATGTCTGAAATATTATATAAGATTTGGCGCTTATACCTTTACATTGATTTGGACATAGAAGAAAATAGACGAGGATTACCGATTCTGACGCGGCCGCGAACGGTCGTGTCCGCGCTCGGGGCGATATTTCGTTATTATTGTGCTACAGTGTATACAGAGTGAAGTGTTCGGCTTTCACCTTGCAGTGCCGATCCGACTGACGTGGCCCACACGTGCGCCGCAGCTGCGTAACACCTGCGTTCTTTTTCTCGAAATTGAGTGAGACCCTTCCTTTGTATATATTTATTGCTTTGTTTATTATATTATATTGGTACATTTATCTGTTTACTCATTAGTTTATCTATTTATTTACGTTGTTCTTTACCCTTTATAGTCGTCATTTCTTTATAACTTTATTTATTTTAATTATTTATTTGTTTAGATATCCATTTATTTATTTGTTCTATATCTATGCAAATTATTTACCCTGCCTGTCTCGCTAACGTATTTCCTGTATTACTTTCTTCTTCAGTTTATTTTAAACAGCTCTCTTGATCTGCCACCCGGGATAGATCCGTAATTAACCCGTTCGGCGTGCCCCCCTGCCCTTAAGGCAGGGAGGTTGTTTCGCGGCGCCCCCTCTCCTCGATCCACCGCGATGGATCCGCTAGAATTGTTAGACTTGTATCGCAAAAGTCTCCTCGCGAGCGGTATAAACCAGGAAATACTTAATTCAACATATCATAATGTTGCGTCGAAGGCCTCCGAGGGCCATTTCAATATTCCAATCGCGAACTCTTTCGCGACATTATCGCCACAGTCTCCTCTAGACGCGCGCGACAAAGGCCTACTAGACGCCCCGATTCCTAGTTCCAGCTCGGAGACCGGCTCCGAGATGGAGCTAGACGTGACGGCGTCCGCCGAGCCGACCACGACCGCGAACAAGTCCGCGATTCCCGCGCCTTCTGCGCAAACAGATAAGGACGGTTATACGACCGTCTCATACAATAGGCGTCGTCCGGCTAGCCCGACGGAATCGGGTTCCGTAGGCCCGGTGAAAGTCGCGAATATAGGTGGCGCTCGTGTACCAGCCCCGGCTATACCGTGTACCAAACCGCGGACGAAAGGACCTAGCTCCGTCCCGCTCACTCCCTCTCAACCTGCGGGCTCCGCAGGTAGGAAGCCGCGTCCCCCGCCTCCAGTCACGATTCAGGACAAGTCCCAATGGACTATGATTTCAAACAGGTTAAAGACCCTTAAGGTAAACTATATGTCCGCCCTGAGTACACCGGCAGGCATTCGCGTAAAATGTCCCACGTCCGAAGAGCATCGCGCTTTGATTCGATTCCTTACGGAATCGAAATTAGCATATTTCACGTTCGCTCTCGAGGAGGAGCGCCTCCTCTGTGTCGTGCTTCGCCGTGTCCCGGCCGAAATCTCGGTCGAGGACATCACTCTCTCCCTTCAGGAGAAGAAATTTCCCGTGCGTGAGGTACACCGCATGTACCACCCAGGCACCCGCGCTCCCTACAATATGGTGCTTGTTCTCCTCGACCGGTCGCAGGAGGGCAAGGCCATCTTTTCGCTCACATCTGTATGCGACCTCAACGGCGTCACCGTTGAGTCCCCAGGTAAGACCTATATTCCGTCGCAGTGCCATAACTGCCAGTGTTATGGGCACTCGGCAAAGAACTGCCATCTTCGCCCCAGGTGCGTCAAGTGCCTGGAAGACCACGCCACGAAGGAGTGCGCGCGCACTCCTGGCACTCCCGATCCTCCCAGCTGTGTGCTCTGCGGTAACGCGGGTCACCCCGCGAATTATCGTGGCTGTCCCCGCGCGCCGCGCACACAGCGTCCCCGTCAGGCGAGGCAGGCGCCCAGGGCGCCTGTAGCCGCCGCCCGCCCTGCGCCTCCACCTCTCATGTCCGTGGAGGCCTTCCCGGGCCTGCCGGGCGCCTCCCGGGCCCCGGTAGCGCCCGCGCCCACGACCTCACCGCGCTCGCTACCCTCTGTGCCGCGCGCGGCTCAACCCGGGTGGGCCCCTATGGCCCCCTGGGCACCCCGACCTCAGCCTCAGGCTTCTTCTAAGCCTCAGGCGCCGCTGCCACAGGCGGCTTATGCTTCATCATCCTCTCTCTCGGGTAAATTCGACTGGATGAAGCATTTACTCCGTGAACACGACATGAAGGAGGTCCTCGCCTTCTACGCCATCGTCGACGTAGAAGAGGAGCTAGGTCTCCTCACTGCTCTAGCGCGCTTCCCGGCTATCGGAGCCACCATTCAGCGCATCGCCCGGTCACCCTCTTTTAAATAAGTGTTAAAATTCACGGGTCTTAATAAAGTAAAACCACGCGGTCTATGTCTCTCGTTTTTCAATGCGAGATCCCTTCGGTCACAGCGCGATCTAGTAGCTGACTTTTTGCGCGATAGACAGATTGACGTTTTCCTCATCCAGGAAACGATGTTAAAACCGAGTATGCGTAATCCGAGAATAGCGAACTACTGTATAGTCAGGAACGACCGTGTCACCCGCGGAGGTGGCACCTTAATCTATTTTAGGCGTTCGTTATACTGCATGCCGTTAGATCCGCCTGCGCTAACCAATATGGAAGTGTCAGTGTGTAAATTAGGTATGACCGGTCACTCGAATATTATTTTAGTTTCCGCGTATTTGCCACCGAACAAAGAATTACTAAGATCCGATTTGCAGGCGCTACTTAACTTAGGAGATTCAGTTATTATAGCGGGGGACCTCAATAGCGGGAACGTTATCTGGAATAGTCCGTGTACCTCTCGTAATGGGAGAATACTCGACGAACTAGGTAGGGTTCTCGCGTTTGACGTCATAGCCCCTCTGGAACCCACGCACTATCAAGATCATTGCCGACCGACAGTTTTAGATATAGCTCTTTTAAAAAATGTCACGCTTCCTGTACGACTCATACAAGTCGTACACGAACTTGATTCAGATCATCGTCCGGTCGTTTTACAGTTAGGTCAGAACTCAGACTTCACCCCGCCGTCGGTAAGGGTGGCTGATTACGCGAAACTCGTTAAATATTTTAAAGAAAATCCGTCGTCTAGTAGTTTAGACAGGATTCCGGACGTGTTGGTGTCTAAAGCCGACGCGGATTCAGCCATCGATTCCCTGGTTGATTATCTCCATACCGCCGTCAGAGAGACCTCGAAAGAGGTACAAGCGGCGAACGATCGCCGTTTCATACTCCCTGACGACGTGAGAGCATTGATCACGGAAAAGAACGCCGCGACTCGAGCTTACGATGCTTACCCGTCTGTACAGAATCGTGATCGGTTACGTTCGTTACGTAAAACAGTTAAGTCTCGTATCTCTGAGATTCGAGGCGACAGGTGGGATAGACTCCTGGAGAGCCTCCAGCCATCTCACCTGTCGTACTGGACTCTCGCGCGAACCATAAAATCAGATTTGGTCACTCCAATGCCTCCTCTCGACAGAGGCCCCGGGTTGCCTCCCGCGTTCGATAGCAGAGATAAAGCGGAATGTCTTGCCGCAAGCCTAGAGAAACAGTGTTCGCCTAACACTGATAACACTGACCCTTCCCATATCGGCTTAATCGAATCAGCTGCGGAGCATGCACTCGCGTCTCCTCCGGCGGATACTCTAACCTCGATCACTTTCGATGAAGTCTTAGCCGCTATCAAGCTTCTCAAGCCTAGGAAGTACCCAGGTCCCGATGGGATCAGGAACGAGGTTCTGAAACTCCTTCCTGATCGCATCATAGCTTTATCGGTCTGCATCTTCAATGCGGCCATGTCCCAGGGTCACTTTCCAGCCGTCTGGAAAAAGGCCGTAGTGATAGGTATTCACAAGCCTGGCTAGAAAGCTATGCTTCCCGCTAGCTATCGCCCCATTAGTTTACTAGATACTTTAGGTAAACTTTACGAGCGGCTCCTTCTGAACCGTCTCCAGGTCACGATAACAGATCTTAATTTAATACCGCCTGAGCAGTTTGGATTTCGCGCCAAACATTCTTGTACAGATCAAGTACTCCGCCTCACGGAGTACATTTTTTCAAATTTTAACGCTGTTCGGAATCCGGACTCAAACCCGGACACGATAAAGACTAAACCGAAACGTACAATAGCTGTCTTTTTCGATATTGCCAAGGCCTTCGATAAGGTCTGGCATGAAGGGCTCGTATACAAGTTACGTCTAGCTTGTGTACCCGATAGGTTAATTCACATCATTCGCGATTATCTTACCGATAGAACCTTCCGTTTTAGAGTGGACGGTGAACTGTCATCGCACCATCCGATACGCTCAGGTGTGCCACAGGGCTCCATACTCGCGCCCACGCTCTTTAATCTGTTCTTCAGTGACCTACCTCGGTCTCGGGGGGTCGAGGTAGGTTGTTACGCTGACGATACTGTTATTTACACTTCCGGCTGGCGATCGGACTTTCTTAGGAAGCGCATCGAAAAAGCCGTTCGTACTCTCGGTGAATGGTTTCGTCGATGGCGCATAGAAGTTAATCACGATAAGAGTGCCGCAATAGTCTTCGATCCCACTAAACGCGCAAATAACTTTGAGCCCATCAGGCTATACGGAATCGATATCCCTTGGGTCGAAGAGGTCAAATATCTCGTGTTACATTAGACAGACATTTAAAGTTCAATTCACATATAGACAGAGTGCGAAACATAGCCGCTATGGTCTTGGGTCGCCTCCATCCGTTGCTTTGTCATAAGAGTAAGATGTCCCTCAGACACAAGCTCACTTTGTATAAGACGTGTATCCGTCCCGTGATGACATATAGCTGCCCCGTTTTTGCGCATATGTCCAAAGATAACTTTCATAAGCTGCAGGTTCTCCAAAATCGTGTTTTACGTAAAGTGACCGGTGCCCCGTGGTACATCCGGAGAGTCGATCTCCACAGAGACCTAGAGATCCCTTCTATCTGGGCGTACGTAAAATCACTCACGACTAGCTATTTTGAAAAAGCCGCGGATCATCCCAGTCCGTTAGTGGTATCCGCCGCACAATACGAATCCGTACCGAACGCTGCGCGTTATAAAAGACGTCCGCGACATATTTTTATCGACCCTCCTGATTCAATCACGTCAGCGAACGATCAGTACCAGCCTGTCCCTCGAAACAGAGCGTGTTCACGCCCACGCCCGCAGAACCACAGATCACGCCGCCATGGTCTGGGGGTTAATTTCGCTCCCGCACACCCGATTAGGCCTCCCACGGCAGCGGCTCAAGCCTAGGTTCGAACCCTCGGTAGGGAGCCCTTGAGTACGTTGCTTGCGCGATACGGTGACACACAAATATACATCACCGCTACAACACTACACGATCACCCCCACACACGTGCACGCCGACACGCTTACACATGAAAGTGGAAGGGTTTACTTTTTTCCCTTATCGAACTGAAAAACT